>CM021102.1:560385719-560817239 GCA_007115665.2 Sequoiadendron giganteum
ACTCTAAGTGGGCAACATTATGTACTCTACACCAATTGGGGAGTAAGAGTTCCAAAAAGTTCATTCGGGTCCCTAGACTAAGCTGGTCCTGAACACATTTTTCATGAAATCTTGGAAACCATCTAGCAATCCAAGATTGTCATCCTCTCCTAACTCTTCATCGTTAGACTCTATCAGCACTTCGGTGCTTTGAGAGGCATTGGCTAAATTAGCAAGTAGGCTACATAGTACGAGTAAAACCTCGCTTGTTCCCTCATCTTCGAAGCATTCCTGATCGTTCCGATACGATACTGGGGAATAATTCTCTAAATCCGTTTCAACATACAACACCTCATTCGTGTTGTTGTACCTAATGATCATGAATCTCATTCGTGATTCCTGATCAATCCGAATTTGATTTGGCATTCCTTTCCATGGAAGCCACATGTGTGAGTAATTAGTCACGGTGTATCCGTTCAACGCCCTTGTGAAATCCCTCCCTAGGATTATACCATACGTATCCAGGATATCAACCACCTAAATGTCTATGGTATGTTGGATCCGGGGATCAACAACAACCTGCATAGGTATTTTGTTAATTTCCCCCACTATGTTGATCTCAGTTTTGTCAAGTTGTGTCACATTTCATTGGGAGGGAGTCATTGTTAGTCCAAGTGCCTTGCACATGCTCAAGGGCGTGACATTGGCTGATGTATCTAAATATATCAGGTAGTTGTGGAGGTTCTTCTCAAACATGTAGATGGTGGTCAGAAAGGGAGGAGTTTCAAATTTCCCCTGAAACAATCCCCCATAAATGTCCACTTGTGTGACTTGGCCTTTTTCCTTCTCATTGCCTTTGCTTTGGGTCGATACCTAATTAGTTACTTTGTTGGCCTGCTTGTTTGCTTGCTGACTTGCTGGCGGGTCAACCTTACTATTGAAGATCTGTCCAATGACTGGCTCACTTTGCTGATCATCGAAGGAGACCCTCTTTGCTAGAGTTTCTTGAGTTGACCCCTATGATAGAGTCCCATTTATCATCCTGAAAAAGGTATTCCTGACTGCAGGCACCTTTAGAAGTTCGAATGCGGACATGCTTAGTTTTACCTTTTTGAATTCCTCAACAATGTACTCCCCTATCCGCTCAACTTCTTGATCATAGGAAACATTTTGGGAGGAGCTGGTGGCTTGGATTTTTCTATTGCTCTATTGTTTATTACTACTGAGATATCATGTGGGTGTATGGGGAAAACCCGAATTATTACTTGCATTTGGATCGGGAGGGGTGCCGAAATTGTTTGGTGGGGTGGAGGTCGTAAAAGGGCCTCCAGCATGACCATCGGCCTGTCTATTTTGGAGGTCGTATGGGGTAGTCTGTTGGTGAAACATCTGGACTTCGTCCTCCCTAGGCTCTTCTTTGTCATATTTAGAACCATTATCTATTGAATCGAAAAGATGAGCCAAAGGACTTTCAGAACTTACCTCTTCCGCTTTACTACTGATATTCGAATCAGCACCCTCCTGCTCTAGTGTGTTGCACTCCGCCCTTGGGAAAGGAGCTTGGTTCAACACCAACACCAAGGAGTCATATGGGTCAGACGAGATAATGTATCTGCACCCTGAATTGTCCACTGCATTCTGAATTTCAACTTGGAAAATCTCAGGAATAGTTTGAAATTCTGGACAATCCAGCTCAGAGTGGTGACTCATTTTATGTATGCGACACCAACCAGATAGAGAAGCTTCCACCAAGTAAACTCCGCTTGCAAGGTTCTCATTACTCTTGGGCTGATCAAGGGGCGTGGGAACGCCGCCATTGTTGGGTCCTGTGTTCCATGTTCGGTTTTGCCTTTGGAAGGGCCTTTTGTCAACTTTCTGGCCTGAATTATGATTTCTATCATAATTTTGTCTGGATGACATGCTAGCATCCCGATTCTCTTGATTTTCATGATGATCTCAGTTATCACAATTAAGGTTAGCTTGGATGTTCTTTTGTGATGCTTGTAGCTAGTTATTCTGATTTCTTAAGTGCATCATCTCTATGGACATCTTCTTGATCATTTATGTAAGCTCGTCAATCCTATCCTTTTCAATATTGTTTGGTTGCGGTGCGGCGTTCTGGAGGAACACAAGTTGTTTAACCGACTGATTCTAATGAGTGGGTGGGAATTCAGCTGCCTGGAGGTACGCCAACACCTGGGATGGCTGAGGATGGGAATGCTACTGCTGGGGCAACAAGTAGTGAGGCACCGAATGCACCTGATTCATTGGCTTCCCAAGGTGCGAAACCATATGTATCTGCGGTACTAGATTCAACAGGGGTGTCTGATGCTGCAAGGCTTGAGTAAGCCCCTGAATCTATGCCAAATGCGTTGTTTGCCCAAGAGAAGGCAATGGACCAGAAATGTTTTGCCCCAAATCCGTGCTGGCAATAATGGCCTCAGTGTATGCATCGACCAACCTGGCGAGTGGTGGTCACATTCTCTTTACCAGAGCTGAAGTGAGGTTATCCAATGCTGCATAGTAGACAGGTAAGATGACAACATCATTGAAAACATACAGAGCTTGCAGCCGAGTGTACGCTTTGTGGAAGTGATCATTAAACGAATTGATCAATTCATTAATCTCCCTTAGAACCGACACGAAATGCTGGTACGAGTCTGTAGGGCTGATAAGAGTCTTGAACTTCTGCAGAAAATAATTCTTCAGAAGGTCCCATGTGGTGATAGTTTTGATTGGAAAATTGACGTACCAGTAGAAGGCCTCTTACCCTAAGGAGGAGGGAAAGAGCTTGCAAGCCACATCTTCGTAAATGATCTGCATAATCTTCAGGGCAATCTCAAAAATCTTGCCATGCTCCTCGGTTGTCCGTTATGGATCCAGAGAGTTGAACTTCATGCAAAATTTATTGGGATTCTTTGGCATATCGTGGTAGAGGTTGAAGGCCAAAGGAGACGGGTTATTGCCCAGCCATGCCATTGGAGGGGTCAGTGGAGGTGGTTGCGCCAGATTGGCTTGTAATGGCAAAGGGGTAGCAACAACCGACAGGACAACAGTAGGGCTGGAGACTATGTTAGGCTGAAAGACAGTGTTCAACCCAGATGGAGTGGTAGTCTGGAAGGCTATTTAGATCAAGTGAGTGGAAGGTGGTATTTCCAGTGATGATGGAGAAGATGGAGGTGAAAGAGTAGTGAGCTGGTTGGATGAATCAGTGACAGATGGTTCCCTTTGTTTAACTCTTTTAGCTCGGACGAGGGGCTATAATTCCTGAAATTATCCCTTGTTTGGTGTATATCTCAAGACTCAATAAAATCTCTCATGGGAGAATGACCCAATTCGATCCAACTTTATATCCAAAATTCCCTCCCTCTAGTGCCAGTTCTGTTGATGGTGTTTTTATGCACTTCACAACATAGGTAATACGTAGGTGCATTACCTCTCTTGAAAGACAATCTTCCACAATCAAATTGTAGAACACTATCCCAAGGTCTCTCGGATGTCAGGTCATGACGATGCTTGGAATATTTCAGTTGATTTATGTGATTTGTTGGAATCACAAGGTAGCCTTATGGGAGTTAAAACTGTAGGAAAATTAGGTCTATGAATAGAGTTCTTCAGATAGGGAATTACTACACTTTGCTATAGGTTCAAACAACAGACTTGAACTCCATTGTTTCATTGGATTTGGCTTTACAATGTGCAATGAACCTTAACATAGGTTGTTTCTTAAAAAAAGGGGAAAAAAAGGGCAGGGAAGAGGGAAGGTTCCTGGACTTGCAACTATTGATAAACAATGATCATGGAGGTTCCCGCTGTGGACAGTTTCTTTAAAATATGATTTCACTTAATAAAAATTCTCACAATATCATGAAATCTATGTTATCTTCTAAGGACTGCATATATTCATCATTCATTCGCCATGTAAATGTGAACAAAGAAATTTTTTAGAGAGTAGCTAAGAAATTGTAGTCCAGGCTAACTTTACACAGTCACCTACCAGCAACAAATGACCAAAAGTATGGACAAGGAAAGCATACACACAACAAAAAACTTCATAACCAAAGACAACATACTAAATCCACCAAAGTCAGCTAAAGGAAACTAGAACAACAAAATAAATTAAAGTAAAGTTTTAACTAATGGGAGAAGAATCATGAAACATGTGGAGAAATCCAAAATACACCAAGAAATAACTGTATTTTCTATTGCAATTTTTGCAACATGCCTTTACAACAACTCAACTCTCTTAAAATGAGAGGAGGAGAGCCTTATTTATAGTTTTCAAAAATAAAAATGAGTGGCCAAGATTTAATTCTATTGTGTGGCCAAAATTCAATTTACACTAGGGTTTCCCTACCCCCAAATATATTACATTTTAAAACATCTTTCATCTTTTCCTTGTTTCGTCTTTTAGTGGCAATACTGTAGCAATTTTGTCTTTTTGTCATTTTCCCTTTACTGCAACTACTCTTTTAGAAATTTATTATAAATGAAAGGGTTGCCCTCCTACTTCTTCAAAATTGCATACCCCATGAAGCTTAGGATCAATGGCTGAAGCTTGTCCACTTCCATGATGTTGGATTGTAGCACCTGGTAACTCCATTCCTGTGAGTTGTTAATGAGCTTCTTCTAGTCGTCGTCATACTTGGCAGAATTACCTCTGAAAAGCTCAAACTAGGCGAAGGCTTGAGTCGCAAAGCTCATGAAATCTATGGTAACCTCAGCGGGCATCCCATTTTCCATGTTCTTCAAGAAATGAGGCTTTATGTTTTTTGGATTAATTTCAACACTAGGCAGTTCGTACCCCATTATCAGCTTGAGGTACAAACCACAATCTCCCCTGGCCTCTTTGGCCCATTCCATATCCAGAACCACTCATTCTAGGATCTGCTCCATCCTTCCCTTTCGATGATCAAAATATCATTTCCACACATCCAATAACCAGTGATCATCATCCTTGAGGGCAAAGTCCTTCTCCCACACCTCACTCGGCAGCGTGAGGATAGCCTCTATCTTTGGTTAGGCGGCTCTATACTTTTTTGGGAACTCCTTGCAGATTTTCCTAGTTCCCTCAAGAGTCCTCTGCACCTCTAGGAACTTATTTTTTGTTCAGACAACCAAGTTGATGCCCGTGTTCCCCATGTCTAAGACCTATCGAAACCAATTTTCCGTCGTCTTATCCAAGTTCCTAGTTCTTTTTAGCTTATTGATTTTCTCTTGGGACAATAACTGAGGTGGGGTGGATAATGTGGTGGGAAGCTCATCTGGGGATGACCATTGTTGAATGTAGGCCGTCAAATCGGCCACCTGTGCTTTAAGTTCTTCCTTTGAAACCTTATCCTATTGGATAAGGTGCACCATTGTGGCTACCGATTCTTGGAGGTGGTCAACCTTCTTCTCCCTAGTGGCCACTCCCAAGTCGATGGTGGAGACGTTATAGGTCACTTCTTGTTCTCCAACCACCGGCGTGGCTATTTGTACTTCCCTAGATCCAGAGGCATCCATGGTCAGCTTTGATATGATTTTTGGCATTTTCTCCTTCTTAGTGCATATCTGTGCTCTTGCCAATATTGCCTCTAGCCTTGCCTTAAGATCTTTCAGGGTGGGAGTCTTTTGCCTAAGCTGATTTCCTAGCCAATTGGGCATCTGGGGCCCCTCCTTGGGTGATTCACGTTGATCCTTGCTGACCTCCACCTCAAGTTCAATGGTTTTGACAACAAGGGCCTCCTTCTCAACCCTTGCATCCTCCTTTTCCTCGTCAGAGTCCTTTTCCTTCTCAACAATGCTGGATAAGGTGCACCATTGTGGCTACCGATTCTTGGAGGTGGTCAACCTTCTGCTCCCTAGTGGCCACTCCCAAGTCGATGGTGGAGATGTTATAGGTCACTTCTTGTTCTCCAACCACCGGCATGGCTATTTGTACTTCCCTAGATCTAGAGGCATCCATGGTCAGCTTTGATATGATTTTTGGCATTTTCTCCTTCTTAGTGCGTATTTGTGCTCTTGCCAATATTGCCTCTAGCCTTGCCTTAGGATCTTTCAGGGTGAGAGTCTTTTGCCTAAGCTAATTTCCTAGCCAATTGGGCATCTGGGGCCCCTCCTTGGGTGATTCACGTTGATCCTTGCTGACCTCCACCTCAAGTTCAATGGTTTTGACAACAAGGGCCTCCTTCTCAACCCCTGCATCCTCCTTTTCCTTGTCGGAGTCCTATTTGAGCATTATACATTTAGTGGGAAACTTGGTGAGCAATTGCTTTTCGGAGGGATCTTCCCTTTCAACATCTTTTTCTTCTTCATCTTGATCATACTCATGTTCCCCGGGCTTATCATCTTGTTCGTCTTCATGGAGGGATGCTTTCTCATCATGCTCCAGGGTTCGATCATGTCTTTCAGCTGGAGACCTGCCAGTCTTAATCTTCGAAGCAACATATCCTTCAACTGTAGGCTGCCTTGCAACCTCTTGGTCCTCGATCTCTTTGAGCTGCTTGTTCCATTCTTCTTCAAGCTCTGGGTTAGCTGTTTCTCAGATTAATTCTGTATCCAACTCCTTCTTGCTCTCATTGGAGGATTCATAGGCCACCTCATCGATTTCCCTATGCTCAAACATTGGGTGCTCATGGTATACAAATTGTTCATCTTCGAGCCTCTTTGCAACCTTTATCTGTTGTCACTCGAGCTCATCTGACATGTGCATTGTTTCCTCCATTCCAGATGGTTTGGTAGGGGGAGGGGGAGCTGGAGCATTAGCCATATCCTAGGCTATTGCGGCTTGTACTACTAGATTTGTAAGCATCCCTGAAAGCTCGGATGGCACATTCTGCATGTATTTTATGAAGGATTCCGGGAGACTGAGGACATGCATTGCAGTAGTAGAAGCAAACAGAAGGGAAGGAGACATAGAAGATGAAGAGACCGGTGAGGTTGTGGCGGAGGATGAATCCACCGATATAACTTGCATGATTAGAGAAGTGGAAGAAAGGTGGACATAGATGTCCACCGCAGGCAGAGAGGCAACAAATACTGCAAGCGAAGATGGTGGGATAGTGGTAATAGCAATAGATGGAGACTTTGGTAGGCCAACCTCTTCCTCTCTACCTTTGAGGAGTGGATCTTTGGGTATTACATGCATCTCCATAATCCCAACTGCTTTTATTTTCTTTTTGGAAGGCTCGCCCTCTGAAGCCTTTCGAGCATAAACCTTTGAGTTAGGTAGCTGCTCACTAGCTTCCTTTCTCTTCTTAGTTTTGATAGATGGTGGGGATTTGGAGGTCTCCCCTATTGTAGCATTAGATACCCCACCATCAGAGCCACTTGGCTCACTCTCGAGTCCCTTAAAGGTTAAGGCAACTCCCTGTTGCTTCAGTCGAGCCACTTGTTGGTTGATCCACGCCTTCGTTTGAACCTCCACAGGCTTGGTGAGTACTTCAAGGTCATCAACCTTTTGCTCATCCTAATCAATCATGGGAAATGGCATATTGGTGATGACACTATATCACAGATCGATCACTATGCTCTCATCCTCTTCAAGTTGATCCAGAACCAGACACAAGTTGACTCTTCGCATGTAGAGGGTAGTCATGCGCATATAGTGCTACAACCGTACTTCAAGATCGTCACTGCAGTTGGCCCATAAATCCTCAACATTGTGGAGGTGGGTATACTCAGGTCCCAGTGCCTTTCTGGTATGACCATATGGGTCCATTCAAGGCCGAGTTGTATACTGCCTGAAGTGGTACTCGACCAACTCCTTTTCTAAATTACCCGCACATTGGGAGGTATGAATGTTGTACATTCCTTGGCCAAGGCCAATAGGATAACGTGTCCTTGCTAGATGTTTGTTTCTCATAATATTGTGAATGTGTCACAGTTGCCAAGTCAACTCCAATAGTATGATCCGGTCATTGGGGTACTGGGGTAGCTTGTTTGGCCTTTCCATGAATCCTTGAGTACACATGTAAGTGAACTTAGGGAATTGTATATACAGGAAGGCGTAATGCCTAAGGAGGGCTCTGGCACTGTGGGAGATTCTTCTCTCAAAATCTCCTCCAAGCAGTCGGATGATGTAGGCAATGAAGGCATCATTTACCCTGTAGTAGTCTCTCTTGAAGTTTCTGTATTGCAATTGCAGATATTTCTCATAGGGCTTAAGTTCCCTTCTTGGCACCTCATTAGGCATTGCAATCAATCCATGGTAATTCCGCCTATCAACAAGTGAATAGACCAGGTATGATGTCATGTAGAATTTTGATGTCTTCTTTACATTGATAAATTTCTCATGAAAGCAATTGCTAATTATTTCCCCCCAATAAAAGGAAATGTCAGTCCCGCAGAGGATTTGCTCCACAAAGTACAACATCCACTCCTGAAAGAAGGCCATAACAAGAAGGCCTATTACCCTGCTCACTAGGGTGACGAGGTCGTGGCAATCCTCGAAGAAATCACTACGAAAGAGCTCTTGAGGAACTTTGCCAGCACTAGCCCGCTTATCCTTCAACTAGTATTGATTAATCAGTTTCTTGCACCTCATAGGATCTTGATCCCACAATGCCTTGCATTCTTCTACAGTCGGAGTCTCCATACTTTCAAAGGCAGGGATGTGGAAAGTTGTAGTTATTCCAAGAGGGAACATATCTGCAAGGATGTTTCTGTTTCTTTCTACTATGGTTTGGGTTTTTGGTTGATACGCTTCTCGACATTCCATTACCAGCTTGGGGGCCACCAGAGCTAGCGGGAAACCTGCAGCCTTGTAAAGTTTGCTGCTTTTGATTAACTTTGCATTTTCTATTTTTGGGTCCACCCTGACCCTCCGTGTAAATTCGTCAATATCGACATGCCTGATATTGGTATCTGTGATGTCTCTCCAAAGAGTGGTGATTCTGGAGTGTAATGGCACCCCCTGGAATTTGAACTTCATTTGATCCTTGTCCTCCTTGCCTCGAGGTGCTTTGGCAGTTCCTTTTCCCATTTCCTTGGCGGCACTGAAGGTTTTTGAATCGGATTCCATAAATCCTGCACAAAGAGATGTGAATTAGTAACTTTATCATGGAAAGCGGCCTCAGAAAAATCCCTGGATGTCAAGGTTAGATCAACAATCATCATTAATATTTGAGAAATGTCTAGCACCTGATAAAAACATCATAAGGAAGCAAAAGAGGCAATCCGGGTTCCTAGGGCCAGAATTCCCTTGGCAGAATGCCATTTGGAAGGGAAAACGAGGCAAGACACTCCCAATGGAATTTTCGGTATTGAATTTGATCAAACAAAGGTTTGGTATGAGGAAAGGCTCAATTTTAGCAAGTGGTCGAAGTCCGTTTTGAATTTAGAGGTCATTTGAGCCTTCATTTAGGCATTTGGGTCTCAACTGTAGGAAGGGCGTTTGGAATGACGTAGGGAGGACGACACTCCGGGTTTTGGGCTCCGAAGTTTGGGTTGCTAGGGTCGAGAAGCTGTCACGGGTCAACCGTGCAAAATTGCGAAATGTAGGTGGCAATCCAGGGACATAAGTCCGGAATGAATTCATTAGTTAAGAAGAAAAAAACTTGACGACGAACCGAAGGCCGGGGCCCGGAGGCCAAAAAGATGTTCAGGTCCGGCCGTTTGGAACGACAAAACCAGAAGAGAATGGCAGAGACAAAATTCTAGAGTCCGAAGTCTGAAGGGAATTTGGACATCATGTTTTAGTTTTAACCTGTGGTTGGAAAAAGGGTGCCCGGGGTCCAAGAGTCAGAAAGATGTCCCGAGACAGTAGTGCAAAACGATGAATACGACACGAAATTCTTAGGGTCGGGGTCCGAAGACAATTTGGACGTCAAGTTTTTCAGATGGACTTCACGTTTCCGGGGTCCAAGGGTCGGGAAGATGCTCGAGGAAGGCTGTTTGGAATGGTGGGGGTGCAAAGAAAACTCGGGAAGGGAATTCCGGTGGTCGAGACTCAGGGCAAGTTTGGTCTCGTTTACAAATTTGTGGATTTTTTAGGGTTGGGGTCCGGGGTTCAGAAGGAAGCTGAGAGTCCACCATTGGGAATGGTGAAATAGACATGGAATCTCAAGGATGAAAACTCAGACACTGAAGCCTGAGGCGAGGTTTGTCGTTGGACCCGAATTTTGGTTAAGGTTTGTGTTACCTATTTTTCGCCACCAGCTCAGAGTTGAATTGCAAATTTAGGCTAAAAGGTATACAAGATGTTTTAAAATTTCTGCTGAAGTACTCATATTGTGCATTACTTCATGACAATGTATATTTCAATGATATTATGCAAAAACACTTCAAAATTACATCACAAGATTGCATAATTTTTGTTGCTTTATTCAGAATGTGCAAATCAGAATCCCACACAAGCCATGGGAGTAGCAGATTTTGATTGACATAATCAAACAATAGGTACAAAAGCAGTTTGTATATTATACAACTGTTGACAAAATAAATATAGAAGGGAGAGTGGTTCATCATTGCCTGTAATGATGGAACTCGTGATGTTTGATGTCTCTTATTGGCATTGATGAAGCTTTCCAGGTTCCTCGACTTCGCTCTCTTTGAGTCGTCTTGCAACATGAACAAAAATGATGTTAGAGATTAACTCTATGCAATGATGAATCAAAATCAATTCTATGCTTACATTGCCAACAAGAATATAACCTACATCTATTTAGGCATCTATTAGATGATTACAAAAATTCAAACAATATAAAGAAAGAGGAAGCTTTCAGCTTCTTTTATTTTGTTAACATGTTTGTTCACTGTGCTGGAATAGGTGCATTGTGTACGAGATCATCTTATCGGATATGTGGAGTAAAATGGGCTCCCAGAAGGGTTGAGTCCGGCATATCAAAAGGATACTCTCTCAAGTGATATACAAGAGTTCATAAATACGATAGCAGTCATTAAGAGTTGCTGAAGCTAAGAGTATAATATAAGCAACCTTTTTTCAAAGGGATTCAGAAAAAAAAAATTTGAGCATACATCATAACTTTGCTCTTCATGTCAAGAAAGGATCAAACAATGTGAGAACTCGTCATTTTCATTATATTCTATTCAGCTCTACTTTGCATTTTACAATATACATCTAAATGAAGTATAGAGCCTCTTTATATTGAAGAGAAACATAAGTATTCATGCATCGAGATGTTTTCAAAATTTCAAAAGCATATAACAGTCTACAGGAGAAGCAGTGATGCATGATAGGTACAGTTGTTCATCAGTTGTAATAGCCAAGAATCATATAATGATGAAGTAACAGCCATGGCTAATAGTGTCCACCAATATTAAGTTGCTTTCATTTTTTATCTTAAGCTGAAAGTAAGCTTAACACATAAAGAAAGGATGTCATAAAGGTTTGAGCAAAATCTTCATGATATATAGGAAATGAAGCTTGATGATTACCATAACATTATGGAATCCTGTGAGACATATGCAGTACAAAAAGGGCATGATTTCTAACAATTGGAAGCTCTATTTCAAGAAGGGTGCAAAAGAATGACTGCCATGCTAATCTCATAGGAATTATCCTACCAAAATATAGATAATCACAAGGGTCCATGACGATTAAATATGGAAAAAGGCTAAGGAAAAACATAAATTCCAAAACAGATTTCAAAAAAAATGTTCTATGCTTTTATTATAACTTCATCAATGCAATAGGAGTCTAATGCATTTTTGTTTCAGAAGGTTGAGTGATGCCAGTGATCCTCTTTACTGGATAGTCTTAGTCAAGAAGCATGTTGGTGAGTCATCAACAATAAGTAGCAGTGCCAAAAAAATAAATTTTGCAGTGATAGGAGGCCATTATCAACAACAAGGAGCAAGAATTAGCCTTTTCAGTGAAATTGCTGAATATGACAGTCAAGGTTTCTACAGTGTTTGCTCAGGGTCACGTTTAATTCAAAAGTTGGTGAGCTAATACAATCCCAATAATTGTCATGAATAGTGCAAGTCTATAGTCCGCAAAGATGAAAATAGTCACAGTCATGCTTTGCATGAAAGCAATATTCTTGAAAGAGCTTTTGTATAACACATTGAAGATTTTTTTGGGGTACAAATTTATGGTGCATACCCAGATATTATTACATGTACAGTGGAGCTCATTAAACAAGAATGTGTTGCTGACCTTAGAGAAGATCACCAACATTTATAACTTTTCACAAAGCTAAAGTAATGCACAGGTTCGATTGCGGCCACAATGGAAGAAAATAGAGCTTCAAGCTAATGACGGCCAGTATAAGGGAAACAAGTCTAATAGGAAGCAAAGGATTACCTAGCAATGGAAAAAAGTAAATGAGAATATATATAGCCATTAGGTGATGATAGTTGCGACCTGTCATAAAATAAAAACATAGAGAAGGCATGAATAACTCTGCTCATAGGATGCGCCAGG
This sequence comes from Sequoiadendron giganteum, assembly GCA_007115665.2. Lineage (NCBI taxonomy): Eukaryota > Viridiplantae > Streptophyta > Pinopsida > Cupressales > Cupressaceae > Sequoiadendron > Sequoiadendron giganteum. The sequence continues at coordinate 560,398,069 of CM021102.1, forward strand.
AAGGAATCTTATGGTGTTTCTGCCAATGACCGAGAATATAAGGGAAAATCTAACCTTTCACAGCCATTACCATGACTTGAATTCATAAGTTACTATCTTTTTCTTTAAAGACTATTTTTCTACAAGGGAAAATCATAAAAATCGCGACCAACATGAAGGAAGAATATAGCACAGAGGAAATAATAAGGAAATAAGAGCTCGAATGGAGATAGTGAGTTTACACCTTTTCTTATTACGCAAGCTTTCAAGGCGTGGGAGAATCTTCACATCATCAGACGTTCTCTACATAATTCCAAGAGAAATCGATAGCATGCCACTCATAGTCTAGTGCGAGGATCATCAAGCAACTAGGAAACTTACAGCTTCAAGCTTGAGCCCAGTATATCCATGGCAGCCAAAGAAAAAGGGAGAAAAGCACACAGAAAGTTGCAGGCCCATGAATTTCAAGTTCAAAAAATCTTTCAAAGTATAGAAGGGAGTCAAAGGCCCAAATCCTTGAGCAGTTCCAGCTCCAACCCTAATCACTGGCGGCTCACCATCTTCCACCGAAAACTCCAAACAAAGTGAAGTGAAATTCGGTTTAGGGTTTTCGGTGGCCTTTTGGTCAAAGCCCTAAAGTTGAATGAGGTGATGTTGTGCTTTACAATATCAATGACCTAATATGATGGAGCCCGTGAGTTTAGTTAGACATCAAATTACCAAGGCATATAAAATATGTAATGTTTGAAGCCTAATACTATGCATGGACAAACTCATCGAAGACTCCAAGTCTTCTAAGGATGGAATCAATATTTAGATAAAGGTGTGTAGTGTGGTGAAAATGATGATATATCATACATTTTGTGATAAGACATAGGCTAGGATTGCATTGATTAAATTCAATTAATTTAATGTTATTTTTTCTCACCCATGTAAAGTGGTATTAATTAAATGATAAAATTATAAATCATTTAATTAATACAACTATTTTTAGGCAAAATAACATTGAATTAAATAAATCCAATAATGCAAGCATAGAATAAGGCAAAGATTGAGTTTCGTTTTGCATGGGCGGATTGATACAAACGAGGCATTTTTTTTGCATGCTTTGGCCCACTTTTCAAGGATTTGCAGTTCAGTTTGGATAGTGCATGTATCAGTTATGACTTGGGGGTAGGTTTGAGCTTGAGTGGACTTGTTTTTGCATGGTTTTGGGCCTCCTTTTCAGAGATTTTTTCTTTTGCTCGGAATTGGTTTTGGAGTTGAACTTTCAGTTCTTTTTACATGCCTTTTGGAAAGGCTTTTGTATATATTGAAAAACTTATTTGTTTTTCAGTTAGTTCTTATTTTTCTCCTTTGCACTCTGCAAAGTGAATGATTTGTAACTCAACATTTATTTTTCAGATTAATACATAGTAGGTTTTACAAGTTACCTCGGTTTTAGCATGGAGTTTTTCCTCTTATCTTCTCAATAGTGTCAGGTTTTGCCTTCAAGCTTTCAGGCATCAATGTTGTGATTGATTTTGATCGAATTATCTTGTGTTTTAGCATTGAAACCTTTATCTTTTTGTCTCAACCATAAATATATGTATGCATTCAAGTTTAACTCATAGGTCATGCACTGAGTTTGTAATAAGATTATTTTCTTAATTGTGAGAACACCATTCTTTTCCTCTAAAAGAAAATAGTTTTATGAACCTTTGTATGAAGCATTTATATGATTTCAAACTGTTTAGATTTTGATGTGCAAATTAGATATTTTGAGAAGCAATTGTGAACCAAACTGCCTTTTAGATCATTATTTTCAGGTGTAAACATCACCATTTTTTAAAGCCTCATAATTCTGCTTTCAGTTTAAATCTTTTATCCTTTTTCCCAATATTTTACCAAATATTAATCTGAAAAAATCCATAGGAACCAGCCTAGAATCTGGAGGTCTAATTCCCCATAGGATACCCACAGCCTGGAATTAGTTCCAATGTGTCATCAGATTGCTAAAATTCAATATTTCAGCATACGGGTGCAATCTGTTTGACAACAGTTTGTAATGGCCGCAGAGAGTTCCAGGCCCGAAGGATGGGGCCACCTGCTTTGAAGAATAGCGGTGAGGAAGTGAGGTTCTGACCCCAAATTTTATGGCTTGAATTGTCATTTTTCCTACTTCCGAATTGTGGGTTTTCTGGGTGGGGCACTACTTTACCAGATTTTAGTTCATTTTAGCATTTTTTACTTGATTTAAGTCGTGATTTCGAGGAAAAAATGACAAGGCATGTGGACGGCGAACATACCTCGAAACCCCAAAGAAGACTTTCGTTGAATTCGCGAGGAATGATGAAGTAGAGGCTCGGGCGCGGAAGCGAAATTTGCTAGGGCGACACTGTATTTTTCTATCGCGTCTATCATGTGAAAATGACAGTTTGAAACTTGTTTATATAATCCCGACGCCATTAATGTTCTAATTAAATGCATGGTATGGCGGCAAGTGAGGTAGATGAGTTTAAATTCCCAGGTGGCGGCGAGAGGACAGGGGTTCGATGGCTGGGAAGACATCAAGCTACGACCGTTTCAAAAATTTGTCAAGTGAAATGCAAAGGCGACGGGAGCTCTGGGGTCTAGCGTCTGGAAAGATAGAAGTTGGCGGCCGTTTGGAATGGCAAAGTCCAAAGGGAAACCCAGGAAAGGAATCCTAGAAGTTCGGGCCCGGCGGGCCGGAAAGATGTTGCACAACTATCGTTCGGGACAATAGAACCATAACGAAATCCCGAGAGGGGAAACCCGAGGGTCCGAGCTTGGAAGGAGCCACAAACGTTAGAAAGGAAATCTGACCAGGGAAACCCAAAATGGCTTAAGATTTGGTATTTTTCAAGGGGGCCAATTTTGGTCAAACTTAGAATGTGACTTTTGAGAATATGTTGACCTTTTAGGGTGCAAAAATGGGCATGCAAAACAAGGCATATAAAAAAGGACCCGACAAGCAAAAGAGGGAAGAGAGGGTCCCCATTTCGAACAGGGCATGTGTGCGATAGGAACAACATGTATTAGTATGTGTTTCATCAAAATCTTCTACCTATCAACAAACACAAGCATTATTTAATGTTTGGCAACAATTGGATAAATCATAAATGTATCAATTTCAAATAAATATAATCAAATATGGCTTAAAAAATAAAAATAAAAATTGTATGAACATATATACATCAATTGAATAATGGAACATTATTTTATAAACTACCTTTTTTATACAATAATTTAAATAAAACAAAATTTTGACAACATAGTTTATAAAACATCAGTCCACACTTATTTATTATTCTTTTGTTTTTTGCCCTTAAGAACATCCTTATGGAGACCTTGTTCTTCCCTTTTCTTTCACGTAGGAGTGCATTTTAAGAAGGGGTTATCAATCAATAACTCATCCCCAATGGTAAGGTCCATAATAGCCCCAACCATTATCAATCTATCCACCTCTCTTTCCATATCTCCATCTTTATCATTTATAACCTCAACAAATCGACAATTCGGTCTTACATTAGGGTCCCTTCCCTTAGTACTATTTATAAATCTTGCAATATTTTTGTGTGTGTATGAACGTCCATCTATATACATAATATGACCTCTATTAATTTATTTTCCACTTTCCAATTGGAGACGATGTGTATACATATTCAAATTTAGACCATATGCTGACATGCTAGGCTTATATTCTGCTAGCCTTCTCCATTCACCATTGTAATATGATGGACTATAATATGGCATTAATATTGTAGTGGTTTGTTTTGAATTCTTACTATGTTTAGATCCCACATGTACATTTTGGACATTAAAGAGGCCTAGATTCACTCCATGAATATTGGAGGGTCATATCATGTAGTTGTATCCCCAAAACTGAAACACCTCATACACTCTAGGATGTTATTGATCACTAGGCCAAGCAAAATATAGTTGACAATCAAATGTCTCTTTGTAAATTGATCTCAAACTCAGGGGTTAGTCATCATCTCCATCACATTCATTCTCATAGGGTATGTAGTCCACCTTTCCCCCGTCTTTAAGAAAATTATGCATCTTTAAACCGGTTCTTGTTTTGTGACTTGTTTTCATCAATTCCTCATCTTTCGAGTTGTTATATTGGAAAATATTTTTGTTATATGTATCATATGGTAAATGATCATTGCCCTCTAGGCTGGAAGTCGTTGATCCAAGAAAATTTAAACTAAGAAATTTATCCTGCAAGAATCCATTGAGAAAAAAATAGCTATTTAAATAATATAAAACAATGTTTAAACAAAGTATACATGTTATTGATATCAAATTGGAAAATTCCTTACCACAATTCCTATTGGATTTGAATCGATTGTTGGAGGCATACTACCAACTAGAATCTCATCATATATGTAATGTCTTTGTATAATTTCTCGCTTGAATTGTTTCTTTCCATGACATACAAAACATCCACAAACAATAATTTTCTCAAAGTATTCATCCCATGTACTATAGTCCTAACCAACCTCTTGTTCAGTGCAATCATATTTTGTGTCTGGAAGATCCATTGTCATATCCTCGAACACCCATTGTCGTTTACGTGATTTAACAGTTTTAGGTCCATGTCCACGTCCACACACATATCTTCTTTTGCTAGTTGAATGCTTAGGCTTTGCATTTTCTCCAATACCTATCTAAAATAATCAAAAACATGCATTTAATTTATGTCAAGATTGGATAATACATTATAAATTTCAATAATACTGTGAAAAAAGATGGAGGTATCACAAAATGCCATCAAATCATTTTTCCTAAGTTAAGTCAAAATTTGAGTACCTGATGTCCCGCTTCATCTGTTCTATCCTCATTTGATATGACACAATCTGTTGCCATGGCCTCATCTCGCTCCTATAATACACAACATAGTAAATAATGTTTACTACACCAATTATATCATTTCAATGAATATGCTATTCAACACAAAACCTCACTTTAGTCATATATTTTCTCAAAGTATTCATCACATGTACTATAGTCCTAACCAACCTCTTGTTCAGTGCAGTCATTTGTTGTGTCTGCAAGATCCATTTTCATATCCTTGAACAACTACTGCCGTCTACGTGATTTAACAGTTTTAGGTCCACGTCCACACACATATCTTCCTCTTTTTCTAGTTGAACGCTTAGGCTCTACATTTGCTCCAATCTCCATCTAAAATAATCAACAACATGCATTAATTTATGTCATGATTGGATAATACATTATAAATTTCAATAATATTGTGAAAAAGGATGAATGTATCCCAAAATGCCATCAGATCATTTTTTCATAAGTTAAGTTAAAATTTGAGTACTTGATGTCCCACTTCAGTTGTTGTGTACTCCTCATTTGATATGACACGATCTATTTCTATTGCCTCTTCTCACCCCTATAATACACAACATAGTAAATAATGTTTAGTACACCAATTATATCATTTCAACTAGTATTCTATCCAACACAAAACCTCACTTTAGACATATATTTGACATATATTTCACACTTTAGATGACTCATCTAGTTGTATAGGGGTCATTTATGAGTTCTCAAATCTAACCTCTTTTAGTTTTGCACCCACAAAATTGACATGGGATAAGGAATAGATAAAATAGGGAACCATGATTGCTCCCTTGGAACATATGAAGATGAAGTCATTTAGGATTAATTTATTTATCAACTTTCAAGAAAAATACATCATTTTGCATTGCTAGGCACTAAATTAGGTGCACTTTGCATTGCCTTTTACATCCCAAAAATATTACATTTTTTGGCTGAAAAGCGGCACTAAATTAGGTGCACTTTGCTATGTTGACTATGGCACCGACTATTGAACCAGTAACAAAAAATTAAAACTTCCAACATCAAGAAGGAAGAGATGACAAGAGAAAATAGCCGCGTGAAGGAAGAGATGAAAAGAGAAAAAATCCACGTGAAGGAAGAGAGGACAAAAAAGGGAAACATGGCACGAAGGAGGGCTACAAGCAAGTAGATCAAAAATTCAATTTAGTTTGCAACACCATAGGTAAGGTTACAAATTTTTTTTCGTTCCCACAAATATTTTATAGAACAATGAGCTTGTGGTTTCAAATTGATTATGCACACACATTCATTCTATTTCTAATCAACGGATGTTACTCGAGCATGGGACCTATTTGTGTTAACTCTCAATAAAATTACACTTCGTTCCCTTTTTATCCCCCAAAGATTACCATTCTATACAAGTGCACAAGCGTTGATTATTTTACAATACATTTGTTTCATTTTGCATATATTTATATCCTTTCAAATATATTTATATTCTATACAAGTGCGCAAGAAATTCATTCATAGGCGTTTAAATCCAGAAAGAGAGTCATTCAAGGTGAAAATTTCATACCACAAACTAGACAAAAAAATTCATACCTGACAGTGTGTACTTCGTTTTCCTCCATAGACTCGACGAAAATAATTTTCCATAGGTCACCTCAAAATGTCAAGCAATAGAGGGAAGATAACAAATGGAGCAGACTCTAGCCACAATGAGGTAATTCATTGTCAATTCATAGATTTGTAAATTTTTCCCTTGTTTCTTTCATTTTTGATTTTTCATATTTTATTTTTAAAAAGATATAAGGAAATGTAACTAAAAAAGATAAAGAGGCATTGGATTTCATATTGGGGGTAGAGGCAGTGAACAACTTGGATAATTTACGTTGGACAATGTTTGCCAGATACATAGAAAACCGATCTAGTGAAGCCCCTCAAACATTGCAACCAAATCAACCATGTCAAAGGGAATCAATTGATTCCCCAAGTAGTCCTCGATCGAGCAAAATATCTTGGAGGAAATCAGTAACAATAAACTATGGGAATGTAGAACATGGAGCAGAGGCTTCCACTATCCCACCCACTCCTGGGACACAAATTTCTTCCATCATGTCAAGTTTTCAATCTTGCATTGGTACGTTCAATAGCAAGATAAAATACAATGTGGCTTTAGGGGAAGTTCAAATGATAGATGTTGGAAAAGGGTTTGTGAATAGGTTGAAGGAATCATGCCTTCAACGATTCAAAGACCATCTACATTTTCCATTCTCAAAGATACCCATACACCTACAAAAATAAATTATCAATGACATGGAGACTAAATTTAGCACAGGTTGGTCTATGAAAAAGGTAAAGCTACAAATGTCTCAAAATTGCAAGAGATTTCGGTGCAACCAAACAAATAAGATTAAAAAAACTCTCCTGAGCTAAGGCTCAAACAAAGGCCACTTGATGTAAGTCTCAAAGTATGGAAAGAGCTTGTAAAATCATATGAGAAGTCCGAAGCACAGAGGAAGTCCGGCGAGGAGAGTACGCGAGTATTGAATTTTCTCATAATATTATATCAAATTTATTGAACGATTTTTAAAATTTATTTGTGCATAGTTAAATTGAATTAGTATATGTTTCAGGACAAGGCCTCCAAGGCTAGGCTTCAAAAAATTCATGCCACACATCATAGTGGCCATAAACATTTATAGGCCTTGATCTGTAAATTTGTAAGTATATTTAATATGTTAAATGATATTTTTTTTAATTCCCTAGGAAAAAGTAAATGATTGCATATCAATTAGTTTAACTAGTCCATGTGCCATGTTTTGATAGGAGGAGAAATATGGCCGCCATCCAAAGCAATTTGAAAATGAAAAGTTACAAAGCAAAAAGTGGGCCAATATTTTAATCTGGATGGAGAATGAGGTATCAATAGCTGACTTTTAGTTTCAATAACTTAGTTGGATATTGTTGTGTTAATATGTCAATTTTCATTTCTTGTGTTGAGTTGTTTATTGATGTGTAGGATGAGTTCTAAAGTGCCTCTCTGTTGGCCCTAGATCCCACTCAATTGTCCCATTATTTCATGTTGAGGAAAAAAATATTGTTTGCCTTAAAGGGTAGTGGGTGACATTTATGCCTTATTTTCATCACATCTTTTAATTGATGACCATTGTCTTTTAATATCTCTTATGTGTCCTTATTTGAGTTATGAGTTTTATCATTTGAGAAAATTAGTCCCATGTTGATTTGATTTATCTTCTTTTCTCTCAAACATGGTATCTCAAGGAGTGCTTCCTTGGTATCTCAAGGAGCACTTCCTTGAATTCATGTTGCCATTCTACTAAGTGATCCACATGCATCTTTGCCATCCTTCCTCATGATGCTGCCATTCTTTTAACATGTAGTAATGTTTTGGTGCATCTTGGTAGGAATACTATAGATCTAACACATCCTTGTAGTATACATCACTTGGCATAGCTAACCAACCACTTAATTTGTCCATCTAAATTAAAAAAAGGCAGTAAATTCCTGTCTTCCAAGTTAAAAAATTTCCATAAATAAAGAAATCAACAATAAAAAACTCGCAACCTGATCTGATCCAAATAGAGAAGCATGTAATACTAGACTTCTTAACATTCAAAAGATAAATGTAATATCCTTAAAACCAAGTAGAGCTATCCAAAAAAGCTAACTAAAAGCACAAACGTGCTCCCGCACAGAATGTCCTAATGGCTGGTTGTCATAGAAGTCAAACTACCAAACTAATAACAATGATCAAGTTAATATATATGCATCGTTTGCATAAATAACTGAACCATTTATGTGCATGAATAAATAGTAGAAGGATGTAGATGAACTAAATTCATTTGACTTTATGCCTCTTGACAGGAATTCCTCTCGAATATCTAGTATTAGGTGCCCGAGACATCCCTGTAGCTTTTACCTTTCGTCGCTGCCTTTCCTCTTCATTGTCAAACTCATCTCCTTTTATCTTATTTGCATTTTTGGATTTGGATTCTAATTCATCCCATGTTTTACCTTAGTCCACTTCAATATCTTCTTCTTCTTCTTCGTCCTCATCTAACTCCACAAGAGATTCATCTTCTGAACCTTCCTCATCTGATTCTGATTCCTCTTCTACATTAGAGGGATCATATCCTTGATCCGACTCTTCTAAATTATCAGAATCAGAATCACTAGCTTCCATATTCAAAAATTCCCAACCACCATCTTCAATAAAATTTTCTGGATCATCAGAAATAGTCTTCAAAATTGGCCACCAATTCAAGTTAATTCTGCTTTCATAATACTTTATATCCATGGAACTCAACCATTCCTTGATGCCATCAAGCGAAGATTCAGAATGGCGTCAATGGAGTTCAACCATTTCTCTTACTCGCTTGATTAATCCTTGAAAATATACATTGATTTTATTTTTCCTATCCCTCTCTTGTTTTTCTTCCTAAATTTCATCAAGATCATAAATTGAACTTCTTGCCCCTCCTAAATTTTGGACCACATCCATTACCTCCACATAAAACTGGACATCCTTGGTCTTCTTGGTTCCCACGCCATGATATGGTTATGCAAATGAAAATGAATCAAACTAATCATCTTTCTTCCTCTTCCATGAAAACCAAGCTCTCTAAATGGTATATCAAACTCTAGTTTAAAATATTTTAGATGAGGCTGCTCCCATAGATCTCTTACTCGCTTGAAAAATCCTTGAAAATATGCATTGATTTTATTTTTCTTGTCCCTCTCTTGTTGTTCTTCCTCAATTTCATTAGGATCATACATTGACCTTCTTGCCCCTCCTAAATTTTTGACCACATCCATTACCTCCACGTAAAACTGGACATCCTTGGTCTTCTTGGTTCCCATGCCATGATATGGTTATGCAAATGAAAATGAAGCAAAGTAATCATATTTCTTCCTCTTCCATGAAAACCAAGCTCTCTAAATGGTATATCAAACTCTAGTTCAAAATATTTTAGATGAGGTTGCTCCCATAGCTCTCTTACTCGCTTGAAAAATCCTTGAAACTTTGCATTGATTTTTTTTTTCCTATCCCTCTCTTGCTGTTCTTCCTCAATTTCATCAGGATCACACATTGACCTTCTTGCCCCTCCTAAATTTTGGACCACATCCATTACCTCCACATAAAATTGGACATCCTTGGTCTTCTTGGTTCCCATGCCATGATATAGTTATGGAAATGAAAATGAAGCAAAGTAATCATATTTCTTACTCTTCCATGAAAACCAAGCTCTCTAAATGGTATATCAAACTCTAATTCAAAATATTTTAGATGAGGCTGCTCCCATAGCTCTCTTACTCACTTGAAAAATCCTTGAAACTTTGCATTGATTTTATTTTTCCTGTCCCTCTCTTGTTGTTCTTCCTCAATTTCATCAGGATCATACATTGAACTTCTTGCCCCTCCTAAATTTTGGACCACATAACATACATTACCTCCACATAAAAGTAGACATCGTCGGTTTTCTTGGTTCCCATGCCATGATATGGTTATGCAACCACAGTGTTAGTAAGGGGAAATGAATAATTTTGTGTTTTGGGGTTACCAGTCTGCAACTGCAAATTATGAAACCAAAGTGATACATTAAAATCCATTCCAACCTTTACAATTTTTTCATTTCTTGAATTCAAACTTAAACCAGACTCTCAAAATTCGATCCCTATTCCTGTTCTTGCAGACTTTGTAAGATGAGGAAAAAGTTCAGGGCCATCTCTTTGAACTACCTCCATAGATGCCTTATATTAACATACACGAACATTATATGATTATATACATGAAAAGGTCACTTAAGAAATAGTATAATCAAAGTACAAAATGTCCTAAAGAACTATTCATGGTTATATCAGCCCATCGGGGGAATGCCATAATTCGCTCCACCGATGTTTATTTGTTACATCGATGTGTTTAATTTTGTTGACTCTATCAGTATATCAGGGATAGCACCTTAGGAGTCAGCCTGATAGGGTATTGTTACTCCGATAATAGGTTGTGAGATATTTTCATCGAGCCATCGGCGGGGCTATGATGAGGGTTCCATTGATGAAGCATTGTTAGGACGATGGTATTTAATTTCGCTAGGAATGGGGGAAAGACTATGGGATTTCAATTTTATGGGTACAATGGAGGCTATAATATGGATTTGGTCACACAAATTTCTACAATTTGTATTGATCATAAAATTAAAGTGTGGTGTATTTCTATGGTATATGAAAGGTAGGTGAGGTAGAGGCTAGTGGAAAATGCCAGATTTTTCCAGTCCCAACACCTTGAAACTCTGCGTTGATTTTATTTTTCCTGTCCCTCTCTTGTTGTTCTTCCTCAATTTCATCAGGATCATACATTGACCTTCTTGCCCCTCCTAAGGTTTGGACCACATCCATTACCTCCACATAAAATTGGACATCCTTGGTCTTCTTGGTTCCCATTCCATGATATGGTAATGCAAATGAAAGTGATGCAAAGTAATCTCCTTCTCCGTTGGCTGGAAGAATGCATGCTTAATGTTTTGATACATGATATCAGCTCTCTCTTCGGCTCTCATGGTTGAATACCGAAATCCATTATGGTGGCCCTCCAAAGTTCCAATCATCTTTCTTCCTCTTCCACCAAATGCTGGCTTGATCCACAAGTCTACCAACCTAATTGCCTTTGTTTTTGAAAGCTGGAGTTTCTCTTGGGTCACCAATGTAGCTCTCTTTTCCTTTTCAGACTCTTTCATTGCTACATATCGTATGTGGGATTTAATCATTTGTACCACATGGTTGATGTACTTTGAATCCTTAGATCTAAAGGAAATTTCATTAACATAAATACTGCTAGGGAATTTCAATGTTGGCATGTAGTTGGCATTAAACCCAATACCTGGAATAGTGAAAATTATCCTTATATAAGAATTCCCTTCATCTTGCAACACTCTTGATGGTGGCTACATGAAATATGATTATGATTCCTCTTCTACATCAGAGGGGTCATATCATTGATCTAACTCTTTTGAATTATCAAAATCAGAATCACTAGCTTCCATATTCAAAAATTCCTAACCACCATCTTCAATAAATTTATCTGGATCATTAGTAATACTCTTCAAAATTGGCCTCCAGTTCAAGTTCATTCTTATTTCATAATACTTTATATCCATGGATTTTATCCATTCCTTGATGCCATCAAGTGAAGATTGAGGAATGGGGTCAATGGAGTTCAACCATTTCTCTCACTCACTTGACAAATCCTTGAAAATATGCATTGATTTTATTTTTCCCGTCCCTCTCTTTTTATTCTTCCTTAATTTCATCAGGATCATACATTGACCTTCTCTCCCCTCCTAAATTTTGGACCACATCCATTAAATCCACATAAAAATAGATATCCTTGGTCTTCTTGGTTCCCACACCATGATATGGTTATGCAAATGAAAATGAAGCAAAGTAATCACGTTTCTTCCTCTTCCATGAAAACCAAGTTCTCTAAATGGTATATCAAACTCTAGTTCAAAGTATTTTAGATGAGGTTGCTCCCATAACTCTTAATTGCTTGAAAAATCCTTGAAACTTTGCATTGATTTTATTTTTCATGTCCCTCTCTTGCTGTTCTTCCTCAATTTCATTAGGATCATACATTGACCTTCTCGCCCCTCCTAAATTTTGGACCACATCCATTACCTCCACATAAAACTAGACATCCTTGGTCTTCTTGGTTCCCACACCATGATATGGTTATGCAAATGAAAATGAAGCAAAGTAATCATATTTCTTCCTCTTCCATGAAAACCAAGCTCTCTAAATGGTATATCAAACTCTAGTTCAAAATATTTTAGATGAGGCTGCTCCCATAGCTCTCTTACTCGCTTGAAAAATCCTTGAAAATATGCATTGATTTTATTTTTCCTATCCCTCTCTTGTTGTTCTTCCTCAATTTCATCAAGATCATACATTGACATTCTTCCCCCTCCTAAAGTTTGGACCACATCCATTACCTCCACATAAAACTGGACATCCTTGGTCTTCTTGGTTCCCACACCATGATATGGTTATGCAAATGAAAATAAAGCAAACTAATCATCTTTCTTCCTCTTCCATAAAAACCAAGCTCTCTCAATGGTATATCAAACTCTAGTTCAAAATATTTTAGATGAGGCTATTCCCATAGCTCTCTTACTCGCTTGAAAAATCTTTGAAAATCTACATTGATTTTATTTTTCTTGTCCTTCTCTTGCTGTTCTTCCTCAATTTCATCAGGACCATACATTGACCTTCTTGCCCCTCCTAAAGTTTGGACCACATCCATTACCTCCACATAAAACTGGACATTCTTGGTCTTCTTGGTTCCCATGCCATGATATGGTTATGAAAATGAAAATGAAGCAAAGTAATCATATTTCTTCCTCTTCCATGAAAAACAAGCTCTCTAAATGGTATATCAAATTCTAGTTGAAAATATTTTAGATGAGGCTGCTCCCATACCTCTCTTACTCACTTGAAAAATCCTTGAAACTCTGCATTGATTTTGTTTTTCCTATCCCTCTCTTGTTGTTCTTCCTCAATTTCATCAGGATCATACATTGAACTTCTTGCCCCTCCTAAAGTTTGGACCACATCCATTACCTCCACATAAAATTGGACATCCTTGGTCTTCTTGGTTCCCACGCCATGATATGGTTATGCAAATGAAAATGAAGCAAACTAATCATCTCCTTCTCCGCTGGCTGGAAGAATGCATGCTTAATGTTTTGATACATGATATTAGCTCTCTCTTCTACTTTTATGGTTTAATAATGAAATCCATTATGGTGGCCATCCAAATTTCCATACATATTTCTTCCTCTTCCACCAAATGTTGGCTTGATCCACAATTCTACCAGCCTGATTGCCTTTATTTTTGAAAGCTGAAGCTTCTCCTGAGTCACCAATGTAGCTCTCTCTACCTTTTCAGACTCTTTCATTGCTACAAATTGTCTCTGGGATTTAATCATTTGTACCACATGGTTGATGTGCTTTGAATCCTTGGATCTAAAGGAAATTTCCTTAACATAAATACTGCTAGGGAATTTCAATGTTGGCATGTAGTTGGGATTAAAGCCGGTACCTGGAATATTGAAAATTATCCTTATATAAGAATTCCCTTCATCTTGCTGGCTTGTAACACTCTTGATGGTGGCTACATGAAATGGAACCATGATGCCATATATGGGTACCATCACAACATCATTTTTCGTATCAACCTGAATCATGAGCTCTCTAGAAATGCGGATATCTTCCACATTTGTGTATGAAACCATCTTAGTTGACAACTTGGAAGAGCCATGTCCATCTCCTATACCAATTCCCCCTGCAACCAATCTTCTTGCACTCTCCTCATTCTTTTGCACAGGGTTGGCAATTAAAGTTATGTAATAGAATTTATAGTTGATAATTAAATTATATAACAAATTTTTTTATGATCTTTACTAACATATATTAGAATTGTTGCATGTTTTCCATCATTGGAATCACATATTAGCTATAAATTTTTGAAATTTTATTATGGTATGTGCACTTTGATATGATGTAATATGATTATGGTTTCGTCTCATATGTTTCAATATTAAATATATAACAAAAAAATAAATAATAACTTTTCATTTTAAATGCTTTTTTTTGTAGAACACAAGTCTTCTAGAAGGTAAAGATGATCCTCATCATGGTATAGATCCAAAAAATATTGGTTCTACCGGTAGATATTATGGCAAAGGATGATGACGACGCAAATACAGAAGACACCGAGGACGATGGCAATGATTATGATGACGACGATGATGATCATGATGGTGATGATGATGATAGGGTAGTTGTTGGTAGTACCCAACAAAATTCATGATCATATAGGTTGCATCATGGATCATTACTGGTATATCATTATGATGATGATCATGATATTGGTGATGATGATGAGGTAGTTGCTGGTAGTACCCAGTGACATTCATGATCATATAGACTGCATCATGGATCATTGTTGATATATTGTTATGATGTCTCTTTTCATGGTTACTATCATATGTATCATTTTCACGGCCTACAATACCATATTATTGAGTTATATCATATTGACATTTATCATTTTCACTTATATCATTTGGACATGTATAATCTTGACTTGTATCAACTTGACTTACATAATTTATCATTTTTAGTTATATCATTTTGACATGTTATTGATCTACTGGCATATTTGACTTTCACTTGTTTTAGTTATATATGATGATGATCTTATCAGTATTGACTTGTCAATTTATATATATTAAAAGTGGTCGATGATTAATTTTGGATGGATATTTATTACATATGATGATTTTAATTTACTACTCAGGATGGATGTTGTCAAATTTAATTAAATTATAGATATTTGAATCACTTGCTATAATAATTATCTTTTTATTTCCAAAAAACACGCCTCAAAGGCATGAAAAATACATAAAAAGGAAGTAAGGTCACCGTCGATAAAAGGCATCAGCTGGTGTTATTTCTGACAAACACAAAGGAGCATTCTAGAAGCAGGTGTGAGAAAAATTAGGTGGCAAAGCTGAAGGCGAAGGAACTAGTGCAAGTCCGAGCAGTGGAAAGGCATGAGAAGTGGTAGCAACAAGAATAATGGAGACTCCATTATTCTTGAACACTGAGAAGCAAAAAAAACCTTTCAAAGGTGAGATCACAGACAAAAGATTGCAGGCTTTGCTGGCATCATCTCATCCACTGATTCTTTGGGCGACCAAGAAAATTCTGGGGCCAAAATTCATGAGGGCCTATCACAGGTTCAGGTAAAACTCAGAAATCCTAGCCATGTTCCTGGCAATGTTACTACATATGGGTGTGTCAAAAGAGATGGGGAAGAATCTCACACAAATGGTCTTTGTCCATGCTTGGTTGGGGGATATCGATGCAACCCTCGACAATGTAGATGAGAATAAACAAATACCAATGCCCCAAAACTACTACATGCTTTGAATGCATGGTAGGTATGTCATGAAATTCCCTCTGGTTTGAACCATCGACCCTAAGGGTTTTGAGAATTTATGGGATGAGCGTGACTGGAACATCTTCTTCCTACTCAGAGCATCCAATCTGGTGACAAATCATCCACAAGGATGGGTAATTCGGTATGTCGAGGATGAAGGGTTGGCAGATGAGATTGTGGCAGGGTTGCGATGACTGTAACTTTGGTTCAAGAGAAGTGGTGCAAGGACGACATTAGGGACCCAGGGGAAAAAGCCAAAGGTCCGACCCACCAGAATTGTGGTGCTGTCTGCCCAGTGATTGCAAACTACATTGCCTAAAGGAAGCAGACAAAGATAGATGATGATGAAGATTGAAAAATTCCCAGCTTGGTAAATTTTATATTTTGGTATACATATGATATAGTAGAAACATGGGAAAGCAGTAGCGGATAGGAGTCAGTCCCGGTTGGCATTGCCTGAGTCTAGAACCAGGTCATTCTATAACTGAAAATGTATGAGCATGGGTAGGTAGGGTAAAGGTGTCTAAAACACATGGCCATTTTGTCAAAGGCCTGCAAATAAATTTTGGTCGGGAAATCATGTAAATTCTTTTGTGAAGAAATACAGGGTGCTGCCCCTTACCAATGATTTATCTTGCAAAAAAAATAAATAATTATCTTGTTATTTAATCATATGAGTTAAATAATTAAATTACTTACTCTATAATTATATGAGTTATTTAAGAGGCATCATATATTTAACTAATTAAATTGAATTAAAACATATTAAATTAATAAATGGAAGAAAAACAAGAAGCTTTTTAGAAGCAAAAAAGGAAGCAACAGTGTAAGCCAAACTAGAAGCAAAGCATAAGCAATATTGGAAGAAAAATTGGAAGCAAAACCATAAGCAAATCTAGAAGTAAAATCAGAAGCAAAATTGGAAACAAAACTGGATGCAAAATTGGAAACAAATTTGGAAGCAAAATCGGAAGCAAAATCAGAAGCAAAATTGGAAGCAAACCTGGAAGGAAAACTGGAAGAAAAACTGGAAGCAAAATTGGAAGCAAAAATGGAAGTAAAATTTGAAGCAAAACTGGAAGCAAAACTGGAAGAAAAATTGGAAGCAATCCTGGAAGCCAAATTGGAAGCAAAAAAGGAAGCACAAGTGAAAGAAAAATCGGAAGAAAAACTGGAAGTAAAAATGGAAGTAAACCTAGAAGAAAAATTGGAAGCAAAATTGGAAGCAAAATTGGAAGCAAAACTGGAAGCAAAATCGGAAGCAAAAGTGGAAGAAAAAGTGGAAGCAAAAGTGGAAGCAAAACCAGAAGCACAACCGAAAGAAAAAGTGGACGCAAAAGTGGAAGCAAAAGTGGAAGCAAAACTGGGAGCAAAACTAGAAGCAAAAATGGGGGTAGACATGGAAGCAAAATCGAAAGCCAATTTGGGCGCCAATTTAGGCACTATTTCTAGCGCCATTTTTCCAGCACAATTCTCGGTGCTAAAGAGGATGCTATTACTGGCACCAAATTTCTGGCGTAAAATCTAACACTAAAGTGGATGCTAAAGGCAATGCAAAATTTGGTGTCGAAACGAAGAAATGCTTTTGCACCGACTTTTGCGTCGTGAGATGGCTCCAATTGATGGTCTCAAATACACTAAAATCTGGTGCAAAAGTTGGCGCTAATTGTCTGTTTTTCTGTAGTGTGAAGAAAACACACACACACTTATATTGAGAGGGGGGGTGAATCAGTATTAGACCAACTTTTTCAATTTATAACTTTAGCAGTCATAGAACAATAATTAAAGTATCCATACAAGCATGATTTAAGAATAAAGAACACACGATGCACACACGATTTTATATGGAAAATCTTGTGAGAGAAAACCACCAAAAATAATCTTTTATAGGGAACTTCTTACAACTTCGTAGGCACCAACCCATAGGAGACACCAATCCCCTCCACTGAGCACCAACTTAGCAAGAGACACCGATCTCTTGAGTGAGAGGATCCAACCTCATGATCTTGCAAAGTAGAAGGTACCAAACTTTAAAATAAAAATTGATTATAATGTTGAATCTTCCCTAGACCCCTTCAAGGACTTCAACAAAAATCTGCCCGCTTCACACAATTCTACCTTAAACCTTTTCTCTCAAACCTCCAACTCAAATCTGCAATATGATCTTCAAAATATGCTCACAAATCTTTAATATCTTCACATAAATTTATACTATGATATTCAATGATGTTCCCTCATGAGTTTGGTCCAATGTTACTTCTCAAAATAAGATCAAATGAGTGTCATAAATCTACTCAAATAACTGATAAATAATTTCTACAATAACTCTTTCTTTCTTCTCTTCATACACCAACAAATATGCTCTAAATCAGAATGATATTGCAATTGAATTTATGGTTAAAATTTCCTCCAAAACTCCTTTATTTATACACCTTCAAATGCCTCTTTAACCAAGGGTTGCACCTCCTCAAATAGGTTGGCCCAAGCAACAATTAATACTTTTTATTTATTTTAATTTCTTTTTATTTTCCAAAGTGGGGTGCACCTCTCTAGGGGGGTCAACCCTTTTTAAATACAATTTTTTTTAATAATTTTTTTTCAAAAAACACCTCTAAATGAGGCAACCCCAAGAGGGGGTTGCCCAATTTATTTAGTTATAATTTTACAAAATAGAAACTCCAAGTCGACCCTTTGACATCAATGACAATCAATTTTTCAACAATCTCCCCCTTTGTTGTTGATGGAAAACCTATAGATAAATTACTTTGAAATGCAATAGAATCATACTTCTCCCCTTGATTGAATTGCTCCACCTAACTCTAATTTCCCCCCCTTGACATTAATGGCAAAGGGTATCTGAGGCTAATTGAATAAGACAATAATAACTCCCACTAAACACATGCTCCTCTTGAAGAACTTAGTGAATGGACGAGAGTGAAATCACTCCCAATTTCTCCCTTAGGTACTCAAAAGTCTCTTTTGGAAGAGGCTTCATGAAAATATCTGCAATCTAGTCCTTTGTAGCAACATACTCCAACTTTAATTGCTATTCAAGTACTTGCTCCATCAAGAAATGACACTTAATCAAAATATGCTTTTTCCTAGAGTGCATAACTAGATTCTTTGATATGTTGATGACACTCGTATTATAATAGAGTATGGGAATGGGATGATCATAGGTGTGTGCGAGAATTCGAGTCCACTTTTTGGCCAAAAAGTGGAAGTGTTTTCCCTAATTTTCAAAATTTGTCACATTTAACCTTAAAATTTGTAGCACTTAGAGATGGAATCTTAAAGGTATCACTGATCATAGAATGTAGTACTCAGAGTCTAGTTTTCAAATATGTAATTTATTTTAATACCTAGATGATACAAATTGATTTTTAATAGGAATGTCTAGAAACCATTGTTTAAAAGTCACTTTTTTTTACCATACCATGCACGTGTATGCCATCCATATTTTGACCTAAATAATTTTTTTTTTAAATCTTTTTATAAAAAAAATTGTAACACACTGAAGAATGTTGAGGATATTTTTTGTAATTTTTTTAAAATATTTTTTTTGTTAATTTTATATTGGCCATATTTTTTGTTTTGAAAAATCCCTATGTACGTCACACATAAGATGATCTAAACTTATCATTTTTTATTTCTTTTCAAATTGAAAATAATTATATGAAGAATGTTGATGTATAATTCATTTTTCAAAAAATGATTTTTGTAAAAGGTTATTAAAATACTAAAAAACCTTGATATTTTAAGTTTATGGACCAGTTTCATTAAATGATATTTGAAAAATAGAAAAAATAATCCAATTGTAAAAAAATCACTTATTTGGAATCTACACAGTCTCATCTATAATGGGTTTTAATTTCATCAAAAAATTCTGCAAAAAAGGTCTTCAGACATGTCTAAAGTCACTCTTTTCTTGTGGCATTGACATGACCTTCAAGTTGTAGGTCAAACCAAGTCCAAAGCTTAGGTTTGGGTTCCCAAACCTTTTTTTCCAGCCCAAAATCCATAGCAAAAATCGGGCTGAAAATTTAAATTTTTAGAAATGGGATCCCGTTTTGTTTTTGTTTTCAATTTTAAGCCCTTATGGAATAGGATCCCATTTTTGGATTGGGGCCCTGAAGCAAAACGGGATCCCGTTTGCTAAATAATGGGATCCCATTTCATTTTGCCCAATTTTAGTTTTTTTTCTATGTTTGAAACTTCCACTAGAAGTGGAATCATCTATGTTCTTTTACCCTCATACTCAACCTTAATATATTTCAAAGTCTGTTTCATCCATAAACCTTGTGTGCAACAAGCTACTATTGCAATATATTCTGCCTCTATTGTAGATAAGGAAACTGATGCTTGTTTCTTTCTTAACCAAGATACAAGGCAATTTTTGAGAAATAATGCTCCTCCATTAGTGCTCTTCCTATCATCAAAATTTCCTACCCAATCCACATCTATATATGTTTTAAGGGTAAAATATTCACCCTTGGATACCACAATCCAAAATCCATAGTCCCCTTCAAATATTAACATGGGTTTCCTTCAGAGTTGCTTGAAACCATGCCACTAAAGGTCTACAACTTGCATAATATCAGGCCTTGTAGCTATGAGCTATAAAAAACTTCCTATCATGTATCTATACATAGTCTAATTTTCTTCAAGAGATTCATCATCTTTACTCAATTTACAATTAGTAACCATAGCAGTACTTATTGGATTACAATCTTCCATCCTAAATTTCTTTAACATCTCTTTAACATACTTGGTTTAAGAAATAAAGATCCTTTTATTTGATTGGGAAATTTGCAAACCAAGGAAGAATGATAACTCTCCTAGCATCGACATCTGAAATTCCTTTTACATGTTGGAGGTGAAGTCTTTGCACATCTTATCACTGTTACCCCCAAAAATGATGTCATTGACATATACCACAATAATCAACAACTTATCTCCTTCATTCTTGATATACAAGTTGTTATTGACCATTCCTCTTTTGAAGCCTTACTCTTGAAGATACTTGTGTTACCTTGAATACCAAGCCCTTGGGTCTTGCTTTAATATGTAAAGAACCTTCTTCAATCTACAAAAATAATCCTCATTCTATGATAGAATGAATCCTTCAGGTTGTTTAATGTACACTTCCTCTTCCAAATTTCCATTTAGAAAAGTTGATTTGATGTTCATCTGATATCATTTGAAATTCTTGAAACTTACAAGAGCTAAGAACATTTTAGTAGCCTCTAGTCATGCAACAAGGGAAAATATTTCTTTGAAGTCTATTTCTTTGACTTGTGCATAGCCTTTACGCACAAGTCTCACCTTGTTCCTTGTGACTTCCCCATCTCCATTTAGCTTGTTTAAAAAAGACCCACTTGGTTCCAATGACGTTCTTGTCCTTAGGTCTTGGGACTAGCTCCCAAAGTTTATTCTTCTCTATTTGATCCAAGTCTTCCTCCATAGCCCTGATCTGGTATTTGTCTTCACTTGCTTCTGAAAAATTCTTTAGTTCAACTTTGCAAAGTAAACACAAATTTACATTTTTGATTGTATTGTAAAGTCTTCTTCTTGTTTGAATATCTATGGATTTGTCTCCAATAATTATATCTTCAAGATGATTTTTTTGAAAAATCTAGATAGTGTCTTGGGTGGTGCATTTGACGGAGTCTTCAAATTTCTTTGCTCAACTTCTTGGGTTTTAATTTCTTCCTTTGTTTCTTCTTCTTGGAACCCTTCTTCCTTTTCATAATCAATTTCTTGTATTGTCTCCTTTTGATGGTCTTTCTTTGTCAACTCTCACATTTGTACTTTCAACAACTTTATGTAATATTTTGTTATATAACCACAGGTCGGTGGGGTTGGTGCCCTGGGTGGTGGGGTCTTGCCCGGGTGGTTATGTTGTCATTCTGGGAAACAATAGTTCCAACTAGAATTCCTAGAACTATTGCTTCCAACGAGCTATAGTTCCTTATTCTAGCGTATTCGCAGTAGGTGTAGACACATAAAAATGACCTAGGCTTGCAAAGCTCTATTTTTACCACTTTCATCCTAGCATAATTATAACAGTTAATTATGTCCTTGGTCCACATTCGACTATTAATTAAGTAATTCATTATTATTTAATTAATTCATATCTTTTTATTCTTCATGATTATAAAATAAATAAAATTTATTTATTTATTTAATGTGTCACTAATTGTCTAATGTCTTCCTATAATTAAATAAATCTCTTAATTTATTTAATTATTCTTGTCCATTATGTCTTTTTGATTATTAAATAAATAATTTTATTTATTTATTTAATATGTCACTTTTTAAAAAGTCCTCTTATAATTAAATAAATTCTTTAATTTATTTAATTATTGCCACCTTCACATTCCCCTCATTTTAAATAAAATCATTTATTTAAAATAGTCCCACCGCCTAAATTAAATAATTTTATTATTTAAATTTCTCCTCTTTTATTGTGCTCATTTTAAATAAATTTTATTTAAAATAAGTCTCATTTAAATTCCCTTCTTTAGTAAATAATTTAATTTAAATTATTTACTGTCACATGACCCCACCCTTTTGAATTAAAATAGTTTTTTAATTCGAAAAGTCATCCCCTCTTGAATCAAATAAGTTTAAATTATTATTTGATTCTCCAGCAACTTTGGTTTGTGTGCCTTGTCACATGCATTGTCAACCCTTGATTTGATTTTCTAAAAATCAGTCTTGTCCATTCATTTCAAATTTAACCTAATGCTGCCCTAACCCTAACTGTGGGTTGTCATATTGAATCTTGTCCACAGATTCTAGGGCACTTGTCAATCTTTAATCTCATCCGTCCATACAAAATTGCATTTTCTATAAAATGTCAATTTTTTCTTCATTTTGGGATCATCTTGAATATTATCTATCTCTCTCTCTCTCTCTCATATTATATTCTCTTGCATTTTAGATTAAATCCTTCAACACTTGCTAGGTCATGTCATAAACTTATTTTGCTCACACACAGGTTGAGGGCATCTATCATATTGCAGAAAGTAGAGGAGGTTCAATAGAAGTGAGCCATGGAGGAGAGAAATGGGTGAGACTGTTCTAGTCTCATTCCTTTTCTCTTTATTCCTCCTTTGCATTTTATTGATTGATTGATATTATTATTGCATGCATGTTCTAACCCTAGTTCAATCTTGCAAAAGGATATTTTAGATCATTACAGTAGGAAACTATGCACCCAACCCGGGAATTTTGCAAGCCTTACTCCTTTTGAAATATCCAAGGAAGATACCTTCATCACTTCTAAAACAAATTTTTCCAAAATCTTCCTTGTCTCTTCTTATATAGCATTTGCTTATGAAAACCTTGAATAACTTTACTGATGTAGGTGTTCCCTTCCAAATTTCATATGGAGTTTCACTAGTGTTCACCCTAATTTGTGGTCGGTTTGAAATATATACAGTTGTATGAACCACTTCTTTCCAAAAAACATCAGATATCTTGGACTCATTTAGCATAACTCTTACCATTCCTTGAATAGTTCTATTCTTGTAGTTGGATATTGTCTCTTTATCCCGTGCCTTTCATAATATTCTTCAAATTAATTTGAGGTAAATTCTCCTCCTTTGTCAGATCTAAGACATTTGATCTTCAACCCTGTTTCATTTTCTACTAAGTCTTTTAATGCCTTACACTTCTCAATTGATTCATATTTTTCTTTCAAAAAATATACCCAAGTCATCTTGGAATAAGATCATCAATCAACAACATAAAATAACTCTCACCTTGCAAGATTTTCATTCTTGTTGGCCCATGCAAATAAGTGCAAACAAGTTCTAAAGGTTTTGATGTAGAATACTCCTTATATTTGAAGTTTGTCCTTGTTTTTTCCATATTGTAACTATTTGCAAATTATTTTTGAAGGATTTTTTAACTTTTGCATGTCCCTTATGGCTTGATTTTTGTTGATCTTCATAATGTTATCAAAGTTTAAATGTCCCATTCTTCTGTACCACAATCAACTCTCATCTTCTTTCCCCATATAACATTTCTCACTTTTTACTTCATTGAGAATGTGCATATTATCATCTATTCTATAAGCCTCGGCTATCAATTTTCCATCTTTTATAATTTTACATTCTTCAGAATGAAAAATGAAGGTGTGCCCTTGGTCACACAATTGACTCAAACTTAGGAAATTATGCTTCAATCCTTCAATATATAAGACATAATTATTTTTAGTTTTTCCATTATCCAGACTAAGTTTTCCTTTAACTTTTATGCTTGTTGTAGCATTGTCCCAAATTTCATTGTTTCTTCATTCACTTTCTTTAGAGAGAGAAATTTTATTTTTCACCAGTCACATGGGTTGAACAACCATTTTCAAGATACATTTGTCTTTCTCATTTTGAGAATGTAGTGCAACTTGTAAAAGCATAGATTTTTCTTTCATTTCTTATTTTTTCTTATTTTTCCAAACCTTGTTTTATTCATCCTTTTTTCTTGTCACAAACATCCTTCTCCTTATTGTGTCTTAGAGGCTCAATAAAAATAGTTCTGAAAAAATGTGTTGTGTGCCCAAAATTGTTGCACTTATGACATATGTTGTTATAATCCATTAGAGGAGCAAGTGAATTATAAGTCCTCTTCGTGAATTTAAAATCATTCCTTGTGCAAACTCTACAATTTACTACTTTATGCCCAAACTGATGACACGAAAACCAATAACCATAGAAATAATATTGAAACTCGGTTGTGTGTGGGATTCTTTTGAGGAAAGGACCATTTGAGTTTGTCCTTGTTAGTTATTTGAAACTATGAGGCTTTATCCTCCTTATTTTCCTCTTTGTTTGCCTCATTTTTTCTTTCTTCCCTTTTATTATCTTCTTTGTTCACCTCCTCTCTTTTGGAACTTTTGAGGGCCACAACATAATTCTTACTGTCTAATATATTTGTAGTTTGTGAACTTTCACCATCAAAACCAAGACCCATTTTGATGAATGGTGATCTTTGTGAGTTGATAAGGTCCTCTAACATTTCAAAATTTTATCAAACTTTATGTTTCTGCTAAGCTAATCTTTAGCCTTTTCTAGCTCCTTCCTCAAGGAAACTATTTCAGATTCAAGCTTCTCACATTTTGATTCCTTTGATTTTAGCTAATCTTTTAAAACATATTCAATGTGTTTGGATTCTTCTACTTGAGTCTTCAAATCCATAATTATATTTTCAAAATTTTCACCATCTTCTCCACTTTGGTCTTTCAACTTTGAATTATACTTATTGAGTGTTTTAATTTTGTCTATGGTGTAGTGAGTTCTTCCTCAAGGTCTACTATAGTATCTTTCTAAATTTTGGTCTCTTCACTTCCTTTGTCTTCACACCTTGGAGCTTCTTCTTTTGTTTCCATAGCCATGAATATAATTTCTTCTCTATCACTTTTAGAGAAGCTTTCATCACTTTCCTTGGATGAACTATTGCTTCCTTGAACATATAGGCTCTTCTTGTATCTTCAAAAATTCTTCTTCTTTTCGGATTTCCTTTGAGTGAAATTCTTGTTATGATGACTTTTATTTACTTTGTCCTTGTCGTAATATACTTATTCATTGCTATCACTTCCAACTTGTGGACATTTGAAAAATAAATTACCTATATTACCGTAATTAAAACATTTAAGAGTATACTTACCTTTTTTCTTGGTAGTTCCTTTATTGAATTTCTTCACAAAGTTAGCCTCTTCCTCATCACTTAAAATTTCACTTGATATAGGTCCTTTGTTCTTCATCCTTCTTGATTATTTGAAGGTAATTTCTCATTTTGATGATATTCCTTTCTCAGTCCTCGTTTCGTAAGCGGTAAGTATACCATTTAACTCATTCATCTTCACAGTGTTTAGATCCTTCATTTCTTTAATGGAAAAAACTTTAACGTCAAATATCATGGGTAGAGATCTTAAAACCTTTTGCACAACAACATCATCTTCAATATTTTATCCAAGACCATGAATGGTATTTACTATTTCATCCACGTGGAGAAAATAGGTGGCAACATTCTCTTCATCCTTCATCTTCAAACTTTCAAATTGTCTCATGTGGGTTTGGAGCTTTTCCTTTTTCACCTTGTCATGTCCTTCATGATTATTTTAAAGCTTATCCCACATCTCTTTTTCTAATGTGTAATGCATGACTTTGACAAATTTTGATTTAGTTAGACCACTTAGAATTGAATTCATAGCTTTAGCATTGTTCTCACTTGCCCTCTTTCTAGCTTGATCCATTGGTGGAGTAGATGGTGCCTCATATCCATTCACAATAGATTACCATATGTTAAATCCATGAGACATCAAATAAATGTGCATCCTCATACTCCAAAAGGGATAGTTGTTTCCATCAAACAATGGTGCTTAGTTTGAGGAAAACCCTTCTTGACTCGCCATGTTTGTTCTTAAGATTTTTCATTCAAGTGGTTAGGATTTTTTGAAGGAACCTGCTCTGATACCAATTGAAGAAAACACACACACACACACTTATACTGAGAGAGGGGTGATTAAGTATAAGACCATTTTTTTCAATTTATAGCTTTAGCAATCATAGAGCAATAATCAAAGTATCCATACAAGAGAGATCTAACAATATAGAACACAAGATGCACACACATGATTTTACGTGGAAACCCTTGTGGGAGAAAACCATGACAAAATATTTATTTTATAAGAAAATTCTTAAAAATTTGTAGGCACCAACCCACAAGAGACACTAATCCCCTCCACTAAGCACCAAATTAGCAAGAGACATTGATATCTTGAGTGAGAGGCTCCAACCTTCTGATCTTGCGAAGTAGAAGGTACCAACCTTTGAAATAAAAAGTGATTATAATGGTGTTGGATCTGCCCTATATCCCTTTAATGAATTCAACAAAAATGTGCTTGCTTCTTCACACAAATATACCTAAGCATCTCCTCTCAAATATACCTAAGCCTCTCATCTCAAATATTAAACTCAAATATGTAATATGATATTCAAAATATGCTCACAAATCTGTAATATCTTCACGTGAATTTACATTATGATCTTCAATGATGTTCCCTCATGAGCTTGCTCCAATGTTACTTCTCAAAAGACTTAGTTACAAGATAGCCTTAACCCTTTTAGGATCAATTCTAATTCCCTATTTTGATACAATGTGCCCCAGTATCTTACCTTTAGTGGCTATAAGATCAAATGAGTCTCATAAATCTACTCAAATAATTGATAAATAATTTTTGCAATAACTCTTTCTTTTTGCTCTTCATCCAACAGTAAATCTACTCTAAATCATAATGATATTGCAGTTGAATTGATGGTTAAAATTTCCTCCAAAGATCCTTTATTTATACACCTTCAAGTGCCTCTTGCACCTCCTCAAATAGGTCAACCCAAGCAACAATTAATATTTTTTTTTTATTTTAATCTTTTTATTTTCAAAAGTGGGGAACACCTCTCTAGGGGGTCAACCCTTTTTTAAATACAAAATTAATTTATCTTTTATTTTTGAAAAAACACCTCTAAATAAGGCATTCACCCAATTTATTTAATTTTAATTTTACAAAATAGAAACTCCAAGTTGGCCCTTTGACATCAATGACAATCAATTTTTCAATATTTCCAACTATGGCATAACTCTCACCATAGAAATAGAGACCTTGGGATCAAAGAGGAATAGGTACATGGTGGGTTTGATGGATTAAAAGCTAAGGTGGATCACCTTAGAGTTGTAGCTTTTATAGCAAAGTTAATAGATATCACACTAGAGCACCCATAAGTGTAGGTCACAATGGCTAAGATTAATGCATTGAGGTAGAGTGAGACTAAATATTAAGCCCAAGCTATAAAGAATAGAGGGGATCTATGAGGGATATGAATTCAAGCTACCTCTTTGAATCAAAAAAAGTTAGTAGCCTTTATACAACAACCACAAGCATAACCATCAACATCTCCCGTTGTAGTGGATTGATAGATGTCAACTGAGGGGTCAAAGACTCATGACTAGGGATTGTATTTACACACTATATTATTATAGTGACGGTTCAATATTTTTTTATGTCTAATAGATATACATGTATTTTAATACATATACACAAATACAAATTTTTGACTAAAGCATCATGTGTTATAGTAAATTATTTATGGATTATTTTGTTTATATTAGCACCCATCCATATTTAGTTTAAATTTATGCATTTGTACTCTCCTAGTTTCATGACCACGTGTTGAAATTTGGTTTGAGATAACTTATAATATGATTTAAAATGTATTTGTGTAGTATGCTAGGTGTTTAATGCTAGCCAATCCAATTGGTTACATTGGATTGGCCTAATCACACTTGACTCTAGTATCTAGTGCCTTGAACATATATGTGTTTTTATTCATGTGGACTAACACTTGAACATACATGGTGTTGCATGCCACCTTTCTAAAGTTGAATGTTGGGCCCTTGGTATAGATTACTTGGTTCTTACTTTAAATTATTCTAGTAATAAGTTTTAAAACATGTGGGGGCCCATGTCATGTGAGGAGAGTGCAAATCCAATGTGGACCAAGGCTTGTCTAAATTTTAAAATTTATACAATAATTTTCTCTTATTTTACATGGGCCCCTTTTGTTTAGATTTGATAATATCTGCACTTTATTTTGGTATTCCTCTTTCCTATCCAACATGTATATCTATTTTATTGGTGGTTTGAATATTTTGTATTACAAGTCTTTGTTTTCCTTACTAGTATTTTTTTGGTATGACGA
This sequence comes from Sequoiadendron giganteum, assembly GCA_007115665.2. Classification (NCBI taxonomy): domain Eukaryota; kingdom Viridiplantae; phylum Streptophyta; class Pinopsida; order Cupressales; family Cupressaceae; genus Sequoiadendron; species Sequoiadendron giganteum. The sequence continues at coordinate 560,426,653 of CM021102.1, forward strand.
TAGTTTATCATTAAAAAATCAACATGGTTTTAACCATTGGCTATTGCGATAATATTTGTGCCCCTTTTTTAGTAAAAAAAGTGTTATTTTAGTTTTTGGGTAGTTTTATCTTACGTGTAATCAAGAAGTGACAAAAATTTAATGACACTATGTGCTTTCCTCTTTTCCTTGGTAGTATTAATGAGATCACTAGTGACCTATGGGATCATGTGTGATTTTGTAATGCTCATAAAACCATTGGTAAAGCAATGGTTGAGGAATTCAAACTATGTAAGTGACATATTAGCTTGCTGATATATTTTATTGTAGAGTGTAGGTTGGCCATGGATCGTGGTATTATTTACATGAAGTACAAAGATGTTTCATGTAGCTATAAATCTACTAAATAAATATGTTTATTTTTATATGTAAGAAATTTATTTTCCCCTACACCCAAGCGCCAAATGATGATCCAAGAGGGATTTTCTCCCATGTGCAAATATTCTTTCTATGTGTAAAAATGTGCTAACTATGATAAAGTGTAAATACTAATGTAACCTGCTATGTCTTTTTCATATACATATGGATGTAGACTAAATTGTAGTGCTATATGAGCATGTCTTTAAGATTCAAGAATATTTTGATAGCTAGAGAAATTTTCCCTATTGTAAATCCTATAATCTGATCATTTTATTTTATGACATCAATAATAGCAAGTCTTCCTTTTTATCTCATGTTCTGACTTGTTGTAAGTGCTTAGAAAAGGAGTTGAATGCATAATTTTGTTTATGTATGGGTGTCTCCATGATTACCTAAGGATTTTGAAGAGATGGCATGCTATGTCCATCTTTGATATTACATTTGATAAATTGGTACTATGTTAATTGGGTAGCCTACACAAGGGTTTGCAAAATAATTCAAAGTGTATGTAAAATAATATTTCACTTTAGTATATGGATTTTTTGTGTGATTGTGGATTTCTCAATGTAACATACCCATTGTTCTACCCAGTAACTTTACTATGTTTTTAACCTCAAGTAAATAAACTATGATGCCAACACTTTAACAAAGAAAAAAATTATTTTCATAAATAAGAATAATATGCACATCTGAAATAACATCATTCCAAAATTTTCCATTGCATTATACAAAGTATTACAACTTCCCAATGTATTGATTTCACATTACATAATTTCATGATTACATTTCACCTTTACAATTTACCATAGAAATGGATGCATGAATACTTACGCAACTTCTATGAGCTTACTAGCACTAGGTATATGAATGGTTCAGGTTCCCTCCATCAAATCTCAGTCACCTATTGATGAGGAGAAGCATCACTAAGTTCTTTTCCACCAAACACAAACTTAATGTGGTCCCCCACACATCTAACTAATTAGTAAGATGGCCCTCCCTTTGAAGAAGAGATTGGTTTGGTAACCTCATAATAATAATGACCTTCCATAAGCTTGGTTTTGTGTCCTACATATCTAGATCTATCACACAGTGGATACAACCTACATTATTGACATTCCCTTCCTAGTAGGTAAACCCAGATCATAGTGAACTGACAGTGTAAATAGTGGCAACTTACACTACTTTGACCGAAGTATTCATCACCCAAAATTTAGAGTGGACATCACATGCTCACCCACCTACTTAGCTCAATTTTTATCGACCATTCATATCCTATGCATAGGCTATCCACTTTCACCATGGAGTAACCTTAGTCCCAAAAATAACCTATTAATAGCTCATGTTAAGAAGTAAGTGATGTCATAACATCTTGACTAACTAGGCTACACCCTTTCCCATGGATTAACCATACGGTATTCATAATGTCAAAATCATTAATTGAATCTATTTCAAAAGTACAATCTCAACAATAATTGACTCCATTCAAGAGTATATCTCAACAATAAACTATTCTCACCAAAAGTATAATCTCATCAATAAATGATCTTAGTTAAAAAGCATGATCTCAACAATTAATGACCTCAATAAGAAGAATAATCTTTCAATAAATGACTCCATATCAAAGCATAAACTCAATAATAAATCGAATCTATTTGAAAGTATAATCATCAATAAAATGATCAATTAGATCATATATGTTATTCTCGATCTATTTTCTTCAATCAATGATCAAATAAATAACCCTACTAAATAGGTTATTTCCAACCTAGGGTTTCCATCAAAATAATGTAATGATCAAGGGATCATAAACAGATCCTAAAACATCTCTTTAAATATACCTTAAAAATTCACATGTTTACTATATTTTTATTTAATCTTGAGGAAATTATCAACTTGCGAGGAGTTGGTGCTTCTACACCCATAGTCCTCTAACAATACAGTTTTGGGTTATCAAAACGTGGGTCCTCTTTTAGAATTTCATGAATAAGAATAGACTTTTAATCAAATAACAAAATAATATAATATATTTTATCAATCCTATTGTTGAATATTGATATAACCATCAATTTTATACCCTAACCATAGGGATAAGACTCTTTTCCTACTTTCAAGGAGATACAAGTAATCAATCAATTATAGACAAACTATGTATATTATAAATACATTACATTCATACAAAATCCCATATATAGGGTACATACACATCTATTTAAGTATAACCAATATGATAGTTTCTTCCAACATAATAAACAACCAAGAAACATGCAGGCATGTACAACATATTCAAAAGCATCCTTTTCCAACATAATAACAAGACAATTTAACCTTTCCAACGTAAATGACAAAGGTATAGAAACTAGCATGCCTATATAGTGCTCCAATTGAGTTAATTCCATTCCTAGCTCTATTCCTCAAGCTTTCTTTGTACCTCCTTCAAGATAAAATTGATTTCCCTCTTCTACCTTCTCACTATCTCTCACAATAATCAAAAACAAGAAATAGAAAAACAACTCTCAACTCACAATCTCTCAACTCTCTATCTCAGAAATCAAAGCAAAATAATGTCAAGATAATCAGATTGATAAGTGTAGAAATTGGGAGAATGAGCACCTCTATTTATACTAAATTGTGATCAACCAAAGACTACAAACAAGTTAATATTTTTTCCACCTTTCTATCCTCATGCAACGACTCATCAAACTAGCTTACAGGTTTGCAACACATAACATTCCTCTCCATTTTAATGGCCAAGTAGATTTGTTATAAGGGATAAGACTCATTTATTGAGTCAAATGAACAACAAGCTCACAAACAAGTTTCCAAATTTGAATTCCATCACATATTGAAGCCAAGTTTCCTCTTAACTAGGTCTCAAAAGCTATTAACATACTAATGTGTATTTTGTAGACTTATGCATTTCATACTCTACCAGATTGGTGCCACCTTCCCCATGTTGGAAATGAAATGAACATGTAAATTGACATTTGTAATTATTCCTAAATAATAGGAACATGTGGGGACGTCCAAGAAGAGCTCTTACATAATAGGGGCACATGGGGCACCCACATGGAAGGTGGAACCCACCTTGCTTCAGTTAACTTTTTGGAGGATTGATAAACACTTCAGTAATGCATGTCTTGTTCCTACAAAATAGGGATTGATATTTACATGAGTAGAGTGGCACTATCAGTTCAGTTCAGTTCAGTTCAGTTCAATTATGGTTCAATTATCTTCAGTTGCATGTAGTTATTTTGAGTTGCATGCTAGTTGACTTGAGTTGCATCCTAGTTGACTTGAGTTGCATGTAGTTATTTTGAGTTGCATGCTAGTTCACTTTGAGTTTCATGTTAGTTGACTTGAGTTGCATGTACTTATTTTGAGTTGCATGCTAGTTCACTTGAGTTTCATGTTAGTTGACTTGAGTTGCATGACAGATAACAGGTGGATACTTTCAGTTAATTGGGGATGATCAATCATCCATGTTGTTTGCATGAATTGGCGGAGAGATATGTTTTAGTTAACTAAGATTGAATTGGGTACACCTTGGGTACCCAAGTTGGCATCTTTTAGTTAACACCTTTTGCATGAAAATATATTTACAAGGTTCAGTTAAGTGGGCCCATTCTTGGGCACCAAATTTGAGGTGAAGCTTCCAAGATATATTCTTATCCAGAGTTTAGTTAAGTGTTTAGTTTGGGACACCTAAATTGAGGAGACTTTGGTTTTGGCTTCAAGTTACATTTTGAAACTCTACTTGCACAATTTGGGTGTAGATATTTGTGAGGAGAGTTTATCTTTTGTATTGATAACTCTTATGTGAGTTCACATGCTCAAAATTGTCTATAAATTTCAGCAAGTGTATGAGAGTTTGGTGTGAGTTCAATGAGAGTCAAATAGAGTTTATTACAGGTTGTGAAGAAGGATTGTTGAAGGTATAGAAGCATATCAATCAAGGATTGATAAATTATTATTGTAATCTTGTTCTAAGGTTAAATAATGCAAGAACTATTGATTCTAGTGGTGGAGTTTTTTCTCGAAAGGGTTTCTCCACGTACATGTTGTGTCACTTCTATCTTCTTGTCTCATTCTTCTACAATCTTTTGTCTCTTTCTATAATTGGTAAAATTTATCTAAATAAGATTGATCATACACAAATAATTGAACTAAAGAACACTTAATTAGATCTAATATGATAGTTGTACAAGTTTTAAGCTACATTTTCACCTTCATTTTAGACATTTGGTATCAGAGCTAACGATTGGGTAGAGTTTGGGACACCTTTCTCTTAAAAGTTTGAAGGTTTTTTGGCTGTAGTGGGAACTTATACTATTGTTTTATTGTGTTATCATGTTGTCATTGAGAGCTTGGATTCACAGGTTTGGTGCGATCTTATGACAATGATGTGGTGTTGGTTGTGTGCATCATGATGCCATGGGATTGCTCAATATCATGGTTCAGTGGGAGAATTTGGCAATGATGTGGATCCATTATTGCTTATGATGGTTTGGTTGTTATAGGCATCTTCTTGGCTTGGATATTTTGGTTCTACTTGTTATGTTACTTGTTGGGTCTCAAAAATGTAGGTTTGAACCATGAAAGGTTGCCGAGCTCTCACAATGCTTTTGGCCAATGTACAAGGCCAATTGATGCAATTGAACCTTCTTCTCTTTAGGTTCTGCTAGACCAAGGCAGGTGAACCTATGTGAATGATGTAGATTGAAATGTGTTTCCTGATTGAGAAATCTATCCACGGTGGAAAATGGAAGTGAATAGATATAAATCACTACAACTACTCCTACTGCTATTGCACAAAAGAAAGGATTTTGAATAAGTTGTTTTATATGAAATTTTATCTCTGCATTGTGGCAGATCAGTGCCTTCTATCCACATGGGCAACGGAGTCAAAAATAGAAAATGATATGTGTTTTCCTCTTTGGCTTAATTCTGGTTGTTAGGCCCTTTGAAAAATGAAACTATATGATTGGCATAAAAATTCATTAATTTATGACTTGCATAAATTGTGCTGGAACCTTTCTTAACTTGGTTCTTCTTTAACTCCCCAAAAGAAATCTTTAAATTACTGTGACTTATTTACTGCAAACACCAATCAACTAAATCACACAAAATGGGAATACATTCTGATAAATCAGAGATACACTTGATATGTTGATTTAAATAATTAAAGAATCTCAAGTTGGAGATAACCAGATAAAATAATTTGATTTAACACAACATAACAACTGAACACCAAAAGAGAATATCACCAGTTAAAAATTCATTATCTCCATTGATCTATTTCAGGAAAGGCTTTGTACATTGTTTACATTCCCCAGTCTGAAAAATCTAATTCCTACTCTAAAAGCCCCCTTTCCCTAACAGATTTTTTGAAATATTTATACAAAAAACCCCAAGGGTCGTGACCCTTCAATTTCTATTACAACTGCTTATATTTCTCCGACAAAAAATTAAAATATTTAATTGAATTGCCTTATCGGCAAATTAAATATTTTATACTATAGTCGTGCTTTGATATTGCCTTTATATATTTTCCCACCTTTAGCTTTGCTTTAATACTTTAATCGCTCTTGATATTTTATTTCCCGTGGCTTCCTTTATTTTACTGCTCCACCATGGGCTTTTCCTCCTGCGGTGTAGCGGTGTTTGAATTTGACTACATTGTTCCTGTCAACCATGCTACCACACCCTTCGTTCTATTCACTCGCGGTATAACGGTGACTATCATTTATTGTTATCTCTATCTTCACCACCTCCTTATCTCTCAACCGCGGTGTTGATGGTGAAAATGACACAACAACGTTAAAACATAATATTTCTACTCTATTTCTCCTGGAAAAGAAAGACAACATATAGTAGCCTAACTCCCAAGGTCCTGGTAGTTGGTTCTCAACTGTCTGGTGTCACTCAATTGGTTCATGCAACTGTAATGTTCAAGGGGCCTGTGGTGGTAACAAAAGATTCAAGCAATGACTCATTTTATCAAACCATTCTTGTAAATAAAGGGTTTTCAAACAAAAGAAAAAGATAGATCAAAGGGTAAACCAGTAAGTATGAATCAAATTTATCTAGCATCTGGACTTATACCTTCAACAATGAATGTTTTCTAACAAATCACAAAACCAAAGCATGACACAATTTACAGAATAAACTATACCATTGCATGCATCTAAGGTGCTTAATTTAATACCACTACTCACATATCACAACTATCTCCAAGATTTCAAAACACGCATCCATTCATTGCCAAGGTCACAAATCAACAGACTTTAATAACTTCAATTCAATGATAATCTAATAAAATAATCCTTAAATCTGGTTTCTTCTAATGACTTTCATCACATAAGAAACTAGCATGCTTCAGTACAATCACTGGTATTCAGATAGATTATAACTTATCAGCCTTACCAAATAAAAAAACTGAATTCTAACACCATATTGCGAGAAAACCTGTAATTTTATTTAACTATAAAGTATCTAGTAACAAGGTATCTCAGTAATCACTACAAAATTCTATCTCCTAATCTCAGGTAAGCCAATTCTATTCTCAATTAGCCGACCTTTTTACAATATGACACCCACAGGGTATTTATAGATATACAAAATTCAAACTCCACTTCTATTTTAAGTCATCCACCCTTTTAGGAACAAAAACTTTCTTGGAAACTCAGATCAATTTGATCTTGAGTTATTACATTAGACATTTAGTTTAGACTGGAGAACATAAAAACAAAAGAGAAACATGCCATGCACCTCAAAACTATCAGTGTTGCATGCAACATGCAAAGAAGAGGGAAATCATGCATGCGGGAGATTTATGCATGTGAGGCTGGATCTGCAATGAACTCATCATAATTGGTGAAGACTTGCTGTAATGTATCTATTTCTGGCCCATCAACCCAGCTATCCTCGAACTTAATTTGCTCCAACTCTTCTGCAGCAAACCCTCTCATACCTTTTATCTTTGTCAACTCTCTTCTAGCAGCTTTTATTTCTTCTTTGACATCCATTAATCAATCTATCATCAAATCTTCCCCATCATCTCCTTTCTGCATGAGTCCTCTAAATCTTTCATCCCATTTCTCTTTTATTTGACTCAAAGGCATGCCTTCTTTTCTTAATACATTTACATCTACAATGATAGCAATGACTGCTTCCAGCTCCTCAAACTGTTCAGTCAGATTATTAACAACCTCTTTAACCTCATTCCTATGTTTACACAAGAAATATGCTCTGAATCGGAGTATATGAGAGGTTTTTCCAACAAAATCTTTATTCTCCTCCTCAAGTATTGACTGTTCAAGAAGAATAGTCAAAGGTAATGCATTAACTTTCTCCAATTTATGATTGTATTCTTTATACTCTTCTTCTTGTTTCTCCAATGCTTCAATGTATTGATGCATTTCTTTTATTAACCCTTCCGTGCCTTTGTAAACTTCAAAACCCTAAACCAAAACTTCACCTACCTCCTGATTCAACTTGTCCATCCACCTATCTACCATCTCCGCTTTGCCTCTTACCTGCACCAAATCATCTACCTCCTTTTGACTTAACAAAATAGGAGTCTCAATGGCTGTTACCTGTTGTGATCTCAGAGAGGACACACTTTTCAAGAATGAATGTAATTGATCCAACTGAGCGTTAAGCTCATCCTTCTTTTTTTTATCCTTTATCATTCTTGACTTAGTTGTTGAAGCCACCACATCAATTAGGTTCATCTATTGATTCCTAGTGGGCCTTCCCAAGTTAACAATACTCAACTGATAATCTGTCAGCTGCATGTCCCCTACCTCCTTTTCTGTCATTGGCATGGCACACTCAACAACAATCTCTCCTTTGTCTGTGAGTCTGGTAGAATGTAGGATCTTGGCCTTCTTTTTAGGCCTCTCTTGTTCAATCTCCTTCATCATATCCTCCCAATTGAGAGGTCATAAAGGTGTTACTGCCCTTTTCTGTAGGTCCAATTTTAACCAAGTGGGAGCACTTAGAGCAGTAGTCATCATAGTAGAAGAGGAAGTAATGGTAGAAGGTGGCTGCATATTTACCTGGGGTTGAGAATCAACCCTTGCTTTCTCTTGATGTTCTTGCACCACATGCATCTGCACAAGCTTTTCAGCCTCTTCCCTATCTTTTTGTTCTTATATCTTCTTATCTTCCTCTTCTTTCTTCAACTTCTCTTCCTCCAATCGATCTCTCTCCACTTTTTCCCTTTCCAATCTTTCTTTTTCTAATTTTTCTTCCTCTAGAGCTTCCTTTTCCAGTTTCTCTTTCTCTAAAGCCTCTAGTCTTTTTCTCTCTAGTCCTTCTACCTCCAAAGCCTTAAGCTTTTCTACCCTTGCTTCTTCTTCTTCTTGTTTCTTAACCAAATCTTTGGCCTCCCTTTCCTTTCGTAATTGTTCTGCTTCTCCTTCCTTTTGGCAAGCTTCCTTAACAAGTTTTAACTTGGCAACCAAGATTTCTTTCTCCCTCCGGTTTCTTGCCTTCTCTTCTTCAAGGTCATGAATCTTTTGTATTAGTTCCAACTTGTCATTCTCTTCTTTAACCTTGAGTTCATATTCTTGTTCCCTTTTATGTCTCTCTACTTCATCAGCTGTTGCCTTAGCTTCAATTTGTTTGGATTTTATTGTTGTTGGTGCAGTATAGCATCAACTTGTGCCTTGTCATCAATTTCCTTTTGTTTCTCCAAGGCTGCAACCCTTGCATCAAAATCCTTTTTTGCCTCTTCAAACAACATCCATTGATCTTCTTGTGTCAACACCTGCTCAGTATCCTCCTCTAGAGGCATATTTTCTTGCATATCTTTTTTTGACTCAGTCTTATCTGAATTTGTTCCAACATCATGAATCTCTACCCCTTTTCCCTTTATGGATTCAGCTATGTCATAAAGAGTTTCCTTTTCCACCTCTTTACCTCACCGCTTTGTTACTGGGACTTGAGTATAAGATTCTCCTAAAGCCAATGTTGAAACAACTGATCCTATTTGAGCCTCCTCTTCTTGTGTTTCCGATTCATCACCTGCTACTTCAAGTTATATCTCTTCGATGTCTGGAGGAAAGAACTCCAAAGGCTCTTTAGGAGGTGTCTTCCTTTTGATCCTTTTGTATCCCTTACCCTTTTGGGGGGCTGGTCCTTGAGGAGCTTGATTTCTTAACATCAAACACTGCACACTCCTATCTAATACTATCCTTCCAATCTGCTTAATATCAATGGTTTATTCACTGTTCCAATCAATTGGATCTAGACTCTTGGTGCCAATGTTCAAAGCTTCATAGGATGGATCCAATACAATTCCATCATCCACCAATGTGTCATGAATTTTATCTTTAACACCAAACTCTGACATGAGTGAGACAAATAATCTTTCATAATTCTTCTTTCTTAGATCATACTCATCTTGTTGGTCACTCCAGAAGTCTTCTAACAAATTGAAATGTTTGTCAAACACTGAAGGCAACAAGGCATGCATCTTACCCTTCGGGTCAAAATACTTACGAGCTTTGTATAAACCCAACTTCAACTATATCAGCTCCTTGCAAACCACCTTTGCTCCTACCAAATGCTGACATCCATACTCACCCAGCTTCATGGGAAACTTGTGACATCTTGTCTTATGTTTTATTCCAAGTTGAGCATTAACTCCAAGAGTTTGATATACAAACTCCATCAACACTATTTTTTTATTACAACACCTTGGAAGCAAATGTGGATGGCCTTCAAAACTAGCTAACCTGAAATATGTGAATTTAGGGTATTGAATGTACCAACATCCCCATTCAGAAATGAATGCCATGGCTTCTTGACTCAACTGATACCCTGCATCCCCATTCAATCGGTTGATGAATACATATATGAATGCATCATTGACTCTTCTGAAATGAGTCTCAGCAACCTGAAGAGACAACTGGTCATAATGCTCCCACACTTTCTTCTGTCCATCCAAGGCTCCCATTATGCCCACTCTATTCAAACCTGGGAAAATACCCAACCTTGCTGCTGCATACACAATGTAAGAGGTCATAAACAAAGATTTTGTCTGTCTGACGTTATTCAGTTGATCATGAATAGCATTTGACACAATCATTAGCCAATCAAACTACTGGGCTCCATTTAATATTGTCTGGATGAAAGGAAACATCCATTCCTTGAAACGAATGTATCTCTCTTGCTAAAAACTCTAGACAACATCATGATTAAATCTGACACCTCCTTATAGAAATCTGCCCTCTTTGGCTGGTTTGCAAGCTTGCTTAGAGACTTCTTTTATGTTTTCAACCACAATTTGTTCAAATGAGACTTATTAGAGTCCTTATACTTACTATATTTCTCCAAGGCCTCTGCCTCATCCAACTGCACCAAGCTCTTAGGATCTGGGACATTAAATATATTTTGAAATGCCTAGGGAGTGAGATCAATGATCACATTATTTTGGGAATCCATGCACTGTCTAGTCACAGGATTGTAGGCACTAGCGACCATTAAGATCAACTCTGGGCATTGGATTGACAAAGGAAATAAAGTGATATGAGCCAAACCAGACTCAACAATCCTCTTCGTTCGAGGCGTCGCATCCTCATTGAATGTTTCAGCATATGCCTCCTCAAAGTTGTATTGGCCAAAGTTTGTATCAGTGATGTCTGACCAATTGGATTCCACCTTTCTCACCTTCACAGTAGGACTCCTATGATCATACCTCAAGGTATAAGGTAATTTTTCAGGCTTGATCTTCTTTGGTTTAGGCCCTGCCTTTGATGTTCCTGTAGGCTGATTCCTTTGAACAACTTCTCCTGATGTTCCTGACATTTTCTAGCTTTCCTGCCACAAAAACCTCTAATTAGATCTTTGAATATCATTATAAAACATGTTTTAAAACCATACCTTTCATGTATACATCAAAGGCGGAACCAGGCAGAAACATATTCTAAACAATCTCTTTTAACACATTGTTGGGATCAGAGTCGAAACTGGAATGGTAACTCTACTAAAAAGAAGCAAGCTCGGAGTCAAAAATGGAAAGGTGATCGGAACTAGAATGGAAAAAAACTTGGTTTCCCTCAGACTTTTCTATTTCATATTCTTATTTCGTTCTGATTCCACTTCCGTCCAGATTATCACTATTTTCAAGGAAGGCTTCTCACTATAAGCAGAGCCAGAGATGGGATGAAAATGAACTTGGTACCTTTTGGAAAACATAATTTTTTAAATTCAAAATCGATTTCATTTCTCCCTCCGCCCAGGTTAACCATGACGTCATAAATGACTTCATCAATTTAATGCAGAACTTCATGGTTTCAAACTAGGTGATTTTCAAAACGACATGGGGCTAACCTGGAACTCGATAGAACCATCCCCATATGACCAGGGGCGACTGTATTTTAGGGCATCATATTTTAATCTTTTAAATGTGATCACAGAAACACAGGAAGCCCTAATCTAGAACATGCGATATAAAAATTAGGGCATGGATTTAACCCTTCCTAATTTACCAGACTGAATGCGTGATAAAAACCCTAAATAAAAACAAGATTCGACTAATCCTAACTCACTGTAAAAACATGAATTTAATCTATCTCACTATGAAAAACCTAACTAAATCTAGGCATTAAAAACCTTAACCCAACACGACACTATCATGACGAAACGTGAAAGCAACCGTGCCCTAACTCACTATAAAACATGAAACACAAACACAAAAATAAAAATAGAAAACAAAAGAAAGAACACAAAGAAAAACAACACACAAAATTCAAGAAAATGATCCGATTCAAAGATCAGAAATGATTAAACAAATAATACGAATGAAAACACAAAATCAAAGGAACGAAACAATAGGAAAGAACCCTACCTCAAACGCAAAAACCAGGCTAACCTTCCGAATTGATTCGAAACAATTATCCCCTTCTCCTTCAATCGATTTGCTCAGATGGACTCCGTAGCAGCTCTATTTCACTCTTTAAGTTTTCAATAATGATAATAATGATAGGTTTAATCCTTAATGAAGGTAAAAATCAGAGTTCTTACCTACGTGGGAAACTGTCATTAATGCATTAAATGCAATCAAGCGGAGTCAGAGCTAAAAGAGAACGAACACTTCTCTGCAGTGCGACTTCAGTAAAAAATTCAATGACCCAAAAAGTGGCGGGGACGGAATCAAAATGGATACTAATCCGAAAACTTAAGAAATTTCCTAACTTCATTACCATTTCGGTTCCGGGTCCGCTAACAAAGCACAAAACGAAACTAAACACAAAAAGTAAAACAAAAGAACGACATAATAAAATTTAACACAAGGACTTAGACTAAAACCAAAAATTGAAATAGCAGAGGTGGAGACAAGATATATTTTGATTTTGCAATTTTGAATAATCACCAACTTAACATCCACTTTGGTTTCGGCTCCAGTAAAGACAAAATAAAAGATCAACAAAGAAAGACTATTGGGATGGGAATCATAATGAATTTTGGAAGAAGTTTGCAGAACCCAATTTGGTTCCGGTTCCGATTCCGACAGACTAAAATAAAAATAAACAAAGTTTTGCAAGCAAAAGACTCCAGACTTTGTTTGAAAAACAACAAGAGATAAAAAATGAACAAAAAGGGGGACCCATTTTGACCAATGCAAAAGATGGGGTGGTTATGCAAGGCATAACACACGGGCTCCCTTTTGACTACCTGCGGTATAGCAGTAATTGCCCTGCATGCCGCTAACTGTTCACCGCGGTCACTGTAGTCTCTAACTTGACTATCAATGGTACTACGGTGACTGTCTTTTGTTGGTTGCTTCCTCTGTCATTGACCATTGACCTCCGTCCACCGTGCCACCATTGGTTTCTTAGTGACCATCCGCGGTTGTGTGGTGACAACTCTTAACCGCTATCTCCATGCCCACCACGCCACTGGGGTTTCCTATCTAACCCTCCGCGGCTACGCGATAAGCACTCTCAACCGCTTCCTCCTATTCACTATGGCCACCATAGTCTATGAGATGACTGCCGGTGGTGGCATGATAAGTGTTGCCTTGTCGCCTGCTAACCCTTCTAACCGTTTACCGTGCCACCGCGGTCACTATGTTGACCATGTGTGGTGTAGCGGTAACGGTTGTCATGACTGTTCTTTACTGCCACCGCCATATCGCAAGCCCCTTAGTGTAAGGCCGTAGTAAAGCGGTAAAGACATAAAAATTAAATATTAAGGAAGTGGTGTAAGGTATAAGGTGTATTAGAATTTTGGTTGGAAAAATGATTTTTTATGAAATAGGTAGGAAAATGATGGGTGTAATTGGAGAAAGCCTTAGGGTTTTTTCATGGATTTTTATGGAAAATAATAGGAAAACCCTAGGAATTTTTATGGAATTTTTTGGTTCTAATAGTGGCTCCTATTGGGGATGAGTGATTTTTCAAATCACTGGAAGAATCCAAAATATTTTTGGGAGAGTAGACCAAGTAAAAGGATGGACAGGAAAATGAGAGCAATGGATAATGGAGGGAATGAAAAAATGAAGGAAATGGAAGATGGAGCAAATGGAGAATGGAAAACCCTACACTATTGTACATGGAAAGAAAACAAACATTTTCAACAAGGGCACCTTTGGGAATGTCCATGTACTGGCAAACCCAGACCCTTCCTAAACTACTATGCATGGAAAAGAGTATTTAAAAAGGCATTGCTAAGAATTGTCCATGCACTGGTAATCCTTAATCCTCTGTGTCTGCTATGGTTCAAAAATCAAACCATAAAGGATGACCCCATACCACCCAAAAATCCTACACTTTCCTCTATCATAGACTTTATTCTGGTGTGAGATCATCAAGTTTCTCTTGAAACTATCCATTCCAACTACCCTTCAACATGCACTGCCATTGAAAACCTCCAGGAAATCATTGCATTCAACTTGATTCATATTCATTTCACCACTCTGTATTTTATCATTCCTACTATCATATGAAAAATTTTTATCCCCTTCAACATACAAAATGTATCCACATTCAACAAAACATTCATAGGCATGTTTATTGTCATATGTCGCTGAATGATCAAGCAGTTGTATTGGGACCTAAAAATCTAAATGCTTCACATGGAAATCTACAAATTCTATCTCATCAGCATCTTCTGAAATAATCAAATCAAAACTACTTTCCATTTATTTTCTATCACCAGTTGGCATTGACACACACTTTTGATCCATATAGTCATCCTTACACATACTTGAATCAATAAAAGTTGAACACTCATCATCAATGATATGCAAAGTAGTATCTTTCTCTTGTAGGAAAAAATTATTCAAATCACATACCTCTTCTTGGACACAAATGGATTCTTGATTAGCTTCAAATAACTCCTCATCACTTTGAGAGATGCACATGGGGTTATATGAATTGTTACACATAGTATCTTCACTGTCAAAGCAAATATATGTTGGAGCAAAAACTTCAGAATTATCTCTATGTGCATACTTCTGGTATTCAAGTCAACAAATCTGAAACTTGCTCACTGCTGAGTGAACATGTTTCATCCAGATCTTTTTCTTTTTCTCCAACTTCTTGATAATCACCCCGTTGTAGATCAACATCCATAACCTCACCCTTACAATTTGAATCACAATCTGTTATACAGGAGAAACTCTATGTATCTTCACTATTGGATGGCATGGTACCTTCTTCTATTTTAGCTTCTGAAGCATTATTGGTAGTATCCACATACCTTTTCCTAAGAATGGAATCAATAAATTTATTCACCACATCAAATGCTTGTTGTTTTAATGACTCAGACCAATAAATTGATTCAGGCTCTAATGCTCTTAAAAATTGTGCAACAAATGTGGGTCTTGTAGGCCTAAAATGAGGAGGTAATTGCATACAGATGTCCGTCATCCTATTGTACAAAGAGTTTACATCTTCTCCCTTATATCTCCTTATGTCAAAAAAGGCATCCAAAAGACTTTTTCCTCTCTTGAATTTGAATATACTCAGCAAAAGTATTTTGCTGTGAATAGAGTACATTACCTTTATTACCAAAGTTCTCAGTTGCATCATGTGGTATTTGTGGTGTCCAAGATCTCCTAGCATTTGTGTCTTCATTCTCACTGCATGATGACCTATTTGGTGATGTACTTGGAGCTCGTTTGACTCCCAAATGCCACAATTGTTGGGTCGCTTGTAGCATTTGTTGTTCTAATTGTAGCCTTTGTTGTCTCAATTCCTTCAACTCTCTCATTGACTATTGTTTCCATTCTTCTTCTGCCATCATGAAAAAATATTACTGCTTCACAACATCCATGCATTATTTATCAAATGAAACAGAGTCACCACCTACTTTTCCCAAAATTAGGAAAATGAAAAAGAAATTTGATATTGTTTTGGTTTGCCCCAGCAGAATCTCCAAAAAAAAATGTAAAACTTTGCTGACTCAATAAGTGGAAAGGCTGAAAAATCTTCCTGAGTATTCCCCAGCAGAGTCGCCAAACTGTTGGGTCTCAAAAATGTAGGTTTGAACCACGAGAGGTTGTCGAGCTCTCACAGTGCTTTTGGCCAACGTACAATGCCAATTGATGCAATTGAACCTTCTTCTCTTTAGGTTTTTCTAGACCAAGGCGGGTGAACCTATGTGAATGATGCAAATTGAAATGTGTTTCCTGATTGAGCAATCTATCCACAATGGAAAATGGAAGTGAATAGATATCAATCACTACAACTAATCCTACTCCTACTGCACAAAAGAAAGGATTTTGAATAAGTTGTTTTATATGAAATTTGATCTCTGCGTTGTGGCAGATTAGTGCCTTCTATCCACATGGGCAATGGAGTCAAAAATAGAAAATGATATGTGTTTTCCTCTTTGGCTTGATTCTGGTTGTTAGGCACTTTGAAAAATAAAACTATATGACTGGCATAAAACTTCACTAATTTATGACTTGCATAAATTGTGCTGGAATGTTTCTTAACCTGGTTCTTCTTTAACTCCCCAAAAGAAATCTTTAAATTACTATGACTTATTTAAAAGAGTTTAAATCTGACCTACAGACACCAATCAACTAAATCACACAAAATGGGAATACATTCTGATAAATCGGAGATACACTTGATATGCCAATTTAAATAATTAAAGAATCTCAAGTTGGAGAGAACCAGATAAAATAATTTGATTTAACACAACATAAAAACTGAACAGCAAAAGAGAATATCACCAATTAAAATTCATTATCTCCATTGATCTATTTCAGGAAAGGCTCTGTACATTATTTACATTCCCCAGTCTGAAAATCTAATTCCTACTCTAAAACCCCCCTTTCCCTAAATTTTTTTCTAAAATATTTATACAAAAAACCCTAAGGGTCGTGACCCTTCAATTTCTATTACAACCGCTTATATTTCTCTGACAGAAAATTAGAATATTTAATTGAATTGCCTTATCGAAAAATTAAATATTTTATACTATAGTCGTGCTTTGATATTACCTTTATATCTTTTCTCGCCTTCAACTTTGCTTTTATACTTTAATCACTCTTAATATTTTATTTCTCGAGGCTTCCTTTATTTTACCGCTCCATCACGGGCTTTGACTTTTCCTCCCGCGGTACAGCGGTGTTTGAATTTGACTGCACTGTTCTTTGTTTGAATTTGACTGCACTGTTCTTTTCAACTACGCTGTCGCACCCTTCGTTATGTCCACCCGTGATATAGCGGTGACTATCATTTATTGTTATCTCTTTCTTCACCACTTCCTTACCGCTCAACCACAGGCTCCCTTTTGACTACCCGCGGTATAGCGGTAACCGCCCTGCATGCCGCTAACTGTTCACCATGGTCACCATAGTCTCTGACTTGACCATCAGTGGTGACTTTCTTCTACCGACCACTTCCTCTGTCGTTGACCGCTGACCTCCGTCCACCGTGCCACCATGGGTTGCTTGGTGACCATTCACAGTTGTGTGGTGACAACTCTTAACCACTATCTCCACGCACACCATGCCACCGCAGTCTCTTGTCTGACCCTTCGCGGCTGCGTGGTAAGCACTCTCAACTGCTTCCTCCTGTTCACCACGGCCACCACGGTCTGTGAGATGACCGCCAACAGTGGTGCGGTAAGTGTTGCCTCACCGCCTGCTAACCCTTCTAACCATTTACCATTTACTGCGGTCACTATACTGACCACATGCGGTGTAGTGGTAATGGTTGTCATGACTGTTCTTTACTACCACCATCATACTGCGAGCCCCTTAGTGGGAGGCCGCAGTAAAGCGGTAAAGACGTAAAAAGTAAATATTAAGGCAGCAGTGTAAGGTATAAGGTCTATTAGCATTTTGGATGGGAAAAATGATTTTTTATGAAATAGGTAGGAAAATGATGGGTGTAATTAGAGAAAACCTTTGGGATTTTTCATGGATTTTTATGGAAAATAATAGGAAAACCCTAGGAATTTTTATGGAAATTTTTGGTTCTAACATTACTGACATTGCAATTGTGTGTGTAGACGTGGATGATTTTCATGGGGAGGATGGTAGTCACGATGCCATATGTGACTTGGTATCATAGTTCAGTGGGAGTTGTTTGTAATGATATGGATTGACCATTTGATGGTGAATTATCTTCTACAGTGATTGTTGGTGTCATGAATGAAATATTTTTTTCATTGACAGAGGATGTTTATATTCATGTGGTTTTGGATATGTTGACATCTTCAGTTTCCATGTAGGACTTCTTTAGTCTATGGTTGAGGTGTCATGATTTGTTTTTGATATGATGGTTATATTCATATTGATTAGATCATGGATGTCATGTTTATGTTCATGATTTATAATTGGAGCTTTGATAGTGATCGCAATAGTTCTCTTTATATTGGGTACATTGATCATTTGCTTGATTAATTCATGATGGTGCTATGTTGTATTTGGAGTTTGGCATGGATTGGTTGATTATAATTACTCATGGATACTTCGATACATAGGTGAGGCTTGAGTTCTCTTATGGTAAGAGATATGTGTTGGAATGGTTACTTGTTATAAAAGTTTTTCAACAATAAAGACCGAGGAGCCTACACCTGTAAATGGATATGAGTCAATCATAGACCTGATGAGAAGGTTGTCTATTGTATGCACAAGACAATCTTGTATCCCACTCTTGGTCTACTCGACAGGTAAATGATCTAAGAGGTGTTTCCTGCCTGATTATTAGATGCATGATTTTATGTATTTCCATTTTTCTCCTTGCAATCTTGAACTTGAGTTAGTTTTGAGGATTTGGGTAGGAGAGGTACGGGAGATAGTTAGTGGCTTTGGGAATATTCCCTTTTGTTGTGGGAATGTTTGGCTAAGTTTAATCTACTTTATGTGAGAGGTTTACATCTAAGTTTTTCCATGTTTCATTATAAGTTGAATGGTTAGATGTTGATATCCTTTTAGTTTGGGAGTGTTGAAGGAGATCTTACTTTACATAGTTTGGCACATGTTAGTGTGGTATAAGAACATGGTTTGATTTGAATGTTATCTCTTTGTGGGGATATTGTCTTCTTCTTGAATGTTCTTGTGTTAAGAGAGATGTATTTTGCATATCATTGTATGCTTCTTTGACACTATGATAGAGGAGTTAGCCACATCCTCTATGTGAAGTACTATAGGAGAACTTGTTAATGTTGTGATCTTGTTTTCAGATTTGACATTACCTGTGTAGTGGGAGTTCTAGAAGGTATATATTTTGTATGAGAGGGGCACTTCTCTTGGACTGGTTACACTTCACTATAGTGAGTTACTTTAGAGGTTTTTTTTTGCATGTCTATGTGTGTTATTACCTTGAAGTCTTGTTTTATAGGATGGTGGATATACAGGGACTTGTTTGTAGATTTGGGTTGTTTATGTTGATAGCATGAAGTTCTACCTATGATAGTTTGGTTATAGAGACTTGGGAAAGGTATTGATTGAGAAAGTTGAAACTTTGATCAATGTTGCAGATAAGTTCTCTTGGTGCAAGAAGGCCATTGGCCTTGAGTCCTGTACTTGATTTATAATAATGATTCCTTGTTTAGAATAATTGCAATGTATAATGTCAAGTGGGAGAATGTTGGGAATAGGATTCCATATAATTGCAATCCTAAACATATTTCATGTATCTCCTAAGTCCTTGGAAAATATTCCCCAACACTAGGATTAGAAAGAGATTAAATTCGAATCAAATGAACATGTAAATTGACATTTGTAATTATTCCTAAATAATAGGAACATGTGGGGACATCCAATATGAGCTCCTACATAATAGGAGCACATGGGGCACCCACATGGAAGGTGAAACCCACCTTGCTTTAGTTATCTATTTGGAGGATTGATAACACTTCAGTAATACATGTCTTGTTCCTAAAAAAATAGGGATTGATATTTACATGAGTAGAGTGGCACTATCAATTTAGTAACAGTTCAGTTAAGTTCAATTCAGTTTAGTTTAGTTCAATTCAATTTAGTTTAGTTCAATTCAGTTCAATTATGGTTCAATTATCTTTAGTTGCATGTAGTTATTTTGAGTTGCATGCTAGTTGACTTGAGTTGCATGTAGTTATTTTGAGTTACATTCTAGTTGACTTGAGTTGCATGTTAGTTGACTTGAGTTGCATGACTAATTACTTCACTTGCATGAAATATAACAGGTGGATACTTTCAGTTAAGTGGGGATGATTAATCATGCATGTTGTTTGCATGAATTGGTGGAGAGATATGTTTTAGTTAACTAAGATTGACTTGGGTCCACCTTGGGCACCCAAGTTGGCATCTTTCAGTTAACACATTTTCCATGAAAAGATATTTACAAGGTTCAGTTAAGTGGGCCCATTATTGGGCGCCAAATTTGAGGTGAAGCTTCTAAGATATCTTCTTATCCAAATTTTAGTCAAGTGTTCATTTTGGGATACCTAAATTGAGGAGACTTTGGTTTTGGCTTCAAGTTACATTGTGAAACTCTACTTGCACAATTTCGGTGTAGATATTTGTGAGGAGAGTTTATCTCTTGTATTGATAACTCTTATGTGATTTTACAAGCTTAGAATTGTCTATAAATTGTAGCAAGTGTATGAGAGTTTAGTGTGAGTTCAATGAGAGTCAAAGAGAGTTAATTGGAGGTTGTGAAGAAGTATTGTTGAAGGCATGGAAGCATATCAATCAAGGATTGATAAAGTATTATTGTAATCTTGTTCTAAGGTTAAATAATACAAGCACTATTGATTCTGGTGGTGGAGTTTTTTCCCAAAAGTGTTTCTCCACGTATATGTTGTGTCACTTCTATCTTCTTGTCTCATTCTTCTACAATCTTCTATCTCTTTTTACAATTGGTAAAATTGATCTAAACAAGATTAATCATACACAAAGAATTGAACCAAAGAACACTTAATTAGATCTACAATATGATAGTTGTGGAAGTTTTAAGCTACATTTTCACCTTCATCTTCAACAGGCGCCCTATATAAATAGCCCAGGTTTGACTTCTTCAAATGGCTTAAAGATAGTATTAACTTCTCATACAACAACAATACAAGCTCATGCATGCCTTTTACCTTGGTTGACTTGGTCCATTATTTGCTTTATGTGTTGGCTTTTTTACTATGTCTCAATCTACTAAATATGGATTGCTTTGATTCCTTCTAATGTATGCACATTATTTATACCTCTTTTTCACTTTAAGCGCCACACATAATGGTCTTAAACTTTCTATTTATATGGTTCATGCACTGCACAATATTATTGCATTGTTGTTTCCTATGTGTAACCTTTTACCATAGTCTTATGCACAAACTTTTGTGTTAGCCTATGCATTTTATTTAATACTAACTTCAGTGCTATATATATGCGCTTCTAATGTATATCAATCAAACAATATAAACAATAATATATATATTATATATTATACCTTTTATTATATATATATTCACATGAATATTAAATGCATTATTCACCAATAATATATATATAAACATATAACAAAATAGTTATATTTACATATATGCATATATGTATATCAATACATGTGTATATATGTTTACATTCCTGTAACTATATACATATATATTAATATTATATATATTTATTTATATATAACCTTATTTTATTATCCTATCTTAAACATATACTTCCACATATTCATTTATTGACATAGATACATGAAGTGTATACATATATATGTATATATAATATTTATCCAATCGGTACTCCCATGTTTATGGGTTATCGAAGATATGTACACATATATATTTATGCATTGCAAGTATTACCTAATCGATTAACATATAAGTATGAACACATAAAGAAGAAGGACTTCTATTCAACATAAATACTCAATCACATAACTCCAAACATGAATATTCAAAGACCAAAACCACATACCACAATAAATCATCCCTCAACCATAACCAAAGGGTACCTACCTGATTCATAAACTAACTTGACTCATCTAGATCAACTAGGGTGTGAGTATGTGTATGCTCGATTAGGCTCATCAAGGGTTACTAGACCAAACTCCTCTCTTGAGTGATACTCCCCTTTGTGTAGCTAAGGGCTTGAATATGTTATTTCATCCAAATTAATACATTGCATAGGTAGTTATCCATTCATGTTAAATCCATTTGCATCATAAAACATTTGTATCGATAAAGCATTAAAATATTCACATTATGATACATATTATTTCATTGAATTTCATCAATATAAAACATATTCATTCTCTTAAAATAAATATCATCTTAATTTGCATATTTCTTTCTCCTAGTAAATATATTAAAGTCACAATTTTCATTTATCATCATATTTATTCATAAAGGTGAAAGTAACTCGGTAACTATGAGGCGGGGTGTAACATACTCCCCCCCTGTGAATCATCATCCTCGATGATTTTAAGTACCAAACATATATATATATATATAAAGTCAAATAAAGGTTGTACCTTGAATTTTTACATTATGTAAGAAATAGGTAAATAATCAACTAATCTTCCCTCATAACACAACCCCCTGCAATTTTTTCAGGTTCTCAAGGACCTTGCACGAGGTGACCTTGCTAACGTATGGGGAGAATTTTGTGTTTCTCACATACTTTCTCTCTAATAACTATAAATCATGACTATATTCTCATATGTACATCACAAGCACAATAGTAACTGTATTCTACATGACACCTATACCACAGTGATTGGATAAATACACTCTCATTGGCTAATATAACTATCCTTAGTGTAACCCAAATAGGAAAAGGAATGTCGGTGCATTGTGCACTACATTGTGGGTCCCATCCTTCCCTTTGGTATTTACACCATCAGACAATTCAAAAGTCGAGACTGTCCATCACTGACACAAACATTTTCCTTAAGCATAATAGTATTGCTTCCTAATTTAAGCTTTGTATCAACAAGTTTCCTTGATCCTTTTGACCTATTATTCCATTTTTACAACCTTTCCGATCTAAGGTTAATCCTATAATAAAACTTTCCAATCAGAATTAGTTAGCTTGGTGAGTTCATTCACCATTACATTATGCTAGTTCCATCAATATAGAAAGATCAAACTATTCCAATGATCCACCACTTCCTCTCTAGAATTTCATGAGAGTATACAAGTCTTATCGATGATGGCATCTTGTCTTCATCCACTAATATACTGGACAATAATTTGATACATACCTTGCAGCATCCTACTCTATTCCCTTCCAGATTATAGGGGTTTCCCATTAGTCAAATTACCTCGTTTCATTTCTTAATCTCCAAAATTTGGTACTTAGGTTCTTTCTTCGATTCATTATAGTCCATTCTGACTAAGTGAAACTTCTTCCATGGACTTATGCCACATGTTATTCCCAAGTATAATTATTGAATATTATTGTAGAGATATAACTCCTTTATCTTAGGACATCCATACCTTGGATTTCTTTCATCCTTTAATCATTTCCAAAATGGTAATCCAACTTTCAGCTCAAACTATTTCTTCCGATGCGAATTTATATTAGTTGAGTATCAATCCTCATTACATCATACTGGTTGATATTATCTTCCAAAAGATATTGACAATTATTACATACCTATTTTCCAAGCATGAATGTTTCACAATAACTCAAAATCATGAGTATATAAATATTCCCTTTCATGATCAAGCATACTGCCTATCTCTCTCTAAAGTATCAATGATAAATAATAATTTTATCTTTCGAAACAAATATGTAAAAGATTGTGTTGTAAATATTTATTTCTCATTGGTCATAAGCCTTGACCTTTCCACTACCTTTCACTAATAATACCAATACCTTAATCTTTTATCTTTACCAACCTTGTTGTGGTCATTGAGTTCAATAATTTGGTTAAATACTGGAGATACAACATTAAACCTTGTTGGAAAGGGTACTTATCTGGGTACATCTACTCTCCCTCTTTTCCCCTTAGTGTTTCCAAGATATTAGATCATCTCAAAGTTGAACTCTTAACAATTATTTGCTCTCTCCAAATTGAATTGATTTATCATTCCTTGTTGTTGGCTTTTGATAGTTGATTGAATATTACTTTTCTTTCTTACCCTCCATGGTATACCTTAAATATACTTTTTTGTTTTCAAAATTGGACTCATATTCACCTTCCAATCTCTTAGATTCAACAGTTGGATCCCCAATAATGAGATCTAATGAATAATCAACAACTTTAAAAGCTAAGAGGTACTTTAGTGTTTTACTCCAATTCTCTTTTCCATGTATACTAATATCCTTTAACCATAGTAGAAGATTATCCAATCCACAAAGCCCCTTTTGTTGATGTGTTAAATGAGCTTGCTTGAGGACCCCTATGTCGATTGTGTCCTCACCTTTGTGCTTTGTTTCCAAATTATTCTTTCTATTTGACACATAGTCTCCCTCCATATCCAATTTCCTTTTGGAACATATAAACATAAGTTTACTTGTGTCGACCACTTGATGGGTTCAATATGAACTTTCAAACAAACTATGTTCTAATCAAGCCTTTGTCGGACTAGTCCATTTTACTTTTGAAGTTTCTAACTTGCAATCATCTTTCTAATTATTTTTTTCCCATTCCTTGGTAATATCCTTTTCTCATAACTTTAAACACTCTAAGGTTGTTCAGTTTCTTTTTCTCATTTTCAATTAGAACTCCAAATTGACCTTGCCTATTCTGGCTGTTGGAATCATGTTGGATTTTATTCTTCACAGGTTGCTTCTTTTTCTGACCATTCTGGTCTCTACCCTTTATTCTAAGGTATTAACTTTCACTCTTGAATCCAATTATCATTGCAATACTTTAACCTTGTACTAATTCAATTTTTCCAAGGGTTATCCAACCTCTTGGTTACCGCTCTAGTTGATTTTGATTTACAAAATGTTGACTTTCTAATTTGACTAAGTTTCCAATTTATGCCAATAATGCATACTCACAGATTCATAATATCCCTATTTAATCCACAATCCTAGACTTTTGCAACTACTTGTTGCTGTCAATAAGGGGGATTACTTCATTTATTTCTATCCCTTAGAGTCATTTTTAACTATTTCGTAGAATGAAACTACTCATTGGTAATCCTTCCTTAACCTTCCTATTGATCCTAGTTGCATAATATTTTGCAATCCAAAGGTGTCTCTTAATGAGTTTTTGATTTAGGGGTTTACAACTATAGGGATGACTCATTCCTAGTCCCAAATTTAGACAAGTTTTTATAACAATTAACTTCCCTTGTTATTTTCCCCTTCCCATCCTAGCATAAGATATTTTAAATCATTTTATTTTCATAGGGTTTACACATCACTTACATAGTGAGCACATAGGTTTTAGAGCTAAGCCTAGTAGCTCTAATACCATGTGTAACATGCCCATTGTTCTACACAATAACTTTAATATGTTTTTATAACCTCAAGTAAATAAACTATGATGCCAACACTTAAGCAAAAAAAAGAAATTATTTTCATAGTAAAGAATAATATGCACATTTTAAATAACATCATTCCAAAAAATTCATTTCATTATACAAATTATTACAACTCCCAATGTATTGATTTCACATTACATAATTTCATGATTACATTTCACCTTTACAATTTTTCATAGAAATGATTACATGAATACTTACAAAAATTCCATGAGCTTATTGGCACTAGGTATATGAATGGTCCAAGTTCCCTCCATCAAATCTTGGTCACCTACTAATGAGGAGAAGCATAACTCAAGCACTTTTTTGCCAACCACAGACTTAATGTGGTCCCCCACACATCTACCATACTAGTAAGATGACCCTCCCTTTGACGAAGAGATTGGTTTGGTAACCTCATAATAATAATGAACTTCCATGAGCTCGGTGTTGTGTCCTACATATCTAGATCTATCACATAGTGGATACAAACTACATAGATGACATTCCCTTTCTAGTATGTAAGCCTGGATTATAGTGAACTGATAGTGTAAATAGTGGCAACATAAACACTACTTTGGCCAAAGTATTCATCACCTAGAATTTAGAGTGGACGTCACATGCTCACCCACCTACTTATCTTGATTTGTATTGACCATTCATATCCTATGCATAGGCTATCCCCTTTTTCCATGTAACCTTAACCCCATGAATAACCTATTAATAGCTCATGTTAAGGAGTAAGTGATGTCATAACATCTTGACTAACTAGTTTTACACCCCACCTTAGATGCCAAAAATTACTTTTCACTTTATGTTAATTATTTTGATGAATCATGAGATTATGAAACCTTGAAAATTATATATCATGATGGAGCTATGCAATGTTATGTTATTGTTTTCAATGGAATGATGATGGTTACGTGATACTATGAATTTGATGAAATGTTATGAGATGATTCTATTTAGTTAAAGAAAATGAATACTGAAATTGTAATGATGTGATTGTGAGGCAATGGTTTCCAAGCTAACAACCTACTTTTTTTCTTGAGTGAAATTGCAGGAGCAATCCAAAAACCTCCAGAGAGAAAGAGGGGGAGCATCACTTGGGAGAAGGGTAAAGTGATGAATCCTCTGGTGATGCCATTTGAGCTTAGCATCAGTCAAGTATTGATTTCATAAACCTAAAAGTGTCTAGGGTTTTTAGTTTCATCTTGGGTAAGTTTAGCCTTATCAATATATAACCTTGATACTTTCTTGTTTATTTGATTGTCAATCTAATAATATATGTGATAAAAAAATTGCATATAAAGTGTAGAGATATGCAAGTATATAAATTGATATATGTGTGTGTATAGATAACATATGAACATGTCTACGTTGATTATACGTTGATGTAAACATACATATAGGTACACTTATAAGCATACACATATACTTATATTAATGCAACAAGGTAATACAATAAAAAAATGAATGCATATATATGTTGCATATTGTATGGGATATCATAATTACTTGCTAACTAATGATAAATGATGGTTAATTCCTAATATAAAGGCATTGTATATTTTAGACAACCACATTGTGTTCTACCATCATGTAAAAACTTAAAAATTTTAATACTTGGTAAAAGTATGTAAGTGGTTTATTAATGTTTGTTGGTTTTTCAAGCAGTGATTTATGGTAACCTCAACTCTATATATTTGAGGAGCACATCAACATCATATGATTGTATCTTGAGCCTATTTAGACCCCACAAGGAGAACCATAAAGGTAGCGTGAATCTTTTTATTAAGAAATTTATATACCTATCCTTGTATGCCACGGTATTCACCATGTGAATATAGTTCTAGTAACCATTGTGTTTGATATTAAAAATTTGTTTCAAATTTAGTTCGGGTGGTGTCTTAAAGGAAAGATAGATATTGGTATATATATATTTCCAACCACATCATTAACTGTTTTCCCTAACTACTTTTTTATTGGTTTTTATAACTAATTCTTGCCTTAGCCAAAGCGGTGAAAAATATCGAAGGATAGGGTTGTTTTCACTTATTGAGAGGAGGAGAGGAATGCACAAGAGAATGATCTGGGATAAAATTTAGTATCAATTGTGTCAGCTCAAACTGGGGAATATTGGCAATAATCTGTGGAGAATAGGAAATGATATGGGAGGGAGAGAACTCCACACAACACATTCCCTCAATGTTGAGTATAAAAGGGAATGTTACATCTAGCGAAGGAGGCTATCATACTAGAGATCATACATCCATTCATGAAGGGTTTATGGGTGTGAAGATTTGGTCACAAGAATGGCATAATTCATTCGTCTAAACTTTCCTCACTAGAGCCAAAATATTGGAGCCAAATTTAAGAGAGAACAAACTAGGAAGATCCCCTTTTCAAAGACTAAAACAACATACCACAATAAATCATACCTAAACCATAACCAAAGGTTACCTACCCAATTCATAAACTAACTTGACTCATCTAGACCAACTAGGGTGTGAGTGTTTCTATGCTTGGTTAGGCTCATTAAGGGTTACCAAACCAAGCTCCTCTCCCGAGTAATAATCTCCCTCGCATACCTAAGGGCTTGAATATGTTCCTAAATCCAGATTAATACATTGCATAGGTAGTTATCCATTCACATTAATCCACTTGCATCATAAAATATTTGTATCAAAAAAGCATTAAAATATTCAAATTTCAATACATATTCTTTCATCGCATTTCATCAATATAAAACACATTCATTCCTTTAGAAACAATATCATAGTAATGAATATTTCAATATTTATTTCTCCTAGTAAACATATTAAAGTCACAATTTGCATTTATCATCATACTTATTCATGAAGGTGAAAGTAACTCAATAACTATGAGGCGAGGTGTAACACTCAATGATTTACCATGCATAAGAATTAGATTTATTTATGGGTCTCCAAGTGTTAGCTATATACCCTAGCTCATGATTCATAGTATCATATCTAGTTTTCATGGTGAACTTGTACTTGTGGGTTTTAGGGTGGTAGTGACTTAGTTTTTAGTTGGATCAAGAAATTGACTTTTAATGGTCCCCCATCCTACAACATTATATTAGAATTCAATTAATAACATATTTCCTTTAGTTTATGGTTTGTAGCTTATTTTTCCTTCTCATAGTTTAGTAGTGTCACCTGTGGAAAATCTCATGTGTAGTAATGACCAATTATAATTTATTAGAGCCATGTGATAGTGGTTGTAAAGTGAATATGTATAATGTAAGGGGATATGTCTATGATGGTTTTTATTTGTTTTAATCTTGAGCAACATATGCATACTTATCTCAAATATGATTTTGTGGGGTTAGGAGGTCTACTCATGGATACCATTATGATTTTGATAAAATAAGGTGGGAAAAGGGTCCCACACCCAATGAGTTAAAAAAAACATTAAAACAGAGTTCAATAGAAAGAAAATAGCAAGATACACCAATAAAACACTACAAGGATAAAAAAATAAAACACAAAAAACACAAACTAACAAAAACAACAACACCTAGATGATTTATAAGTTGTGGAGGCTCATAAGAGAACTTCACTTATCATATAACTAGTTCAATTTTTCATTCCACTCATCTAGTTCATTCTCCTCAATTTCCTTATTAATCTCTCTAATTTTCTTCAACTTCTTCTTTCATTTATGTCTTTTTTTGTTTGACTTTATTTTTTTCCTTTTATTTCTTCTTGTAAGATGGCTATGGAATTAGTAAAGAACTCCATCATTTCTTTGGTGATTGAGAGGATTCTAACCACCATCTCCTCTAGTTTTTTTATTCGATTTTCCATATTTTCCTATTTATCTTCTTTGGGTTCTAATTTTTACTTGTTCTCTTGTTAATCCTTTGAGCCTATATGCCTTCCATATGTTGGTTGCTATTTTCCTTTCTATCTTTTTTATTTTCTCTTTTCCCCATTTGTAGGGTTTTGAGAGGGGATCTAAATTTGGAACTAGAGAGATCGAGTTGGCCTCCAATCCCCCATCTTTTTCTAATATTTTGATGGAGTTGGAAATATACTTAGGAGGACACAATGCCTCAGGATTGTTGTAGGTCGGGTCTAAGTCCTCCTTTTCACTATCCTCTTTTTAAAATTTTCTCATTATTTTTTTATTTTTAATTTATTGTAAGTTGGTAGCAACCAACCTCATAGATCTTATTTTAATATTTCCCTTTAGAGTATTCCTATTTTTAATATTTTTTCTCGACTACTTCCACCTCCTCCTTTCCCATTTTCTTTTTTGGCCTACCCCTCTTCTTCATGGCTTGTAGAGTTTACTTTGAGTCAACTGTTTCTTCCTCACCCATCTCCTCATCACTATCTTTATTTATCGATGAGGAAGGCACTCTTAAAGAATTTTTAATATTCAAATTAGCTTCATTTGACACAATCCTAATTTCCTGGTAAGTACCCTTACCCTTATTACTATTAATTGGTCAATGCATAGTCTTATGCATTCTATTGGGGGATTATGTTTTTCATTTCTTACATAATTCTTGGGGGGGTTTTCTATCACCTTGGAATTTTTACCCCTAGTAAACTTGGTTATATGGGTTTCTTTAGAGGTTCCTTTCTTCTCCTTAGCTCCAATGTTCTCAATCCTTAGTTGATTTATCATATGTGGGGGGTTTTATACAAGTTAAAATAGTATACACAAAGGTTAAGACCTTGGTATAGGGGAGATTTGTCACATTTGAGGATCAAGGCTTCTATGAATGCTATTATGTAACGAGGAAAGCTTCTCAGTTTATGGTTCTTTAGGTGAGATAGAAGTAGAAAATGATATGTATGAATATCTCCAAAATGGCCTTCAAGCATAAAAAACTTTATTAAATACCAAATCACCTCATCCTAGGGCCTTGGCAATTCCTCCCTTTTGTAACCATTATGAAATTTGACCAATATTTCCTCTTTTTGAGAAACACTTCAATGAATTTTGTCTAAGGATTTAAGTGTCATTTTCACATTCCTTCCTCTGTAGCTTGTGCCTATACCATAAACATCATCTCTTCCATCACCATGAATTGAACCCATCCTATTTTCACTTCCCTTTGATTCCAAGAGTCAACAAATTTAATGGAAATAACTTCATTGTAGCCATGCATGGATTTAATGTTATTAGAGACCCCACCCAATTCAAAAATCTACCGAACTTAATTATTTCTCATCAATTATTTTCAGGTGGAGAGTTCTACCTATTGACACCCCATTTTTATATGTCTCATTTTTAGCCATGTTATACTCTATAACTTTGTATTTTTCCCTATCCTATCCATTATTGATAAGTTCCAATCTGAGAAATATTTTAAGTTGGGTCCCCATGTTGAATTACTTCTCAAGAGGGATAGAAAATATTCAATTTTTTTGTCAAAATAATTTAAAACAAGTTATATTTTGGCTTGTGAATTTTACATGTCCATCCAAACTAGGCCTGGTTCCCTTAGGCTTCCATTCAAGGGCTAATCAATTGGAAGTCCTCACAAAAGGATTAAAAATAAATAAATAAAATTAAGTCTTTCTTTTGTGAGAACCCAACTTCCAAGTGAACTTTCCCATTTGAAAGTTATCGGGTCTAGTTTAGTTGTCTTTTCTCACATGTTTGGTTCCCTTCAATTTTTCCATAGCATTAATCTTACACATGATCCCAGTGCCTATCTTGACTTCCCCATTCAAAAGTGAACATTTGGTTCACTTATTTTTCCTTGCACCTGATGATTCATAAATTAATATTAAAACTTTGTGGAAGTTCATAGCTTATTTGAACTCAATTGCCTATGCCTAACATTTATTCAATTCACTTAATTTTTCAATGTGAAGGAATTTATGGGAATCTAGCCTCCATCTAAACTACATTAAACAATAGTGACTTATCTGGTTCACTTGGGTTTTTTCACATCTGCCCTTTTATCAATCCATTTTAAACTATTGCAAAGGTCTGAAGTCTATATGAACTTGATCCTTAGAATTTGAACAAAATTCAAGTCCACTTTGAAATTTTTGCATATCATCCCCTAGTGACATCATCATTCCATCACCATTACATCACCAACCCTTTTACAAAGATTCCATAGACAACTGAACTAAACCTTTTAAAACCCACATTCTTATATAGTCTAGTTGAGTTTTCCTATATGTCATGCTTTGCTAATGTCACCATGTCAATTGTTGATGTCATCACACACTGATGATGTCATCATGATATCATCCCATACAAAGCCATCCTAGTCCATGATGACATCACACTTATATCATGATGACATCATCCTATTCTTTTGATGATATCATCATTACAACTTTTCATTTAAATTGGACATTAGAACATTGGGAAGTTGGTAGGTTCAATTCCAAAAATATTCTCCACAAATTTAGTTCAATGTTAGACTCTTACAAATTCATCCCAACAAGCATAATTTTTTTGCAAAGTGTCAGAGCATAAAGAATGATGTGGTTTTTCTCTACAAACATATTTCACCTACTCTCCTACCATTCTTGGACACCATTACTGAATCTTCAACGTCCTACAAATACTAAATTTAATTCAATAACTCTACGAAAAATCATTATTTATGTGGTTGACATGGATAGAAAGGAGATATCAATACTTTACCATGCCTCATTTATTGTTGCAGATGATTTTTTTGATACACCATTCCCCAGGTTATTTATAGTGTGATTCTCAAGTGGTTTTTTTGTGTTCTTTTCTCACCCCCATGAGCCATTAATGAAGGTATGTTCTTTCACACCCCCATTTAATTATATTAGATATGGAAATGACACATGTTTTCAAAGCATTGGTGATGTAGGAGCATCTAGGGGTACTAGAAATCTTGCATCACCAACAAAATTGATATTTTATTTTTGTTTATTTTCAATAAGGGCTTAAGGGTTATGAAAATAAATATTTTAATTTGCAACTTTGTAATTTTCCTTGTGGAAAAATTGTAAATGTAATTTTGGAGGAATTATGCTCTAGTAAATGTTTCAAAGGCATAAATGGGGGAATATTCCATTTGGGCATCCCATTTCTACGTGGGGGCCACGTGGTATGCATATTCTTGCACGTTCAATTTCATGCTTTGCATGAATTTGCATGTTGGGGCCACTTCCTTTACATGTTGTTGCATGTCCCTATTTGGAGCCATCAGAGCTATTGAGAATCAATGGAAGTGTAATAGTTGACAAAATTCAATTGGCCATGGTTACTGTGCCCATGTGAAGTCCATGTGAGTATTAAGTAATTTAATTATTTTATGATTATTTCTCCAAATGGGGTGTGGGTTTTCCAAGGAGGTGGTTTTCTTGTGGTTTTGGAAAACCATAATGGTTTTTCTCATTCACAAATCTATATATTTAGCTCTTGTCATTTGGGAAGAGGGATTTGGGAGTTTTTGTAGGTGAGATAGAGAGATGTTATCAAATTAAAGAGAGAATTTGAAGAATCCATTGTTGAAAATTTCTATTTGCATAGAAGCCCATGTTTTTGGGGGCTAGTAAGCTCCACATTTTGGGAGATATTGAGCTAGTGAAGTCCATGTGAAGGGAGCTTGAGAGGTTCAACTGAAAGAAGGTTGAAAGAGACCAAGAAGAAATTTTTGTTGTAGGTTTGAAGGTTTTCTACAATATTAATAAGATTGGTGATTTCATGGTTTGATTGTAGCAGTGATTTCTAATGAAGATTATTGGTTGAAGGAGCTAGAATTGGGTGAAAGAAGAGAGATTGAGGGAAACCATTTTTTATTTGATTTTTTATGCCATATTTTAGTCTCATATTAGATTTTTAGTGTTTTTTTATCCGTCCATATGACTGCAAAACAATATATTTTCAAAAATTCTTTGTTGTTATGTAATTGAAGAAGATTTTGAATGAACAAAGAAGAATACTTCTTGCAGATTTTTGTGTTGTTTCAAATCATTTATAAGTTGAATTTTCAAATTGTTGTGAGTATGTGAATGAGGTTTGGATTTCCCTTCATTAGTGGTATTAGAGCCAATGATCTTGAGTGTGTGGACATATTGTTGAACATGAGGGAGTCTACACCAAGACTTGCGGGCAGAGAAGAGGAAAAGATTTTGGAAAGCTCAAAAGGATTGTTGTAGGTAGAAGAGAAGCCCTAACAAATTAAGAGCTAGGAAGTCATGAAGGAAATGTCTTTGCATGTTGTAGAGTGTGTAATGTGAGTTGAGGAAATTGCAGTGATTGAGAGGATGGGATGGGTCTTGAGGAGGCCCATAAGAATTTTATTTTGGGAACAATATTGGGAAGAAGTGGAAAATAGGAAGTATCATGACACTACAACAAATCCCTATGATTTGCTCCATTTTTTGCTTCCACCCATCATTTTAATGTATTTTTTGGAATTTTTTTGAAAAATTCGGTGCTATTTATTGGGATGGCGCAATTTTTGGTGTTTATTGCACTGATCAGTACAAGTCGGCACTAATTAGCGTCGAAATTAACGTCGTATTTAGTGCCAAAATTAGCATCAAGTTTAGCTTCGTGTGTAGCTCTGACTTTAGCTTCAATTTTAGCTTCGGATTTAGCACCAGATTAGACACCCCTATGTCAAAGAGAGTTATTTATATGTCTCATCGATGATGTAAAACAATGAAATGTCAACAAGATATAGGCATATCGAGGAGAGAATCACTTATGTCACATCAATAAGGTATATCTACAAGTGCTCGGTGAAACACAACTCTTGGATATAACAAAGTAATTTCAATGAGACATTGAGATATCAGTAAGACAGATAAGATTGTCTCATCGACAGTCTTCAAGTAATGATCAAAATCATACACTGCTATACCACTGGGAAGGTGAGCAACATATGCGATAGAGTAGTGTACACCACAACCCCGCAACCCCGCAACAAGAAGCCTTGAGCAAGGTGGTAGTGTGGTAAACAACAAAAGGGAAGGGCAAAACACTGTTATACCACAGTGTTAATCACAAGTCTCCCTGACATGGCAGAGTTACATCAATATATAAAGAAATACCGCCAAGGAAAATATCAATGAGACAAGGACATATCAACA
Source organism: Sequoiadendron giganteum (assembly GCA_007115665.2). Taxonomy (NCBI): domain Eukaryota; kingdom Viridiplantae; phylum Streptophyta; class Pinopsida; order Cupressales; family Cupressaceae; genus Sequoiadendron; species Sequoiadendron giganteum. The sequence continues at coordinate 560,461,005 of CM021102.1, forward strand.
AGAGATATTAACTTTTCTCATCGACACCGGAAACCAACATCAAAGGAACATAAGATCTAATGTCAATGAGACATTGAGATATCGGTAAGACAAATAAGATTGTCTCATTTGTTAGAAACCAATATTAGACATGCAAACCAAAAAAGCCTTCCACGGAAGAGAAAAACAATTAGAAGCAAAGCTTTGCATGAAGATGTGCAAATTGATATTATTCAAAATTGAGAAATTACATGAGATGAATTTCTTTATAAAAGCAATGTATACATAACCCTAATGTTGACCTAAAACTAGCTCAACTAAATAAAGCTTACTTATTAATTAAGTAAATTAATTATTACCTAAGTAAACTTAATAAAGCGTAATTAAATAATTAATTAGACCAACACCCTCCCTTAAGTGCAACTTAGGGAGACTAAAAAAGCATGCACCTAAAACTAAGATGAATGCAAGAAATCATGAATGGGTCCCGACAACAAGGCCTGATTAGATACCCATGTACAAATGCAATGAAAGAGATAGAGATAGAGGAGACAACCTAGTGGGATAAAACCCCCCCTCAATGAGATGACTTGATGCAAAGAAGCACTAGAAGAACACTATGAAGTAACATTGGAACCTGAATCCGACAAGCAAGGAAAGATACTTATGTTTACAAGAAACCATATCGAAATCATAATAATGCAACAACAGACCCGATGCCACGAAACACTGGAAAAATCCAAATGGGAACAACCCTGGAATTTGTGAAGCAAAATTAGATGAAAAAAGATACCCCCCATAAGAGGGAATGATATGATGAAAGAATCTAGAAACCGTGTATCTCGATGTCGATGCCAAACTGTGACTAAAATTGATCCATAGGAGCAAGTACCATGAAGATTCTAGAACATTAACCACAAATTTAGTGGCCCTCAAACTGAGATGTGACCCAATGTGGATCAATAACCATAGGCTCTCAATTTGAAGTGTGAACCGATGTGAATCTGATATGTGTCAAGCAAGAGCAAGATGTGGCCAAAAGAAACTAAGAAACCAAATACAACTTATGCGAGTTGTCATCAATAATCAAGATGGAGATAAAAGTGAAACTATGCAAGAAACCCCCCTGATGGAACTTTATATCAGTTCATTTATTACAATAACCCATGAGTGTAAAAGGAGAGAATGCTAAACATGCATAAACTAAAGAGAAAATGCAAACCTAGAGCATGAAAACAAAAATAGAGTGCATGCAAAATAAAAAGTTCACATCTTTCTCCTTGACAAAAATTGACCTCATATATTTGTAGATACTAAACCATCTTTCCAATGCCATGAGAATGGCGAAAAAATGATAACCGAGTCAAAAGATATGCCCTCTGAAGCGAAAAATATTCATCTGAGTTCAAGGACCTGCAAAATAAAACTGGTTCAAAATCAGGAAAAAATATTTGTACCAATAGAATGGGCTTGGAATCAGCTTTCCAATGATATCTTGTTTGTGAAAAACCAAATTTGTACACAAAATTTATGCCCGATTTGGTGAAAGTGCTATGATTTGGCCAATAAGTCCTGTAGGTAGCCCAGGGGACTAAAAAAAGTTTGGCCTCTAGTCCTGTGTGCGACTAGGGGTTAGCAGATAGGGAGCTAGGGTGGAGCCCTTGGTTACCCATTTGACCGAAAGTGGGTGTTGGGAGTTCATCCGGGGGCGGGGCGCATAACACCCGGTCCCCCATGTGACCAGAGCTGACTGCAAAAGGGGCCCGTGGGGGTTGTGCTCAGGCTAGTGATGCATGAGCGGTGGAGGCTGGCGGCAGTGGTGGACCAGCGGCCGCTTGGTGGTGGGTGCCTTTTGAATTGGGAGCATCAACATGGAAACCAAAAAAATGTGTTTTTTAATTTTATTTTTATTTGTGTGCCTCAAAATGCGTGTTGGGGAGGTCGTACGGCCTCCCTAGCAAAATTGTTTTGCTTTCTGGATCAACTGCTCAAAAATTGACCAAATGACAAGCGTTCTTAGGGTTTTTGGCGACTACGAATGTGATGGTGACCTCCGTTTGTGCCCAAAATGCTCCAAAAAATTGGCTACCCCCAGAGCTTGCAAAAAATCATTGAGCTTGAAACCCTCACAAATTTCTTCGACGGTGACCAAAATCAGTAAAATAAAAGCCAATCCTAATTTTTTCCAACACTCTGAATCCAATGGAGATGCCCAATCTGATCCAAAACACTGCATAAATTAACTCAAGGCATGAAACCCTCGAGGAATCCTGAACGTGCTCTACAATATTTTTCTCCAAAATCTAAGAAGGGGCTACAAATCAAGGCTTTGATACCATGTTAGAAACCAAGATCAGACATGCAAACCAAAAAATCCTTTGACAAAAGAGAAAAAAATTAAAAATCAGAGCTTTGCATGAAGATGTGCAAATTGATATTATTTAGAATTGAGAAATTACATGAGATGAATTGCTTTATAAAAGCAATGTATGCATAACCCTAATGTTGACCTAAAACCAACTCAACTAAATAAAGCTTACTTATTAATTAAATAAATTAATTATTACCTAAGTAAAACCTAAGTAAACTTAATAAAGTGTAATTTAATAATTAATTACACCAACATCATCGACACTCTTCAAGTAATGATCAAAAACATACACCGCTATACCGCAAGGAAGGTGAGCAACATATGCGGTAGAGCGGTATACATCGCAACCTCGCAACAAGAAGACTTGAGAAATGTGGTAGTGCAGTAAATAGTAGAAGGGAAGGGAAAAACACCTCCATAGCACAACGACTATAATAAGAGATAGAGATAATACGATAATCGTGGCATCATTACAATTTACAGCAATAAATGCAAAAAATCACATCAGTTGACAAAATTAAATGCTGTTAAATTATTAAGAGTTGCAAAAACTAATATGATTGAATACTGTGCCATCCAAAGATAAGTGAGTTTTCCCAATATCGCACTCAATTGCAGTGCACTAGCGTAGAAGGAGCTAAGGATAAGAGAAGAAGAAATCCTGCAAGCATGAAATACTCGGGTAAGTGCACAAAAACTCTTTGAAAGAGCTCTGTTAATTTAAAAAATCTTTCAAGGTTTTGTCATCTGAAGCCATAGTAGATAAAATTGAAACATGCCTCCTAAAATAAAATGATCAGAAGTAAAAGAAAGTCGGCCTAAAATTAAAGATGAAGAACCTAAAGTAAAGAAGAAAGCACTCCATCCTAAAACAAAACAATAAAAAGTAAAAGAAAGTTAGCCTAAAATTAAAGATGAAGAACCTAAAGTAAAGAAGAGACCACTCCATTAGTCCATATTAGATATACTTCTAGGGTCTACTAAAGAGGGTAATAAAAAGTTTCTTGTGGACACCATACAAATTTGTAGGGATGCCTTCATTTCAAAATCTAGATGGGACCTATTTTGGTATTTTTATAGTAAGAGAAATGAGAAGATTCCAGTGTCAAACGCTTGGATGTTGGATATAGCAAGGTTGATTGTCCCAAATGTGTTTGTTGATGTAGAATTTATCAGAATTCTAGCTAAACACTATCACTCAGCTACCAAAATAGTAAGGTTTCCAAATGACACAATATTGGTAGAAGTAACTAGAAAAGCCATCATTGAGTGTTTTGGCTTAAACAAGCAGGCTCTGACCAAGATAAACCTCGAAAAAAGTGAGAAGGATTATGCTAGGTTAAAAAAGACTTATATAAGTGATGAGGTACCCCTATATATGAAAAGAGGCATTGGTAACAGAACATTCCCCATCTCTACTACCACTACTGAACCATTTAATGTGACAAATTTTCAGTATTACTTTGTGAATACATATTTAGCTCTTTGCCAAGTGTTGGGGATAGATACTCAAGATAAAATGCCAATAGGCCTAATGATGATGGCCATGAGAATTCAAAACCCTGAAACTAATATTGAATATGACTTTGCTTCATACCTTGAGAAGGTGTTAGATGATGAATTCTCCCAAGTTATAGAGGATAGAGCACCGATTACATTCAAACACTATTCCCTACTATGTCATTTGATATTGTACAGAAATAAGAACCATTGGAATAAAAGAATGGACTTGGCTACAGTAGACGAGCAAGGGAATCCCATGCCTATCCATAAATGGTGCTATATTTGGGATAGTCGGTGCAAGAATTCAATCTTTGTTATATTCTATGAAGACTTTGTACACAAAATCCTTTGAGTTCTTGGGTATGCAATACCAATATTGTCAAAAAAAATGTTGCAACTAGTGAGACCTTTCAATTTAAGACCAGAGCAGGGTCATACACATAATTTTGGAGATTGGTTCTTCCTCCTGGAAGTTACAATAATAAGAGTTTATGGATGCCATGTTGCTCCACACATACTGCCAAAATTTGTGCCCCTCAAATTAGCATTTCTTGAATTTATGTGGAAAATGATGTGGATGGAGAAAGATGTAATGCACAAGCAGAAGAAAGGAACTTTCCTACCAAACCAAACCAAGTGTGAAGATTGGACTGCAGGCTCAGACACACTAGAGAAGTTACAGTATTATTTGAAGACAAGATATGCATTGAAATCTAGAAAAGAAAGAGCCTTTGACCCTGAAAATCATATGAACAACATAAGGCACAATCTTCTTACCAAAATGAAAGTGCCACACCAAGTGGATTTTGAAGAAGATGTCATAAGGAATTGCATTACTTATAATGATGTATTTAGTAGAAGGAAAAAATGGGAATATATGAAGAAGCTTGAAGAAAGGACGAAGCAGGTGTCCAAGGATTTCCTAGGATACTTTGTTGAGGAAAAGGACCCCATCAAGAGGATAGAATTGATAATTGGTAGATTTGAATACTTGTATAGAAAGAAGGAATCATATCTCCAAGAACATGATAGTGGTGCAACTGCAGAGCATACCCCAAGTGAAACCTCTGAGCCTCCCATGGAGTAGTTACCTCCCAAAAGACAGAAGACAAGAAGCATTGAAAAGTTAGTACCTTATGAGGATACTGAAGAGGTGGGTGATACTAAGGAAGTGGCTGCAGTACTGCAGTCATTGATAGGTGATATTGAAGTTGATTAGCCCATCCTTGAGACCAATTCCCATAAACATGAGGAAAGGATGGGTGATGTAGAAAAAACAAGTACATAGGTACACGAAGATGAAAGGGAAATTGCATCTGAGAGATTCATAGAAGATGATGAATTCATTAACACTCTCGAGTTTAAGGATTTCTAGATGAAGATGAAGATAACATAATTTCAAGAGAGGATGGAATTAGCTGAAGTAGGAATTGAAGAATCAAAGAAAAATGAAATGGTAGCACAGACTTTCTAGGAATTAAGAGTTGACAACATTGACATTAGCCCCCAGAAGGCTAGAGAAATGGTCTTGAAGAGCAATATGCTCATTTTCCCTGGCTTGGAATTAAAGAATTTTTTTATGCTTGATCAAGTGCGGGCTCAGGAAGATCCAATGCTAGTTGCATAATTTGACTCCGATGAAGGTGTGAGTGGAAGTGGGTATAACCCAAAGATTGAAACCCTGGCCATATGGATCAAATAGAAAAATAAACAAAAGAAAAAATTATTGGATGTAATTCAAGGGATGAAAGGGATAGCGATGGTAAGGACAATACAAGATACCACCCCTTTGAAGGCAACCACAATTACCATGCGTTCGACCATGTTCACTCGAGCAACTATTAAGGGATTAGAAGACATATTGAAGGAGTATGAAAAGGAACAAAGGTTTGTAAATGATGAAGTTAATAAACTATTCATGGAGAATGTTAAATTGAAAGAACAATTAAGAGGATCAGGAACCTCAAAAAGCAAGGAGATGGTGTTATACAAGCCTCCTATTGCTCCAATGGATATTGTGAAGAACATTTCTGCACAACGGGTAAAAAATCCAGAGAAGGAAGTGAATGATGTAAAGAAGGCCAGCAATCAAACCCATGATGAAGTGAAAAGATGAATTTGTGAAGTTAAGGAAAATATTCTTGAGCACAGGATAAAATCAATTATGGATAAACTGGAGAATGTGCATGATAGTTATAAAACACTTCAACAGGCAATGGATCAAATAAAGACACGTATGCTTGTATTAGATCCTTTGTTCAAAAGGTGGCAACCTATTCACCACACTTTGGCTAAGTTATGCAAAGTTCTACAAAGAAGTCTTGATGCACCCACAACATTAAAGCCAACTGAACAAACTGTGAAGATTATTACTGATGAATTTCAGTATGTACAAGGGTTTGATAAAAATATTGTAACATGAATGGATTTATTCCATACCTGGAAATAGTGGTATATAGTTGAAATCGTGAGAGATGGTGATCAGTTGAAGGACTTGGATAAGTGGAAGAAAGAATTTAGTTAGGTTGTTGATAAGTGCATAACTCATATACAGGAGGATGATGATACCAATCTTCCTAGGCTAAATCAGATCATAGATGGGTTGATTGTTCTTGATGCGAGATACCTAAAGTTTGTCAATGATACAAAGGCATTACTAGATAGTCAATGGAAAACTCATCTTGCAAACATGCAAAAGATCCAGGAATATAAGTGGCCATCAGATTTTACTGTGTATCAGTGGGAGGGAAAGTATTTGGTTTCAAAAGAATAGGACACTAAGGTGAGAGCATTTGGAGGTTCATCATGGAGAGGAAGACTTTTCCAGATCAATGATCATGGGTCTTCTACGTTGAATAATGGAACCATATGTCAAAATGTCTTAAGTCTTGTTATTTCCTTAATTATGCTAATTAAATAGTTGTTGGTTTTAGAAGAATAGGACACTGAGGCGAGAGCATTTTGACGTTCATCATGGAGAGGAATACTTTTCTAGATCAATGTTCATGGGTCTTCTACGTTGAATAATGGAACCATATGTCAAAATGTCTTGAGTCTTGTTATTTCCTTAATTATGCTAATTAAATAGTTGTTAGTAAAAGAAGTAGTTATGAAAGGTTGTTTATTTTTGTAAAAGGCTTGTAGCTTGTTGCTTCCTATATAAATAGGAAACCAAGGCCTAGTTTGAAATTATCATCATCATATATCATTTCCATTTTGAAGACTTATGTTATTAATATATATCAATTGAAGCAATATAATGGAGAACATCTTATTATCAGAGATTCTCCGTGTCTGTGTTATCATTCTATATTTTTCTTATGTTTGTCATACTTATTTCTTCTTATATTTGAATGAATATTAGTTATTGAGCCTCAATAATGTGCTTATGTGAATGAATATGTTGATACAGTAAAGCATTTATTGTGGATGTTGGTAGAGCTACTATTTTTTGCCTTGTTACATGTTCAACATAAAAATGGAAACTATTTAAAAATAATAAAGTTAACAAAGTTGCTTATTTAAATAATTGTGAGTTATGTGCATTAATATTTTATTAACTTTTGTGTCTTCATGAACATATGTTGATACAAAATGAATGGAAGAAGCATCGAAGTAATCCTTTTTTTTTTTGGCCAACAATTCATACCAAAGATTGAACAATTTAAGGATATTGCAATAGGTAATTAAGGATATGATTATAATGATACATTCTTGTACTTGTATATTCTATGAAACATTCCTTATTTTCTATGAAACGGTGTATATATTCTTGTACTTGTAAATATTCTTTTACTGTTATGTCTATTAAATAAAATAGAGTTTGAATAAAAAATGCTTCACCCTTTTTCGTAAGCGAGTATGTGAATTATTGTTTAAGGAAAAATCTTACAGTGTTTACATTTTCAGTTTACTAGTTTCAAAGCTTCATTTTCTATGTATATAAAATTGTATGTTCTCTTTATCTTGAATGACATAAAACAATAATATCATTAGAATCAAGGTTTTCAATTTCAGCACCATCATTGTCCACACTTTTCATATCCTGTTCACTTTTAAGTACAATCATCAAAATTTTATTTTTATTTTTTCTCCCAGTTAATCTTGATTCCTTTCAGCATAACACAGTAGGTTGCATGTTAAATTTCAAACATTTTCTTTGCATTTTTTTGTATATATTCTTTTCTCAGTGCATCATTATGTAACAACAATTTCACTTTTGAGATATACAGTAAAAATAAATGAAAGCACATGTTTTCTTTGTCAAGGGAAATGTATGGTGAATACCCTATGTCTTTTAGATAAGTGTGCAAGCAAAATAAGACATAACTGATTGAATCTAATTTTCTATTGTATAATTGTTTTTTATGTGCTTTTTACTTTTTGCATGTGGATTACCCTCAGAAAGAGACTACTTATATTTTCTTAAATGAAGCCTTTACATTTCTTGTATATGAAAGAAATTTACTACTTGACAATAGGTTCGTGAACTTCATACAAATTAAGATTGGTGTAAAAGGCCATCCCCGCAAATGTTGTTTGGTTTAGAATTATAATGGAAAATAAAAAAGATTGCTAGGAGAATAAAACAGGTTTTCAATTGTCCAAGTACAACATAATATTACTGAAGCATTTCAAAGTTTAGGCCATAAGAATCATACTTTTTTAAACATGGATTGCAAATAATTCTGAAAATTTAGAAGTCCTGGTCATTAACATTATTGTCTGCTACAATGTCATCCAGTGTATCATTGTCAATGTTCATATGTTCTTTCAAGTATTTAATATTATCATCATCCTCATCTTGACTTGCATCATCTTCGTCATCATTAAAATTTAATTGTAGACCATCTATAATGTTACCAAATGTATTTGGATCATCATTTTCTATACCATCCATATTGTTGTCTTCCATAACATCATCTAACTCTAGATTGTTGTCTTCTTGTGCTTGAACATAACCATCTTCAACATCATCATGGATGTCAATTTCTTCAATGTTCTCTAATCCCTCTCTCTCATTTTGTTGGCCATCATTTTTTTTCTCAGTATCCACTAATGCATCGTCAAATACATGCCTTAATCTTGGGTCATAATGTATGACAAATATGCATTTCAAGTCCAAAATATCTTCATAGAAAAATACTTGCACATGAACGACATACATATATTAGACATTATATAAATTATATGAACATATATACATAAATTGAATAATGGAACATTATTTTATAGACTACCTTTTTTATACAATAATTTCTATAAAATTCAATTTTGACAGCATAGTTTATAAAACATTAGTCCATACTCATTTATTATTCCTTGGTTTTCTGCCCTTAAGAACATCCTTAGGGAGACCTTGTTCTTCCCTCTTCTTTTGCACAGGAGTGTGTTTTAAGAAGGGGTAATCAATCAATAACTAATCCAAAATGGTAAGGTCCATAATAGCCTCAACCATTATCAATCTATCAACCTCTCTTTCCATATATCTTCATCTTTATCATTTATAACCTCAACAAATTGAAAATTCGATCTTATAGTAGGGTCCCTTCCCTTACTGCTATTTATAAATCTTGCAATATTTTTGTGTGTGTATGGATGTCCATCTATATATATAAGATGACCTCTATTCATTTCTTTTCCACTTTCCAATTGGAGATGATGTGTATATATATTTGAATTTAGACCATATGCTGACATGCTAGGCTTATATTCTGCTAGCCTTCTCCATTCACCATTGTAATATGATGGACCATAATATGGAATTAATATCCTAGTGGTTTGTTCTGAATTGTTTCTATGTTTGGATCCCACATGTACATTTTGGACAGTAAAGAGGCCTAGATTCACTCCATGAATATTGGAGGGTCGTATCCTATAGTTGTATCCCCAAAATTGAAACACCTCGTACACTCTAGGTAGTTGTTGATCACTAAGCCAAGCACAATATAGTCGACGATCAAATGTATATTTTGTAAATTGATCTCAAACTCAGGGGCAAGTCATCATCTCCATCACATTCATTCGCATAGGGTATGTAGTCCACCTTCCCCTTGTCTTTAAGCAAATTATGCATCTTCACACCGATTCTTGCTTTGTTACTTGTTTTCGTCAATTCCTTATCTTCCAAGTTGGTATATTGGCACATATTTTTGTTAGATGTATCATTTGATAAATGATCATTGCCCTCTAGGCTAGAATCTGGTGATCCAAGAAACTTTAAACCAAGAACTGTATCCTGCAAGTATCCATTAAGAAAAAATTAATTATTTAAATAATATAAAACAATGTTTAAACAAAGTATACATGTTATTTATATCAAATTGGAAAATTCCTCACCATAATTCCTATTGGATTTGAATCGATTGTAGGAGGCATACTACCGATTGGAAGCTCACCATATATGGAATGTCTTTGTACAACCACTCATTTGAATTGTTTCTTTCCACGACATACAGAACATCCACAAACAACAATTTTCTCAAAGTATTCATCCCATGTGCTATAGTCCTGACCTACCTTTTTTTCAATGCAATCATTTGTTGTGTCTACAATATCCATTGTCATATCCTCTTCCACCCACTGTCATTTATGTGATTTAACATTTTTAGGTCCACGTCCATGTACATATCTCGTTCTTTTGCTAGTTGAGAGATTAGGCTTTGTATTTGCTGCAATCTCCATCTAAAATAATCAACAACATGCATTAATTTATGTCAAGATTGGATAATACATTTAAAATTTCAATAATATTGTGAAAAAAAGATGGATGTATCACAAAATGCCATCAAATCATTTTTTCCTAAGTTAAGTCAAAATTTGAGTACCTGATGTCCCGCTTCATCCGTTGTGCCCTCATTTGATATGACATGATCTATTTCCATGGCCTCGTCTTGCCCCTATAATACATAACATAGTAAATAATGTTCATTACACCAATTATATCATTTCAAGGAATATGCTTTCCAACACAAAACCTCACTTTAGTCATATATTTGACATATTGATATCATGTTTTGGCTATCCTAATTTTCAAACTTTTCCCTTGATCATAGAATCACATTTAATCACCATCCCTGTGCATTTTCAACCAATAAGTTTGACCTCAGAAGCCTCATGGACAAAAAAATGACTTTATCTCCTCTATGTTGTAGCATTTGTGAATTCATAAACACCTTCCTCCTTTGGTTGAGATTGCTTTCTCTTCTTAACTCTATTGTATCTGCAGATTTTGCTGTCTCATTTATTTGCACCCACTTTCCTCTTAGCAATTTAGTATTTCTACGCCATCCACGTCCTCTCTCCATGGCCTCCTCTGTGAATAAAAATTTAGCCACAAAATCTTTCACCGCACTACCGCCAAGAAGGAAAAATCAACTTGCAAGACCGCGATAAAAACTGCTCTACCGCACTTTGCTGATGAAGGAGCTGCGGGACAACGATGGTCATCGCACTACTGCACGCCAACAGTAGAAAACTTGCAGGACTGCAGGAGTCACTGCAACACCACCAGGAACATAAGGAAGAATCACGTGCCGCCACATAAGCTTTCACCACACTACCACCGAGAAGGATGAAGCATCTTGTGGGACCGCAGTAAAAACCGCTCTATGGCACTGAGCTAATGAAGGAGCCATAGGACAACGATGGTCACTAAAACAAGGTAGGAGTTGGAATTATTTCCAACACTATGGATCCTATGATACACAACAATCAAAATAGTCAATATACAACAATGATAGGTGCTAAATTAGGTGCACTTGACATCGCCTTATACATCCCAAACATATTACATTAATGGCCAATAGTCAGCGCTAAATTTGGTGTTAACTAACACTGACTAAAATGTCGACTAATGAATGAAAATAAAAAATTTAAAACTTTCCTGTGTGAAGGAAGAAATTAGACAGCAAAAAAGAGAAAAATGTCGCACGAAGGAAGAGAGAAAGGGGCTACCAGCAACTGATGAGAAATTCGATTTATTTTGCGACAACATAAGGTTACAATTTATTTTTTCTTGGTTGAATTCATGATTGTTTGTTGGTTTGTGGCCTAACTAGTTTGGGCAACCTCTAAATTGTCCCATCATTATAAATTGTAAAACCTTTGAGAAACCAAAAAAAAATTTACACTACCCATTTGAGCTTTGGCTCAAAATATTATAGCACGAAGCAAGGATGCCTTTGTATTATTTTCCTAACCTGGGTATCAAGGAAATAGTGAACTGCTTGGAAAATCTTGGAATTGGTTTGATCATTGCTGAGCAACTGCTAAAAATAAACGCATAAACCGCTTGGTTTTTCCCAGCCATGCCATAGTCACCGATGCCATGAAAAATTCATGCAAGATTGCATTATGAAATATTTTTCATGATAAGGTTATCAACACTAAGCAAACCGAGCGAACGTATTTTCCATAGGTTATCAACACTAAGCAAACCCAACGAACATATTTGCCCACAAAACAAAACTTTCATACCACAAACTGGACGAAATCTTTCATACCTAACAGTGTGTACTTCGTTTTCCTCCACAGACTAGATGAAAATAATTTTCCCTAGGTCACCTCAAAATTTCAAGCAATGGAGGGAAGCGAACATTGTCAACAAAATCTGTCCATAATGAGGTAATTCATTGTCAATTTATAGATTTGTAAATGTTTCCATTGTTTCTTTGAATTTTACTTTTTAGTTTTTTATTTCTAAATTTAAAAGAAGAAATATAATTTAAAAATATATATATAGGGACATGAGACTGACAAAGATAAAGATGAATTGGCTTCCATATGGGGGTAGAGGGAGTGAAAAAATTGGTTAATGTGGACTGGAAAACACTTGCCAGATACATAGAAAAAAAATTTGGTAACTCCCCTCAAACATTGCAAACAAATCAATTGTGTAAAAGGGAATCAATTGATTCCCCAACCACTCCTGGATCGAGCAAAAGATCCAGGAGGAAATCAGTGATAGGTAACTCTAAGAATGCGGAACAAGGAGTAGAGATTTCCACTCCTGGGACACAAACTTCTTCCACCATGCCATGTTTTCAATCTTGCATTGGTAGCTACAATACAAAGATAGAATACAAGGTGGTTTTAGGGGAAGTTTGAATGACGAATGCTAGGAAAATTTTTGTGAGTAGGTTGAAGGAATCATGACTTCAACGGTTCAAAGACCATCTACATTTTCCATTCTCAAAGATACCCATGCACTTGAAAAAAGCAGTTATCCATGACATGGAGAATGAACTTGGCACAAGTTGGTCTGTGAAGAAGGTAAAGCTACAAATGTCTCAAAACTGCAAGAGATTTCGGTGCAACCAAACAAAAAAGATAAAAAAAATCCCTCCCGAGCTAAGGCTCATAAAAAGGCCACTTGATGTAAGTCTCAATGTATGGAAAGAGCTTATAAAATCATATGAGAAGTCTAAAGCATGGAGGAAGTCTGGTGAGGAGAGTACGCAGGTATTTGAATTTTCTCATAAGATTATATCAAATTATTAAATGATATTTAAATTTTATTTGTGCATAGTTAAATTGAATTAGTATATATTTCAGGACAAGGCCTCCAAGGCTAGGCTTGAGAAACTTTGTGCCATGCATCACAGTGGCCAAAAAGGTTTACAGGCCTTGATGTGTATATTTGATATGTTAAATGATATTCTTTTCCTTGGAAAAAGTAAATGATTGCATATTAATTATTTTAACTAGTGCATGTGCCATATTTTGATAGGAGGAAAAATATGGTCATCATCCAAAGCAATTTGAAAAGAATATGTTACAAAAAAAAAGTGGAGCAATTTTGTAATCTGGATGGAGAATGAGGTATCAATAGTTGAGTTTCAATAACTTAGTTGGATATTGTTGTGTTAATATATCAATTTTTATCTCTTGTGCTGAGTTGTTTATTGATGCATAGGATGAGTAAATAGAGCTCAAATCTTATGATTACAAGATGACCTTTTATGTGCATGAATAAATAGAAGGATGTAGATGAACTCAATTAATCTAACTTTATGCCTCTTGGCAGACATTCCTCTTGAATCTCTAATATCAAGTGCCCGAGACTTCCCTGTAGCTTTTACCTTTCTTTGTTGCCTTTCCTCTTCACTGTTAGACTCATCTCCTTTTTCCTTATCTGTATTTCTAGCTTCGGCTTCTAATTCATCCCATGTTTTACCTTCCTCCTCTTCAAAATCTTCTTCTTCATCCTCCTCTGACTCCACAAGAGATTCATCTTCTAAACCTTCCTCATCTAATTATGATACCTCTTCTACATCACAGGGTTCATATCCTTGATCTGACTCTTCTGAATTATCAGAATCATAATCAGTAGCTTCCATATTCAAAAATTTCCAACCAACATCTTCAATAAATTTATCTGGATCATCAGTAATAGTCTTCAAAATTGGCCGCCAATTCAAGTTCATTCTGCTTTCATAATACTTTATATCCATGGGGTTCAGCCATTCCTTGATGCCATCAAGCAAATATTGAGGAATGACGTACATGCCGATTAAATCCCGCTTGAAGTCTTTGAAAACAATAGCCATATCAAATTCCTTTTGCCCAAGTCCTACTCTCTGAAGGTTAACAATCTCAATTTCACTAATAGCGATTACTAAGAAAGGTAATTCCACCAACTCTACCAAATAGTTCACCGTAGGAACAATAAAATCAGAGGCTTTGAAAGGAACTCCATGAAAACCAAGCTCTCCAAATGGTACATCAAACTCTAGTTCAAAATATTTTAGATGAGGTTTCTCCCATAACTCTTTTACTGGCTTGACAAATCCTTGAAACTTTGCATTGATATTTTTTTTACAAATTAAAACGAAGCAAAGTAATCATCTCCTCCTCCACTGGTTGGAAGAATGCATGCTTAATGTTTTGATACATAATATCAGCTCTCTCTTCTGCACTCATGTTTGAATATCGAAATTCATTATGGTGGGCCTCTAGAGTTCCAGTCATCTTTCTTCCTCTTCCATAAAATGTTGGCCTGATCCACAAGTCTTCTAGCCTAATTGCCTTTGTTTTTGAAAGCTGAATTTTCTCCTGAGTCACTAGTGTAGCTCTCTTTGCCTTTTCAAACTCTTTCATTGCTACAGGAAATTAGCGCCTAATTGATTAACAATCTCTATCTCACTAATAGTGATTACTAAGAAAGATAATTCCACCAAATCTACCAAATAGATTACCGTAGGAACAACAAAAGCAAAGGCTTCAAAATGAACTCCATGAAACCAAGCTCTCTAAATGGTACATCAAACTCTAGTTCAAAATATTTTAGATGAGGCTGCTCACATAGCTCTCTTACTCGCTTGAAAAATCCTTGAAACTCTACATTGATTTTATATTTCCTGTCCCTCTCTTGTTGTTCTTCCTCAATTTTATCAAGATCATACATTGACCTTCCTACCCCTCCTAAAGTTTGGACCACATCCATTACCTCCACATAAAACTAGACATCCTTGGTCTTCTTGGTTCCCATGCCATCGTATGGTTATGCAAATAAAAATGAAGCAAAGTAATCATCTTTCTTCCTCTTCCATGAAAACCAAGCTCTCTAAATGGTATATCAAACTCTACTTCAAAATATTTTAGATGAGGTTGCTCCCATAACTCTCTTACTCGCTTGACAAATCCTTGAAACTCTACATTGATTTTATTTTTACTGTCCCTCTTGTTGTTCTTCCTCAATTTCATCAAGATCATACATTGACCTTCTTGCCCCTCCTAAAGTTTGGACCACATCCATTACCTCAACATAAAACTGGACTTCCTTGGTCTTCTTGGTTCCCATGCCATGGTATGGTTATGCAAATGAAAATGAAGCAAATTAATCATCTTTCTTTCTCTTCCATGAAAACCAAGCTCTCTAAATGCTATATCAAACTCTAGTTCAAAATATTTTAGATGAGGCTGCTCCCATAGCTCTCTTACTCGCTTGAAAAATTCTTGAAACTCTAAACTAATTTTCTTTTTCTTGTCCCTCTCTTGCTGTTCTTCCTCAATTTCATTAGGATCACACATTGACCTTCTTTCCCCTCCTAAAGTTTGGACCACATCCATTACCTCCACATAAAACTGGACATCCTTGGTCTTCTTGGTTCCCACGCCATGATATGGTTATGCAAATGAAAATGAAGCAAAGTAATCATCTTTCTTGCTCTTCCATGAAAACCAATCTCTCTAAATGCTATATCAAACTCTAGTTTGAAATATTTTAGATGAGGCTACCCCCATAGCTCTCTTACTCGCTTGACAAATCCTTGAAACTCTGCATTGATTTTATTTTTCTTGTCCCTCTCTTGTTGTTCTTCCTCAATTTCATCAGGATCATACATTGACCTTCTTGCCCCTCCTAAAGTTTGGACCAAATCCATTACCTCCACATAAAACTAGACATCCTTGATCTTCTTGGTTCCCATGACATGATATGGTTATGCAAATGAAAATGAAGCAAAGTAAGCATCTTTATTCCTCTTCCGTGAAAACCAAGCTCTCTAAATGCTATATCAAACTTTAGTTCAAAATATTTTAGATGAGGCTGCTCCCATAGCTCTCTTACTCACTTGATAGATCCTTGAAACTCTGCATTGATTTTATTTTTCTTGTCCCTCTCTTGTTGTTCTTCCTAAATTTCATCAGGATCATATGTTGACCTTCTTGCCCCTCCTAAAGTTTGGACCACATCCATTACCTCCACATAAAACTGGACATCCTTGATCTTCTTGGTTCCCACGCCATGATATGGTTATGCAAATGAAAATGAAGCAAATTAATCATCTCCTTCTCCGCTGGTTGGAAGAATGTGTGCTTAATGTTTTGATACATTAGTTCCAGTCACCTTTCTTCCTCTTCCATAAAATGTTGGTCTAATCCACACGTCTACTAACCTAATTGGCTTTGTTTTTGAAAGCTGAAGTTTCTCCCGAGTCACCAATGTAGCTCTCTTTGCCTTTTCAGAATTTTCCATTGCTACAGATCATCTCTAGGATTTAATCATTTTTACCACATGGTTGATGTGCTTTCAATCCTTGCATCTAAACAAAATTTCCTTAACATAAATACTGCTAGGGATTTAATAATTTTTAGACTCTTTCTTTGCTATAGATCGTCTTTGGGATTTATTCATCTGTACCACATGGTTGATGTGCTTTGGATCCTTGCATCTAAAGGAAATTTCCTTAACATAAATATTTCTAGGGATTTAATTTTCAATGTTGCCAACCTAATTGGCTTTGTTTTTGAAAGCTGAATTTTCTCCTGAATCGCCAGTATTAGTTTTAACTTTTTTGAAATTTTATTATGGTATGTGCACTTTGATATGATGTAATATGATTATGGTTTTGTCTCATATGTTGTAATATTAGATATATAATAGAAGAAAAAAATTATTGCATGAAATAAATAATAAATTTTCATTCTAAATGTTTTTTTTGTAGAACATGGGTCTTCCAGAAGATCAAGATGATCCTCAACATGATATAGATCCACAAAATATTGGTTCTGTCGGTATAGATCACATGGCATAGGATGATGATGACGTAGATATAGAATACACTGAGGTCAATGACAATGATGATGATGACAATGACGATGATGATGATGATGATGATGATCACGATGGCGATGATGATGATGATGATCACGATGGTAGTAACCAATGACATTCATGGTCGTATAGACTGCATCATGGATCATTGTTGATATATCATTATGATGACTCTTTTCATGGTTACTATCATATGTATCATTTTTCATGGCCTATAGTACTATATTATTGAGTTGTATCATTTCACTATATCATTTGGACATGTATCATCTTGACTTGTATCGATTTGAGTTACATAATTTATCAATTTTATTTTTATCATTTGTACATGTATCATTTTGACATGTTTTTGATGTACTGGCATATTTGACTTTCACTTGTTTTAGTTATATATGATGATGATCTTATCAGTATTGACTTGTCAATTTATATATATTAAAAGTGGTCGATGATTTTTGAATGGATATTTATTACGTATTGATGATTTTAATTTACTGCTCAAGATGGATGTTGTCAAATTCAATTAAATTATAGATATTTGACTCACTTGTTTTAATTATAGATGGTGATCATGTTACAATAATAGTTCAGGTCGTGATAAAAGGTAAAATGAATGCTTGACACCTCCATAACGTAATTGAACAAATCAAACAAGTGTTAAGCTCTTTTGGTGGGTAATGACACTGAACAATAGATGTACTTTTTTATCTTTACAAGCAATACAAAAATTTCATGTTATCGACCCAAAAAATAATTATTATCTTGATATTTAATCATATGAGTTAAATAATTAAATTACTTGCTCTATAATATGATTTATTTAAGAGGCACGATATATTTAACTAATTAAATTGAAATAAAACATATTAAATTAATAAATGGAAGCAAAACAAGAAGCATTTTTAGAAGCAAAAAGGAAGCAACAATGAAAGCCAAACTAGAAGCAATCCTGGAAGCAAAATTGGAAGCAAAACCAGAAGCACAAATGGAAGAAAAATTGGAAGCAAAATTGGAAGCAAAATCGGAAGCAAAACCAGAAGAAAAACTAGAAGCAAAACTGAAAGAAAACATGGAAACAAAATTGGAAGCAAAACTGGAAGCAAAAGTGGACACCAAATCGGAAGCAAAATTGGAGGTAAAACCTGAAGAAAAATTGGAAGCAAAACCGGAAGCAAAAGTGGAAGCAAAACCGAAAGCAAAACTGAAAGCAAAACCGGAAGCAAAAGTGGAAGAAAAACCGGAAGCAAAAGTGGAAGCAAAATCAAAAGAAAAATCGAAAGCAAACCTGGAAGCAAAACCGAAAGCAAAAAAACTAGAAGCAAAAATGGGAGTAGACATAGAAGAAAAATTGGAAGCCAAATTGGGTGCCAATTCAGATGTTAATTCCGACATTATTTCCGGTGCTATTTTTGGCACTATTTTTGGTGCTAACATAGGGGATTTTCAGTACTATTTATCGGTGCTAGTGGGGGCACTGTAATTTCTTGGTGCTAATTCCAATGCTACGTCTGGCGTCAACATCAGTGCAAACGTCGGCACCGAAAAGACCATGCTTGTTTGCGCTGAGTTTTGCACTAGCCAAATTGCTCGATTCGTGAACAAAACTACACTAAAATCCGGTACTATTTTAGGCGCTATTTGCTTTTTTTGTTGTAGTGTGAAGAATTTGAAAAGCTACAGGATGAAGTGCATGTATTGGAAAGGAAGATTAAAGAGGAAGTGAGAGTGTTTGATGAGAGACATGGGAAGAAGAATGTTCTCATCAAATAGGAAAGCGAAGAGAAGAACACAAAGAAAAGGTATTGCAACCCTATAGGGGTTGAATGCAACGAAGAACATGTGGGGGAAACCCACACAAATGGAGAAGGTAATAAAGCACAAGTTGCAAAGATAGTGTGTGAATGAAGTGCATTATGTGAAGCAGATGAAGAAGGTTTTCAATCAAAAATTGTGAACATGGATGGTCCTAAATTTGACAAACAAATTGGTGAAGATGAAGATGATTTCTTGTTGAAAGAAGAGATGGAAAGAATCAACAAGTTGTTGGAAGGAGAATTCATAGAAAAACACGAAGAGGAGTTTGCAAAACTTGTCATTGGAGATGAGAAGGGATGTTTTATCAAATAAAAGTAAGGTAAATTTAAATTTTGAATTTAGTTGTGATGATTCTATTCCTTCTTTGGTGAGATTAGAAGAGGATGTCGAGCAAGAAGAGAGAATGTAGATGAAATTTTTTAATTTCCATGGAGTAGTAATTGCAGATTTGTATAAGGATGTAGTATATTTTTTAGACAATACATATTTACATGTAGAAGTTGTAGATGATGGTGTAGGAAGAACTTGGTGGAGGTGGTTGGTTTGTGGTGGGTTGAATCCCACAAGAGCAGAGAGGATAATGTATGAAATTAGGAAGAGGAGGATGGTACATGGTGGATAAAAGTCCATGAGAGGAGAGAAGAATGAAGTACAAAGTTGTCAAAGGAGGTTTCTTATTCAAGTTAAGTGTTGGAAGAGGAGAAATAAGAATTAATTGTTGGTACCAAATTCAGTGATGGAGTTTGTTGAGGATTGCTTGCAATCCGAAAGTGTGGTACTACCATTCAACTCCTTTTTGTGAATCCATATTCACAAAAAAATTCCTATCCTGGGTGTCTGATGTAGAAGTATCTAGGGGTACTAGCAACCTTGCAACATGAAAAAATATTGATATTTTATTTTTGATTTATTTTCAATAAGGGCTTAGGGGTTATGAAAATAAATATTTTAATTTGCATCTTTGTAATTTTCCTTGTGGTAAAATTGTAAATGTAATTTTGGAGGAATTACGCTTTGGTAAATGTTTCAAAGGCATAAATTGGGGAATATTCCATTTGGGTGGTTCTTGCATGTTCAATTGCATGATTTGCATGAATTTGAATGTTGGGGCCACTTGCTTTGCATGTTTTTACATGTTCGTATTTGGAGCCATTGAGAATCAATGGAGGTGTCATAGTTGACCAAATTTGATTGGCCATGGTTAAGGTGCCCATGTGAAGTCCATGTGAGTATTAATTAATTTAGTTATTTTATGATCATTTCTCCAAATGGGGTGTGGGTTTTTCAAGGAGGTATTTTTCTTGTAGTTTTGGAAAACCATAGTGGTTTTTATCATTCACAAATCTATATATTTAGGCCTTGTCATTTGGGAAGAGGGATTTGGGAAATTTTGCAAGTGAGATGGGGAGATTCTATCTAATTAAATAGACGATTTGAAGACTCCATTTCTACAGATTTATAATTGCATAGAAGCCCATGTTTTTGGGAGCTAGTGAGCTCCATATTTTTGGAGCTAGTGAACTCCACATTTTGGGAGCTAGTGAACTCCACATTTTGGGAGATAGTGAGCTAGTGAAGTCCGTGTGAAGGGAGCTTGAGAGATTCAACTGAAAGAAGGTTGAAAGAGACCAAGAAGACGTTTTTGTTGCAGTTTTTAAGGTTTACTACTACAACAAGAAGATTGGTGATTTCATGGTTTGATTGCATTAGTGATTTCTAATGAAGATTGTTGGCTGAAGGAACTACAATTGGGTGAAATAAGAGAGATTGGGGGAAAGCATTTTGTATTTGATTTTTTTTTCCACATTTCAGTCTCATATCAGATTTGTACTATTTTTTCATCAGCACATATGACTGAAAAATAATGTATTTTCATAAATTATTTGTTGCTATGTAATTGAAGAAGATTTTGAATGAACAAAGAAGAATACTTCTTGCAGATTTTTGTGTTGTTTCAAACCATTTCTAAGTTGAATTTTCATATTGTTGTTAGTATGTGAATGAGGTTTGGATTTAATTTCATCAATTGGTTAAAATGGTAGCCAAATTAGTATGGACGCCCCCTACAATTGCAAAGATTACAAATTTTCATGATTTCTTGGTGGTCTTGCATATTTCCTTCTAGAATATAGCCTACTATTGTTATATGTACATCCTTTTTCATTTTACAAGGTTGGGAAAATCAATTGGAGAAGGACATATAAAAGACTTTTTTTAGATAACTAGGGTTCTTACTCTAGTGAAGGAGAAGGCATTTTTCTTTTCTTTTCATGAATTAGATTTATTTGAAACTTGTAATAAATTCATTTTAATATTGAAGATAAAATTTTAGAGAGTAGAATCGACATCGAGTGAGTGTGTCCATTGATATTGTGTTCATTTCGAGATATATATGTGATCAATTTGTCAACCAGAAGTTTGTAAAAACTCTGTAAAGATTTTGAATAGTGTCCATCCATAATAGTGAAGGGAATGTTAAGGTTTATTTGTAGATTAACACATAGAATCATTAAAATTCTATATTTTTTTGTTGTTTCTTAATATACATGTATAGAACCTAGTTTTCTTATGTATTTTGAGATGCTTAGTTTTCTATGAAATATTCATTAAGGTTCCATACCAAGGCTTCAATAATTTTAAGTTTTGTATGAATTCATGAATTTTTGGCCCAAAATTTAATTGGCACAAGTCTGCTAAGCTCCATTCCTTATTACACGACACATTAGAAATAATTATAATCACTTTATTTCAGTTGTAGTGTTAAGTTTTTCATTCTTCCATGTATGTGTATATAACAACAATAGGTATTATTACCAGTATCTAACACACTCTGCATGATAAGATTTTTTTGTTATATAGAGGTGCATATCCTTGCATATCCAAACCAAAATAATAGGTATATTGTGACACCAGTATTGGGATACATTGTGCAACAAGTATAGGTCATAGTAAGGAAAGTATTAATTCATCATTTCCTTAGTTATTTCAACACCTCAAGGAAACCCCCTTAGTCTTGTAGAACTATAAGTGAAGGAGATCTTACCCACGTAGTTGGTCCTAATTTTCCCAACCTGAACATAGGTTTTTTAATATTTTTCCTAGGTTTCAAACTCTTGGTACTTAGGAGACTATCCAACCATAGGGGTTTGGGGTCCATAGCTTAGATCACCAACACCACCCTCAAATTTTCTCCACCCATAGACTTTTCTTTTTTCTTCTATAAATCTTCATGAAAGTGATGGAAATATCTAAAAAATAAATGAGAAAGGAGACTTTCTTGTTATTAATAGATCTTCGACATATATAACTGTAGACACTGAAAAATTTCCTAAGCCTATGAGCTACGTTTTACACTAATTTGCACCTTTCCTTACATAATTAAATAATTTTAATTATTTAATTATTCTTTCATAATACTCTCTTCTATTAATTAAATAATTCCTTAATTATTTAATTAATCCACCTTATCTTTGTCCCTCTTTTGATTAATTTGAATAAATTTCAATTTATTTAAATTGTGTCACTAATTATCCTTTTCCCTCTATAATTAAATAAATTCTTGTTTATTTAATTATTCATTTTCATTTTTCCACCTTTTTCTCAATAATTAAATAATTATTTTAATTATTTAATGATTCATTAGCCTTTTCCCTCCATAATTAAATAAATTCTTATTTATTTAATTATTTATCATTTTTCCATCTCTAGTTAAATAATTATTTTTAATTATTTAATATTTTGCATCCTACTTTTCTTCTATAATTAAATAATTATTTAATTATTCATTTTCCCTTTCCTAAATTAAATAATTGTTGTAATTATTTAATTCATCTATTCTTATCCAAGCCCTAAATCTCAACTAACTCATCAAGTTTTGGTCCATCCTTCCCATCCTTATCTCTTTTCTTCCCAATCAATCCCATCCATTGGTCATCATACCTCATCATTCAATCCTCACCCTCCATTTAAATTAGGATATCTATAAAAGCAAGCCATCAATCCCATTTCAAGGTTAACCACAATCTTCAATATTTTGTTTGTCATACCATTCATCTTGAAGAACCATAATCTTCAATATTTTGCTTCTCATATCATTCATCATTGAGGAACCATAATCTATGAAATTTTTCTATCACTATCTTGAGATCTTGCTACTACACATCAAGCTTATCAAATACATTTCATACTACAAATCAAAGAACAAACAAATAAAAATAGAGAAGAGAAATGGAGGTGATTCAACTTTGACATAGAAATTGAGGTTTATTGCTTTATTATTTATATTTCTATAATCATTTGTGCTTCATTGTTAGATTAGGGTCTTCATGTCTTGAATTAGGTAGTTTTATGGTTGCTATAATTGATTCATGCACTTTTCCCCCAACTTTTCCCTATCTACATTTGGTGAACCTGACATGAAGTAACTGAATTTTGTGAGTTTTTTGAGAAATTTTGAGTTTAAGGTGTACGACACAATCGTTTTGTTTAGCGTCATATTTGTTCTTTCAAACACCACAATCGTTATATGGTGTGACACATGCGAGGTCTACTACATCACATTTATCACCCAAAATGACACATTTGATTGTTATCTTGCAAAAATCAAAATCCCTCAATCTTGTTGTTTCTAATCATTTTTTTGGATTCTGGATATTTATCTAACATTCTAATAGTCTACTTACATCATTTTCATTATCAAATTTGCTATTTTTTTGGATCTTTGCATTTTTATAGCTACAAGTTTTTGTACCGCAATTGTACCCTAGAACACCACAATCATCACTTCCTGTGCCAAATTCAACCTTCCTAGAACCATAATCATCATTTATTGAGCCACATCTATTAAATCCTATGACACATCCATGAGCCACATTTGAGCCTCTATGCACCACATCTGACTATCAAGCAAAAAGAGGGTATAAATTTGAGTTTTTCAAATTTCTTATTTTTGCATTCACTAGGGCAAAGCTTTTTTGGTTATTGATATCTGATTTTTTTGATTGTGGAAATTGTTGAGGGAAGAAATTTTGATCTAAACTACTAATCCAATTTCTTGCAAGGTTTCATTGTGTGTTTGTGATTTCTAAATTAGGAACGAAATTGGTTCTTACAAAGAACAAGTGTCTTTCATGTTTTGTGTACTTTCACACATGTGTGTTAGATATCAAAAGCGTGTTTAGCTAAGGTATCCTCTCCCCTTGTACTATGTGTAATTCCTAGGTGATGAGAAATAGCGACATAGTATAGTCTTGAGTATCCTCTCCCCTTGCATTACATTGATTCCTAGGTGATGAGAAAGAGCAATACACAAGATTTACCTTTTTTATTTTGAGTAGGGTGGGTCTCTCTATGGAGTTTCACCCCAAGGAATGACCCCCAGCATATATACCTCCAATATGTTGTATAAAAGTAAAAAAACCGAAAGGTGATCATAATCCATTTGAGCCCTAGGGGGTGGGCCTTGCGGTCTCGGGTGATTCCAGACGGGGTTAGAGACTTCAGTCTTCCATCACTACTAGGCCATGGTGTTCTTCAGAGTTCCTCCACTACAAACCATTGTTTAGAAGCCTAAGACCTTTTTGGATGGCTTCTACTATGGTGCATTGTGATATCATCGTCACAAGAAATTACTTACCACATCTGATGCTTGGTTGAGGTGACACGGTTCCATTTTTGGGATTCATCCTTTCAAGGTGAGGGGTGTTGAGGTGGTACATGGACTTGGCATACCCTAGTTACCCACTCCTTTTTCTTATATTTATAATCACCCAATAGGTGAGGTAAGCCCACTTTAGTAGATAAACGTATCACTACTAGATAGGTTGTGCTTGTTTATATTGTTTGTGAACCAAGGCCTAGCGAGTTCTTCGGAAGAAAATTATAAAATACTTACTTACCAAGAAGTCAAAGAGTCAAAAACAACCAAATTTGTCTTCTAAGTGTTTGTTGTGTTTTATGAGTAAATATGGAAATTTCCCAAAATCGAAAACCATTTAGAAAACATCAATTTGAGACCCAAAACTAGAACACCGCAATTGTTAAACATAATGCCACAATCATTGAATAGATCACTGTAATTATTAGAAATAATTCTGCATCTATTAGAAACACTAGGAAGTCATAAACCCGCATTTTCCTGTACACCACAATTGATTGATTTTGCATTGCATTTTTCTAGTCTTTCACCATATTTGTGGCATTGTGCACAACATCTATCAATTTTCAATTTTTTTGGGGAAATACCTATGCATCCAACTTTGAATTTCCTTCTAGATAATGATTGTACACTCAAACCTAAAACTTCTTTAGTTCAGTTAGTCCATTCATTGTATTTTACCATTTTCCTTAGCTTTACCTTGCATATCCTAGTTTTCACTTGTCATCTTAGCTCATCTATCCATTATTATCTTTGAGGCTTGAGACTAGGAAGCTTATCAAACCAATAATTAGACCATATTCACATATTTGGTTGTCTTGACCTTACCATATTTCATCTATCTTATCCTTAAGTTGGGATTAAAACTCGTGTATCTAGTCTAGGTTCACCTTTTATCCAATCAACATTATCATCCTAGTTCTTATCCTCTTAAGGTCTTGGTGTTTAGATTTTTTACCTTGGTTTATCATAGTTTTCCTAGCATCCCCTTTTTAATATTCAAAGTTGCATATCCAACATCCTTAAGAATAGTCACACTCTCATTACCATGTTTGGAATTCCAAACATAGTCATACCTTCATTATCACCTTTCATACCAAACATAGTTGCTTTCTTGATGAGATTATTCCCATGTAGCCTTTTAGGGAAATCTCTAGAGTGGTTTGCACATCTACCTCCAGGGATAAGAACATGGAATGAACTAGCTGATAAGTTTGTCACACATTTCTCTCCTATAACAAGGAAAGTGACATTACTCTTGCCAAAATATGTACAACCAAACAAGAAGGAGAAAAATTCTCCTCTTTCATCCAGAGGTGGAGAAGTATGGATAGTAAATATCCATGTGATATCCCCAAGAAAGAATTGGTACAAATGTTTGTGGAAAATCTAAGAAAAGACCTAATGTATCAACTGCAAATCTATTGTTGCAATACTTTCAAAGAGGTTTTTAAGAAAGGTGTTTCCATTGAGAGGGTACTTGTTGAACAAGGGTTGATCAAAATATTCAAATGAAACCAAAATAATCCTAATGACAAAGGAAAATTTTGGTCCTGAAACAATAATGTCACTAATGATGGGGTAGCTGATGTTAAATTGGTTAACAAAGTCTACCCCACCTTTCATATAAAAGGTCCCCCTACATTAAACAATCAATTGACAAGTCAAAACCAAACTAAAAACATGGTCCAAAATAATACCCAATGTCGAGGTCCTCCATGGGAAAGCCTACCAAAATGAACATATACGCCCTTAGGGGAACCCATTGAATCGATCTTGAAGAAATTGTTACAATCCAATGTCATTCAACTCCCAAAAATTAGACACTATGAACCACAAATTTTCAAACCGGCTTTTTGGAATGATAATGATTTTTGTGAGTACCATCACACAAAGGGACATAATACATCGTCATGTTGGGAACTTAAAGACCTCATCCAAGATCTCATTGAACAAGGTGACATAACCATAGATAATTCACAAGGTAAGATGGATGGTGATCATACCATTTTTCAAGAATGCCTTACAAGACAAAGGGTCAAGAAAAGCCTCTAGTTCAGGGAACAAGACAAGAAATAATTCCAAATATACTAGTGTCGCATATGAGTATACTACCAATAACATTTGAGCCTTTGAAAATAATGTCTATCATTAACATCAAGCAAAATCTAGAATGTGCTATCACAACCTGGAGATCTAAAGTGGTCTTGCAGGAGGCCACTTCTAATCCACAACCAAAAACTCAATATAACCTCCTAGACCATCTAGGAAAGACTCCCACATAGATATCTATTCTTGAGTTGCTTCGTATATCTCTTGAGCATAAATCCATTTTGGACAAATATTTTCAAGAGACTTTTGTCCCTGTCAAGTTAAATGTCAATCAATTTTAGGCCATGGTAGGGTACTTGGCTATCATCCATCACATCATATTTTCTAAACAAGATCTCCCTATGCAAAGAATAAAACATAATGATCCATTACAAATTGAGGTGTATATTGACAAACACAAAATTAGATGATTCTTGGTAGATGATGGAGCAGGTTTGATGCACCCTAATTGGTCACAACATTGGGATTCTTTGAATCGTGTATAAACATATCTAAGAAAATTATCATAAGTTCTTATGATGATTCTGAACGTTCATCTAAAGGTGTAATTACACTTCTCGTGAGAGTTGGACCAGCCATTCAAAATACAATATTCCAAGTCCTATATTTGGAACTACCATATAAAATTCTCCTTGGTCACCCATGGATTCATGCCATTAAGGTTATCCCTTCCACCTACCATCAATCCCTCAAGCTTCCCTATAATGACACTGAATTGCCATACCAGCGATCCCGACCCCTTCCAGTATGGCAGTAATTTGAAGGGAACCTTTGAACATCAAGTGCATATTAATCGAGAAGCCTCTCCCTCCACTACATCACATTACATTGATCCCTCTTCATTATCTACATATTCCACAACATCCACTTCCATTCCTAAAGGGGGAGTCTAGATCTAGTACCAAAGACAAGGAGAGTATAACATTGAAAGTTCATTTTGTATTGGCTAGTTACCTAGATCATTAAAATCTTGCTAGAAAAATCATCCTATCTAGAAGGAGCCTAAAGTGGTTATCTGTAACACTCCCACTACTTTCACTAAGTGGGGTGAGCTAAGTAAAGAGACTATAGGCGAGGATATCTCTACATGGGTCTACAAGGATGCGTAAGATATCGAGACCGTATAGATACCCGTTGAGAAATATGGCAAAGGTTTTGAGATCCTAAAATAAAAAGGTTACGATAGGAATAGTGGTCTTGGCTTACATAAGAATGAAATGACAAAGCCTTTATTGCCTCCTAAGTTTCCAAAAAATAAAGGGTTAGGGTATACACAATTAAAAGTGAGCCCTCCTCACACTAATTTACCTTCAAATAAAAACATTAACACTTCTAATGATGTCAAGACACCTAAGGATTACCATACCGAAACATACTCCAATGAATAGGAATGGGGTTCTGACAAATCCTCCAGTGTCTATGACCTAGGTGAAACCTTTTGCGAGCCTGGACAATCCTCTTCTCAAACCAAATATATCGATCATCGAGCTTGGAATGATACTTTTTGGGATCATGACGATACATACATATTTACCATATCTACCTCATCCTTGAGCTCTAATGATACCAATGTTGACTTCCCCTAGTCTACCCACAATTTATAGATTGGGATCAACAAGTACCTCCAAGCTTAGACATATTAAAAAATGATGAAGCAATAGACGATTTTATGGTACTTTGAGAAGGAATATGAAGTAGGGATCATAAATTTGGATTCATCATAGAACTTGATAATAATGTTACCTATTTTTCACCACCAGCTCAAACAAGTAGAGCTGAATTGCAAATTCAGGCTAAAAGGTACACAAGATGTTAAAAATTTCTGCTAAGTATTCATATTGTGCATTGTTTCATTACAGTGTAAATTTTAGTGATATTATGCAAAAAACATTCCAAAATGATATCATAAGTTTGCATAATGTTTGTTGTTTTATTCATAATGTACGAACCAGAATCCCACACAAACCGTGGGAGTAACTCATTTTGATTTTTACAATCAAATAAGAGGTGCAAAAATAGATTATATGCTATACAATTATTGACAAAATAAGCATAGAAGGGAGAGTGGTTCATCATTTCCTGTAATGATGGAGCCCGTGATGCTTGATGTCTTTTATTGTGTCGTTGAAGCTTTCCATGTTCCTCGAATTTGCTCTCTTTGAGTTGTCCTATAGGATGAACATAAATGATGCTAGA
Source organism: Sequoiadendron giganteum (assembly GCA_007115665.2). NCBI lineage: Eukaryota > Viridiplantae > Streptophyta > Pinopsida > Cupressales > Cupressaceae > Sequoiadendron > Sequoiadendron giganteum. The sequence goes on from CM021102.1 coordinate 560,490,195, forward strand.
GATTAACTCTATGCAATGATGAATCAAAATCAGTACTATGCTTACATTTCCAGTAGGAATATAATTTACTTCTATTTAGGCATCCATCAGATGATTTCAAAATTCAAATGCATAAAACTTAAGAGGAAGCTTTCAACTTCTTTTATTTTGCTAACACGTTTGTTCACTGTGCAAGAACAATTTCATTATGTTCATGATCATTTTTCTAGATATGTGGAGTAAATGGGCTCCGACAAGGGTTGAGCCCGACATATCAAGGAGGACACACTTTAAAATTACATATGAGAGTTCATTAATATTGTCAAAATAGTCAAATGAGAGCTGCTGGAATTAAAAGTACAATCAAACAAGCAGCCTTATTTCAAAGAGTTTCACAAAAAACAAGTAAAGAAACTCATAACTTTCTTTGATATTTTGTTTGAGGCTCTACTTTATTTTTTCACATTACATCTAAATGAGGTATAGAGCCTCTTTACATCGAAGAGTAGCGGAAACAGAATATCAAATACCAAGCTATTTCTTGAAGTTTTGGAATTTATTTTACAATGAACAAAAAAGGCAATGAATTTTCACCATTGTAGCTCAAGTTCAACTTCATTCCTCAAAGGTGAAAATTTCGGACAGTGAGAGGATAGTTGTTAGCATGATAATAATAGTTTTTCATCACATGAGAAAGTCGCATAGTCAAGTGGACAGCTTCAAGGAAAGCCAGTTGTTATTGTCATGAGTGAACTAGGCATAAAATGTAAAAGTATCATCAACACTCAGCATGACAACAGGTCTATCAAAAGTAGTTGATTGAACGAAATTGCAGACATCAGTTTCAGCTAGAATAATCATAATCATTAGTTGATTTACATAGCACAAAGATTGTTCCAAGAACTTCAAAGAGAGAATAATCAGGGAAGAGCAGAGCATCCAAAATCATTCATACTTTTTCAAAATGCTTGGGAAACACTTAATGAGGTCACTGCAGTAATGCATAGTTGGAACTATTCAAGAAGCCATAGTGACAATCATAAAGAAAGCGGCTTGATCATAAGTGCAAAGACAACCATGTAGAGGTAGATAGTCATCAAATCAAGAAGAAGCATCACATGTTCAGGAAGGTCACTGTAAATTCTGAATTTGACTTGAAAGGAAATAATTTTATTTTCAGAATGACACCACCATTTTAAGCCACAAAATAAGCAGGAAAAGCAACAGAAAGAGGGAGAAACAAATACCCTTCATGAAGGATGACTGAGTTTTCATAAATTTAATATTCATAATTGGGATAATGAAGTAGCCTGTTTGTTTTGCCATGCTACTTCAATGAGTTATATGCAAAGTAAAAGATCTATGCAGGGATGAATACCCAATATAGAAAAGATTTCGATGAAAGAAATTACTCAAAACAACTAAGGAGCTACAGTCAGAGCAGGAACAAAGACATCACCGTATTAATCTAAATGGAGGAAGAACCCATAAAATTACAAAAGAAACCCCCCAACATTTATAGGCATTCATAACTTTCCACAAAGCTAAAGTAATGCATAGGTTTGATTGTGGCCACAATGGAAGAAAAACAGCAAAAGTCACTTTCTGTACATTGCGTAATTTTCTGTACAACAAAAGAACTCACCACCTCGACGGCCAGGAATGAATTTTGAGGCAAAAATTTCTATCATAGGAAAGAATCAAAACCAAGAACTATCATGAATGGGGATGCCTATGCAAATAATTTATGGACTGAAAGCCAGAGGAGGAAGTGAAATAATAGACAAGCGCGAGCTGTATACACATAATATCAAAGATGCCATTTCATGGAATGATAAAATCTACAAAAAAAAATTTATAGTATGTTTATTTAAAACATTACAAAGCATAAAGGTTATATTTTCTTGTGCCAACAATGAGGAGCACAAAAAGTCCCATCAGAAAATCATGGAGGCCGCGCCATGGGTACCTAAAAATCTTTGCATACAGAAAACAAAGGAACTCATCGTAAAATGTTTGTTGAAAAGTATAGAAGTCACGGCCAAGCATTCACTGAGTTACCAAATGATGGGTTTGAGCTATCTCATGGTGGCCTCATAATACATCAGTGACAAATGGAAACCATCAGAAAAAGTATAGAAGTCACGACCAAGAGGGAAATAAAAAGCTTTCAAAAATGGTGTATGGTTACCAAACTAGCAACTATAATGACTTACACTACTTTTTCCTGAGATAATGCTCCAAAATATTAACCAAAACAAGCATAAAATGGTGGAGTTTCAAAACCCCAATGATGGCGGGGCAGCATGGTAAAGCTCCCAAAAGAAAGCAAAGTGAAAAGTTAAAAAGAGTTTAGGGTTTCGATGTTTTTGTTACCATATTTTCAAATGATAATATCATTATCACTTCTTTTTTATCATTATCACAATTCAAATCTTTACCATGATATGGGTCAACAAACCTAATAATCATGTTTTCAGCCTTTTAATAATGCTAAGTGGCTGACCGATATATTAGAAACAAATATATGCTAGGTATGGTGGTGAAGTCTTCATTATGCATGAGCCCGTGTTTATAGAGTCAAGTTTCTATATGACTTAAGTTTTTTTTTATGTTTTGCATGACACATTGTAAAGTTAAAATAATTAAATGATAAAGTATAAATCATTTAATTATTTTAACTATTTTTAGTGCAAGCATGAAAATAAAGTATTAGGCTAAGATGAAGTTTCAGTTTCACTTGGGCAGATTGACACAACCAAGGTGATTTTCGCATGCTTGGGCCCACCTTTTCAAGGATTTGCAGTTCAATTCGAGTCGTCCATGTTTCGGTTATGACTTGACAGTGAGTTTGCACCATCATGCGCTCATTTTTGCATGGTTTTGACTCCTTTTTTCAGAGATATTTGCTTCTGCTCGTAAATTTCCTTGGAGTTATCACCCTCTCACTGAAGTTTGACTTTCAGTTCTATTTCCATGCCTTTTTGAAGGCTTTTGTATATATTGAGAAAACTTAACTATTTTTTCCCTAGTTCTTATTTTTCTCCTTTGCGTTCTGCAAAGCGAATTATTTTGTAACTCAATATTTTTTTTCAAATTAATATAGCAGCAGGTTTACAGGTCAATTAGTGTGTTTTTGTAGAAAGAATCCTTTCATTACCATCTTTTTAGAATTTTCCTTCAAGTTTTCAAGCATCATTGTCATGTAGCATTGATCAAAGTGATTATTGTGTTTGCAATTTTTGAAACCTTTAAATATTTTTGTCTCCTTAATGAATTTTTGTGTGCATCCAAGTTTAAATCCACTGGTTAAACATTGTGATAATCAGTAATCAAATAGTCTAGTTGTGGGAATCGTATTTTCCTTCTATGATTGTTTCTTTAAAAGACTCTATTTAAAAAATTCAAGTGTTTGAGCTTTTAGATCAGGTTGTGCGAATGAAAATAGTGAGTAATCATTCTATGAGTTTAAGTCTAAATATTGAATTCTTCGATGCATCACCATAGTTAGAGTTTCATAGTTCAGAATTTAGATTTAGTCTTTCTCCCTTTTCCAACAAATCACTCAGTTATTAACCAAAAAAATTCATAGGAACCAGCCTAGAATCTGGAGGTCTAATTCCTTATAGGGTAACCACAACCTGGAATTAGTACCCATGTTTCAATAGATTGTTGAATTTCACCATTCAAGCATTCGGGTGCAATATATTTTGACAACAAATACAACATACTTTGGGGAGTCTACTCCACCCTCTAGTCACAAAAGTGAGAAAAATAAAAAGAATTAGTCTCTAGGTGAAAACCAAAAGGCGCCTTTGGATTGTGAAAAAGTAAAAAGAAAGGACATATTCAAGGGTGAAAACCTCTCTGAGGAACCTAAGGATGGAGGGTTTGATATGATCCCTATAAGTCAAGAGAGATCACCATTTCTTGTGGAAAAATCAAAATAAATCAATCTTGGTACTAAAGACAGTCCTAGAATAGTTCACTTTACAACATCTTTGAGAACCATCAAAAATCAGAATTCATCAATTTCTTTTCAGAAAGACAAATCAATTTTGCTTGGTCATTTGTTGATATGCTTGGGCTGGATCTTGAGTTGGTTTTGTATCATTTACCATTTTTTCCTAATGCAAAACCTGTTAAGAAAAAGTTAAGAAAGATGCATCCCTAGATCACACTCTTAGTGAAAGCAGAGCTGAAGAAGTTGCTTGATGTTGGTTTCAATCGACCTATAGATTATGTGGCGTGGATTTTAAATCTGGTTTGGGTAATGAAACCAACTGGTGGAATCAAAGTATGTAAATTTTTAGAGATCTAAATAAATTTTTCTAAAATATGATTTCTCATTTCCCAACATTGATATCATAGTAGACCTCACAACTAGATATGAAATGCTTTCACTCATGGTCAATTTCTCAAGATATAATCAAAATTAGAATTGCCCCCGAAGATCAACATAAAACAACTTTCACTTGTCCTTGGGGTATATATTGTTGGAATGCCATGCCTTTTGGTCTTAAGAATGCTGGATAAACATATCAAAGGGCGATGACTACAATATTTCATGACTATATGCATACACTTATGGAATACTATCTTGATGACTTGTTAGAAAAAGAATTATCAAGGGATAGTCACTTAGCAATATTAGACATTATTTTAAAAATATTTGAAGAGTACAAGGTTAGATTAAATCCAAAAAAGTGTGCCTTTGGGGTGCAATCTGGAAAGCTGCTAGGATACATTGTCTCTCCTAGAGGTATTGAATTTGACCCCAAAAAAGTGAAATAAATCATGGATATGCCTCCTCATATAAACATAAGCTAGCTACACAATTTTCAAGGAAAATTATAGTCTATTCGAAGGTTCATAGTTCAATCGACCGATAAATGTCAACCATTCCAACAATTGCTTCATAAGGGGGTATCATTAATATGGACTGATTGTTGCCAAAAATATTTTCAAAAAATCAAAGATTATCTGCTAACTCCTCCAATTCTTATGCCACCTATTGATGGAATACATATAATACTAACATATCAATGACCTCATCAACATTGGGAGTCTTGGTAGCACAAAATGATGAAGAAGGAATATAATGAGCCATCTACTATATTAGTCATACACTTGTGGGGCATGAGCTTAATTACAGTCCTAATGAATGAGTGTGACTTGCAGTTGTCTTTGCCACTCAAAAGCTTCGACGCTACATGCTAAATCACCACACAAAATTGCTAGCAAAGATAGATACCTTGAAATATCTACTCAATAAAGCAACTCTAATGGGTCAACTAGAAAAATGGGTAATGATTTCAAGTGAATTTGATAAAAAAAATATGTTGATTGTAAAGCAATGAAAGGACAAGTGATATCCGATCAACTTGCAGATGCTCCAACAAAATTAGATCATCCTTTAGTGTCTAATTTCCCTAATGAATCCATCTTCATGATAGAGACCTCTACTACATGGAAGCTATACTTTGATGGGTCTTTCACAAATCATGGTTCTAGAGTCAGTATCCTCTTTATCACACCTTAAGGGGATTCAATACCTAATTCATACAAAATAGAATTCCCTTGTACCAATAATATGGTTGAATATGAAGCATTACCAACGAGACTCCGAATGGATATGAAATGGAAAATCAAGAACCTTTAGGTCTATGATGACTCACAATTGGTTATCAGTTAGGTCAATGATGATTATGACATAAAGGATGAAAATCTCACACCCTACAAAAGAATGGTTGATATTTTCAAGAAATACTTTTATGTCATTATCTTTGAGTAGATTCCAAGAATTTAGAATAAAGTAGTTGATGCAATGAACATTGTAGGATCTCTCTTGGATATACCTAATAATGTTCAATAGTATGAGTTCTTGGTGGAACAACAATTGATCCTTGCATTTAATATCCCCAAATTTGAGCTTGTGTGTGAAATTTTTGGTCTTGATTCTCCTTGGTATAAAGATTTTATAACTACATGCATGACCAAATTATCCCTCCTAACTTGTCCTCTAACCAACACAAGACATTTATCCGACAAGCCTCTAAATATTTCATCATCGATGATGCCATCATCCTTTCAAGAATTAGGATGTTCATGAGTTGTGCAAGAAATTCCACATCCATCACTATTTCGCAACCCCATATTAGCCCCAAGGTAACAATCAAGTCGAGGTGTCTAATAAAACCATCCTTAAAATACTAAAGAAGTTTGTCGATGAAGTTGGTCGTGATTAGCACATCCAACTTAATCCTACCTTGTGGGCCTATCAAACTAGAATTTGTACTCCCATTGGAGCCACTCCATATTCCATCATCTTTGGATCCAAAGCCATTCTTCCCATCGAGGTTTAGCCACCATCCCTAAAAGTATCTATGCAACAATTCATCAATGATGAATAATACTATGTATCTCATTTGCATGAGCTAGAACTACTGGATGAGAGAAGACAAAATACATTGGTTCATTTACAAGCTTATCAAAATTGTCTTCATTGTAGTTACAATAAGAGAGTTTGAGTAAGGAATTTTGACATTGGTGACTATTGGATGTTGTAGTTGTGCTACTGATATGTGGTTGTCATTGATGTCAACACTATTAACATTTGATGTATTAAAGGTTGTATATGTCAAGGATATTGAGAAAATTATAATAAATATGTTGCAGGTTGTCTGTGAAGTTCAGTGTGGTGGAAAATTCAGTATGTTTGTATTCAAAGGTTGCACTTTAAAGGGTTTGTTGTTGAGCCTATCTAGTGTCTACTCCAAAATTTTTAGAGGTGCGCATCAAGATTTGTGCAAGTTGTGTGTTTTTGTGTTCCTACAGTTATTATGTTATTGTAGCTGATGTTTTTGGAAGAAGAGAATGTGATTCTGATAATTCTAGTTGATGTGTATGCTCCTGTGATGTTTTTTGATATTTCTAGATCGTGCTCTATCTTTGTTGCACATCTGCGTTGATTGGTATGATCATGATCGGAGATTTTTCCGTTGTGTGTTCGAGTTTTCCTATTCTTGGCTGACATGATGGTTGTAGCATGTTGTGGATCCTTGTGGATTAATTCTTTAATGTTTGGCATGTTTGAGGAAGTTTATTTAGGACCTCATTATGTTGTGACCAGCTATGGTTGGTGCGCATTAAGATTTGTTCATGAATTGGGCCGACAGTTTGTAATTTATTATTTTATCTTTGGTTGACAAAGTTGTTGATGTAATTCCATGTAGAGGATATATAAGAGCGATTGTTTCATCATTTTGAAGAAGTGTGAGAGATGCGACTATGAAGTGTGTAATGTGCGAATAAAGATTAGATCATTTAATTGTAGAGCAGAGTGTGAAGAAGATTGAGCGAAGTGTGAAGAAGTGTTTTTGTGCCTAACCAGAACTGTAATCAGGCTTTTGCAGAAGCTAATTTATAAGTTCATATTCTTCATATGGTTTTAATCTTAATGTTTTTGCAAGGTAGTGAGCCTTCCCATTTGAGCAGTAAGCTCTAGCAGTGTGCCTGAATGCATGTGCATTCCTTATTCATTCTCATTTACTTTTAAAAAGGTATAATCTTGTGGACTAACATCCATCGTGGATTTTCCCCTATCAAGGTTTCCACATATAAAATCTTGGTGTTCTTGTGTTTCTGATGTGTTGTTAATTCATGCTTTCATTATTAATTATCAGATCTGAGATTAAATGTTAATAATATTGAATAAGTTATAAATAATGTGACAACTGATTCACCCCCCCCCTCTCAGTTCTCTATTCTTATTTTTCCAACAATTGGTATCAGAGTAGGTTCCTTTGAAGAAGCTTAACAACTTGAGGTGATCCGAGATGGCATCATACAAGAAGGATAGTCCCAGATTCGATGGAACAAACTACTCTTTGTGGAAGGTCAAAATGGAGTGTCATTTGAAGTGCATTGGTGATCCCTTCTGGAAGATTACAAAGAACAGATATAATATTCCTCAAAATGGTCCCTCTATTCCCGATGAGATCAAAGAAGCTAAAACAAATACTAGGTCTATAGAAGCATTATTGAGTGCTTTGACAAATTCAGAGATGACAAATGTGATAGGTCTGAAAACATCATATGAGATCTAGAAGAAGCTGGAGACATTGTATGAAGGAGATGCACAAGTGAAAGTTGCTAAGCTACAAATTTTGAAAGGCAAGTGGGAAAACTTGAAAATGAGTGAAGATGAAAACATCATTTCTTTCATGCAAAAATTGAATGGATTAGTGATAGGTATTAGATGTGTCGATGGAATTTTGGATGAAGAAGAGATTATGCCTAAAGTGCTTAGATCATTGCCTAGTTCTTACAAAATGAAAGCTCATGTTATTGAAGAACTCATGACAGTTACTAATGTGACAAGAGACATGCTGATTGGTAAACTTGTTGCCTTTAAATTGAGTGAATTTGGTGAATCTACTCCTAAGACAAAATCTGCATTTAAAGCTACTGTATCTGGAAGAAACCAACAAAGATATGATCCAAGAGAAAGTTCAAGAAAGACATTCAAGTATGAAGATGAGATGAAACAGATTGAAGATGAAGAAAGAGAGTTAGAAGAGCTGGAAGCATTGATTGTGAAAAGAGAAGCTACAGGTCAAGATAAGTATAAAGGAAATTTTCCCATTAAATGTTTCTCTTGCAGTAAGATAGGTCATTTTGCATCAAGGTGTCCTGAAAGAGTTCCTAGGTTCAAACCTGATAAGCCTATATTTCAAAATAAATGTTATTATGTTGAAGAAGGTGTTACTGATGATGAATCTAATAAAAAAAATGGAAATGAAGATGGATGGGTATTCATTGCTATCAAGGAAAATGGTACTGTGTCCACTGAATCTGCTAGTGATAAGAATATTGAGAAAGATCTTGCAGCCAAAATTGAAGAAAATGATGAATGGGTGATTGACAATGGATGCTCACATCATATGACTAGTGACAAAATCAAGTTTATAATCAAGTTTATAAGCTTGGAGAAGTATGACAGTGGTGTTGTAAGATTTGGAGATAACAATGCTGGTGTAATTTGTGGCAAAGGCACTATTTCTCTTGGTGGTAAATATAATCCTGATGATGTTCTTTATGTTGGAGGATTGAAGCATAACCTATTGAGTTTTGGACAGATGGTAGACAATGGATACAATCTTCAGTTCAAAGATGAAAAATGCAGGATATTGGGAAGTCCTGGAAATGTAATTGCTTTAGGTACAAAGACAAGAGGTAATATTTTTCACCTCAGTGTTGCTAGTGAAAGTTGTTTAATTTCTCAAATTGATGTAAGTTGGTTGTGGCATAGGAGGATGTTTCATGCGAATTTTGATAACATTGTCAGAGTAAGCTACACTTAAGCAATTAGAGATCTTCCTATGCTAGTGAAGCCTACTAACACCATATGCAAGGAATGTCAGATGGGAAAGCATACAAGAATTTATTTTCGGAGCAAACATCATTCTAATGGAGTACTGGAGCTGATGAATACTGATCTATGTGGTCCCTCCAGAATCAGAAGTCTACAAGGAGAAATGTACTTTATGTTGCTTATTGATGATTACTTTAAGATGATATGGGTAGCCTTCTTGAGAGAAAAACATGAAGCATTAGAAAAGTTCAAAAGTTTCAAATCTATGGCTGAGAATGAGACAGGTTTAAGATTAAATGCTTAAGGTCAAACAGAGGTGGTTAATTCACCTCTCACGAGTTCAATTATTTCTATGAAGAGCATGAAATCAAAAGATAGTTATCTGCTCCCCAGACCCCTCAATAGAATGGAGTTATTGAGAGAAAGAATAGAATAATTCTAGATGTTGCTAGAACTATGATGTTGGAAGGTAATGTTCCTCATATCTATTGGAGAGAAGCTGTAAGTACTTTTGTATACACTATCAATCAGGTAAATTTCAATGGTAATTATGGTAAGACACCTTTTGAGTTGTGGTTTGGTTATAAGCGTACTGTTAAATATTTCAAAATCTTTGGTAGTAGATGCTATATCAAGAGAGATGAAGATATTGGCAAGTTTGATGCTAGGAGTGATGAAGGAATCTTTTTGGGTTACTCTACTAAGAGCAAGGCCTACCGGTGCTATAATAGAAGATTAAGGAAAATGGTTGAAAGTGAAAATATCAGAGTTGATGAAGAAACTGCTAGATCATCCAGATACTGTGGATATGACTCAGATGACCAACATGATAGTACTGATAATGGAAAGAATGCATAGACACATAATCAAGTTAAAATTGTTCTGGTGAATCAAGATAATCAAGAAGGAGAAGCTAGTGGAAGTGCAAAAGAAAGAATAGAAGAACCAGAAGTTTGAGAGAATCCTAAAGTTCTGAGGTATGTAAAGCTAAATCATTCTAAAAATCAGATTATAAGAGATAAGAACAAAGGTGTGCATACTAGAAGGAGAATTGAAAAAGAGTATTGTCTGAGATTGAGCCCAACAATGTCAATGAAGCATGTAAAGATGAATATTGGATGGAAGCAATGAAGGAAGAACTGATGTAGATAGAGAAAATTGATACATAGATTCTTGTCCCCAGACATCGAGATAAAAATGTGATTGGAACCAAATGGGTCTTTCATAATAAGTTGAATGAACAAGGCGAAGTGGTCACGAATAAAGCAAGACTGGTATGTAAAGGATATTCATAGATGGAAGGTATTGATTTTGAAGAAACCTTTTCCCCAGTTGCTAGATTTGAAGCTATAAGATTATTTCTTGCTTATGTTGCTTTTAAGAACTACAAAGTTTATCAAATGGATGTAAAGTTAGCATTTATAAATGGCAAGCTAAAAGAATAAGTATATGTTGAGAAACTAGATGGATTTCAACTAACTGATAAGAAATACATGGTTTTTCATTTGAATAAAGCACTGTATGGACTCAAACAAGCCCCTAGAGCCTGGTATGCTAGATTGGATAAATAATTGTTGAATCTTGGATTCAATAAAGGCACTACTGATAGTAATTTGTATTTCAAGATGGATCAGGATAAAGAGTTGATTATTGAAGTCTTTGTTGATGACATCATTTTTGAAGGTGATGATGACTTATGTATGAAGTTTCTTGATGAAATGAAAAGTGAATTTGAAATGTCTATGATTGGAGAGCTGAAATTATTTTTAGGATTGCAAATTACTCAGTTAGACAATGTAATTTTTATATCTCAGTCCAAATATGTAAGAGAGTTACTGAAATAGTTTGGCATGGAAGACTCAAAGCCAGTTGGTACACCCATGGTAAACATATGCAAATTAACACAAAATGACGAGTCTCCTAAAGAAAATCAAACAAGATACAAGTCAATGATTGGTGGATTACTCTATTTGACTCAGACTAGACCAAACACCATGAATTTTTTATGCATGGTTGCTAGATATCAAGTTGATCCAAAGGAATCCCATGTGACTATTGTGAAGAGAATTTTCAGATACTTGAAAGGGATAGTTGACTTTGTTCTTTGGTATCCTAAAGATGATTATCTTACTTTGAGTGCCTTTACTGATGCAGATTGGGCAAGAGATGTGGATGAAATTGTTTTTACTAGTGGTGGTGCATTCTTCTTAGGAAAGAAGTTGGTCTCTTGGTTAAGTAAAAAGTAGAATTCCATTTCCTTATCTACTGCTAAGGCAGAATATATTACTAATGCAAACAATTGCACTCAAGTACTATGGATGAAGTAGATGCTGAGAGCTATTAGAATTGAGTATGATGAGCCTATTGCTATATTTTGTGATAACTCAAGTGCAATAAACATTTCTAAGAATCTGGTGCTGCATTCAAAGACAAAACATATATCTATCAAATATCACTTTTTGAGAGACAAAGTGAGTGATAAAGAAGTCAGATTGGAGTATGTGTCTACCAAGGAACATATTGCAGACATCTTCACTAAGCCATTGCCTAAGGATAATTTATAGTATCTTAGAGGCAAGTTGGGGGTGATTTCCCCTCCTAATTTGAACTAAGATGCAAGTCTTTGCATCAATCTATGCATTCATAGTCATATCTTGTTCCAGATTGATGTTGTGGTGACTACTACTCAGGGGGAATCATCAGGTGATTTAGATATGTGGTTCAAAGCTTGTGAAACTTTTCCATTTATGTGAAAGGGGGAGAAGAACTATGTGAAAAAACTTGGGGGAAAAGAGCAGAAAACCTTGGGGGAGAAGAGCAGAGAAGAGTAATGTAAGGGGAGAAGAACAGTATGAGAAGAGTTAGTTGTGTTGATGGTATTTTCACATCATGTGTTGCCATCAATGCCAAAGGGGGAGATTGTTGGATGTTGTAGTTGTGTTGTTGATATGTGGTTGTCATTGATGTCAACACTATTAACATTTGATGTATTAAAGGTTGTATATATTGAGGATATTAAGAAAACTATAATAAATATGTTGCATGATATCTATGAAGCTGTGAAGTTCAGTGTAGTGGAAAATTTAGTATGTTTGTATTTAGAGGTTTCACTTTAAAAGGTTTAATGTTGAGCCTATCTAGTCTCTACTCCAGAAGTTTTAGAGGTGTGCATCAAGATTTGTGCAAGTTGTGTGTTTTTGTGTTCCTACAGTTATTTTGTTATTATAGCTAATGTTTTTGGAAGAAGAGAACGTAATTCTGATAATTCTAGTTGTTGTGTATGCTCTTGCGATGTTTGTTGATGTTTCTAGATCGTGCTCTATCTTTTTTTCACTTCCGCATGGATTGGTGTGATTGGGATCAGAGATATTTTCGTTGTGTGTTTAGGTTTTCATGTTCTTGGTCAACATGATGGTTCTAGCATGTTGCGGATCCTTGTGGATTAATTATTTAATGTTTGGTATGTTTGAGGAAGTTTATTTAGGACCTCATTATGTCATGACTAACTACGAATGGTGTGCATTAATATTTCTTCATGAATTGGGCCGACAATTTGTAGTTTATTCTTTTATCTTTGGCTGATAGAGTTGTTGATGTAATTCCATGTAGCGGATATATAAAAGCGATTGTTTCTTCATTTTGAAGAAGAGTGTGAAAAGTGTGTGAGATGCAAGTATGAAGTGTGTATTGTGCGAATAAAGATTAGATCATTTAATTGTAGAGCAGAGTGTGAAGAAGATTGAGTGAAGTGTGAAGAAGTGTTTTCGTGCCTAACCAGAACTGTAATCAGGATTTTGCAGAAGCTAATTTATCAGTTCATATTCTTCAGATGGTTTTAATCTGATTTTTTTTTGTAAGGCAGTGAGCCTTCTGTAAGAGAGGGGGGCCACCCACTGCAAGGCCCCAGGTCATGAAAGGCCAAGAGCGGAAAGGCTACCCTAACTTACCTCAATTCAAAGGAAGGTTAGGATGAAAAGGATAAGAATGATGAGGAATATATGTCCTTCGATCACTCTGCGATCCCAGGAGTTGTAGGAAGACCAGATGAGTCTCTTTTCTAGAGTCAACTTTGTGTCTCAGACATCTCTCTATCTGAGGACAAAAGTGTGGTTCTAGGATGATAGCATGACCTGCTAGCATCTCACAAGTGCGTTGGAATCTATACGACCAAAGAACCAAAAAGACGAGGTTGGAATCCTGAGAAAGGACTAATAGTAAAGTCTAACAGTTTTGAGAAGCAAAGAACGAGATTAAGAAGAGAGAAAAGTAAATACAAAAGTGATAAAAGAGGTATATTACCGAGAGGGTGATGAAGATGATCTCGTAGAATATCCTCCCCGCTAGCTTGCTTCAAACTCTCTCCACCTACACACAATAAAGGGAGAAACTATTGGGGCTGTATAGGGGTCTTCCTCAGTTAGACCACCATCTTGGTGTTTCCACCTCCACGGACAACCAAGTTTGGAATGATAGGAATAAAGATAAAGAAAGAAACTACAAGCTACGTAAACACAAAACACTTCAAGCAGTATGTGCTTACTCAATAGAAAACAATAGAAGAGATTAGAGGAGCTTATCACCTTCATCCAAAGCACTCAAGGCTTGTGGAGGAGAGAATGAGAGGGACACAAGCCTCTGTTTCTGCAGTGTCTATCCTGTGCTTGCCTTGTCGGATTGATGGAGTAGTGGATTGTTGCAATGGGGTGAAGGGTGTTGCTAAAAAGCTTGTGAATGCTTGAAAATGTTGGAGAAAATATGAAGGTATGGATTCAATATCTTTCCAAACTTTGTCCAAACTTGAGAACGGATGAGAGAGTGAATATTATGAAGGAGAATGTGAAAAACGACCATATTCAGGTCGACCAACCGAAGAGGGGTTACACTTTGACTTCCAATCGAAAGTGTAACGTCTCTGAAGTCTTCAACCGTAGGAATCTGTCAGGGATGTAAGTGTGTTGTGTGGACATCTATGCACCGTGCATGTGTACCTGATAGAAATTCCCCCACCGACACATAAATAGGGTGCCAAGTAGAATTCAAGCAGTGGGCTTGAGTGCAATTAGGCCTCCGCCTTTGGTTTTCTAAAGTGTAAAGGGGTGAAAGGGGAATTTGCGTTAGTGGTGCAAATTCACACTCATACATTTTTCCCACACTTTAGTGAGTACAAGTACTGATGAGTGCTTTGGTAAAGTAGAGTAGTAAGGAAGTAACAGAGTAAGAGATGTATACCTGAACTGACGAGGAAGCAAAGCACGGTCTGGAAAACCCAGAAGTGCAGGAAAGGAATTCATAGTTCTACGGAACCATAAAGTTGAAGTATTAAAATGCCTCACAGGATCACTATCCTACAAGGGCAGTATCCTTCAAGAATTCTCACATGAAAGAAACCAGGAAAAACACCTTATAGACCCACAAACTTGTAAGGAAGGTATCCCCCAAGAACTCTCACATGAGGGAGACCGAGAAAAGCACCTTACAGACCTGCAAACCTGCAAGGAAGGTATCCCCTGAGAACTCTCACATGAGGGAGACCGAGAAAAGGGGACTTCACAAAGCCAGAGGTGGCAACATGTTTACCCATAGATAGAACACATCAGGAAGCGACCGCACATGCCAATGAACAGGCAATCATCCAGACCATCGCTAAGTTGTAAGATTTTCAAAGGGGTCCCTTGGGAACCCTTCAAAAGGAAGGAGGGTCCACTCAAGCGACGCGTTGTTTGAAAAGTGAAGACTAGTTGGGTTGCCCCCAAGCTAGACATAAAGATGTGAGGACGGTCTAGTCGGGTTGCCCCCAGACTAGATGCGAAGAAGTAACACCGGTCTAGTTAGGCTACCCTCGAGCTAGATGCCATAGAATCTATTGAGGTTTTTGAAGGGGTCCCTTGGGAACCCGACGTGAAAAGAAGGGGTCCACTCAAGGGACACACTATTCAAAAGCTTAACATCTTGCTTCTCGAATTGATTCGTCACCAAGAGATCCTTTTGAAATATGTTTACTTCATCAAGGAATTTGAAAGGAAGGAGATGTGCTCATGCGAGGGGAAGACTAAGACCGTTCTCACTTCGAAGGATGGTTTCCATGTCCTTTATTTATGAACCCATAATGAAGGAAACATTTTCCGCTAGGGTTTCAAGTTGAGAATGCAATTCTAACAAAGAAGTGTGTGAGGGATCTTCAAGAAAAGATTCATTCGGAAATAAATTCATTTTTCTAGAGACCAAGTAATGTAGAAGAGGCATTTTCACACATGAAAGGGACAACTCAAGCAAAGATGAGAGAAAGATAAAGAGACAAGTAAAGAAAATAGATCACACACAAAGGGCACAGGGGGATCTGGTTTCACGGGGTCAAATTTTCCTTTATTTGTATATATTAGGTAACTGCAGTAAGAGGCAAAAGATCATCAATCCCCATCCAGATCAGGAAGAGTGTATGGAAGACAGTAAAATAAAAATTGGTTCAACATGGAAGGATGCCTAAATTCTCTCGATGCTTTGCATCATCCCCAATTTATCGAAAGTCAATCACAAACATGGAAGAATGATGGCACATATAGAGGAAGGTTTAGAACACAAACACCATGCCTATATCCACGCACCAACAGGGGTGTTGAGGGTCATCCAGAAACATGTAGCACGATCACGGGGGAAAAAATGTCACGACACACACACATATCTAATCTAAATATTAAGAAGAGGGTCTTCCCCTAACACTGGTCAACCAAGAGGTTGTCAACTTCCCACTCTAGATCATCATAGGAAGGATGACGAGCCTGCAACGGTGTAATGTTAAGGGGAGGAGCTTCAATCCTCCTACAACAAGGGCCAAGGTAGAGGGACTTGTGAGGTCTCCATCACTTAGCTCTTGTGGGTTTAGGGTCAATGACCTAGCACAGATCGCTGACAGGGTCAAAACTTCATCCACCGAGTTAAACATGCATTTAACGGGAGTTCCATACTTCACCTCGATTAACAAAGGATTTTGTACCTGAGGTTCACTGTTGGGCTCACCGAGAGACTCGAGAGTGGTGACAAACTCAGGGGAGATTGGGACCGGTTTCGTTACTAAGACAAAAATAGTAAATTTGGGGCCACCTTTCGGAGAAGGTGGGCTCTTCTTACATCCTCCATTGTTAGAGGGGCCATGCTCTACCTTCTTCATCGAAGGAGGTTAAATCCCCATAGATGAAACAAGGATGGTCGAGGGAGAAGAGGAAATAACCATAGTGGACACAACCAAAGTGTTCACCATGTCCATGGGCTTTGGGAAAGGCAAGACATCAGGGATGGAAGTCAACAAGGGTAGCTTCGTTGAAAGAGCAATGAACACATGCACCCTTCTAGGTGCATGTGTGCTCACAACGAGAGCCATAAGAGATTTAGAGACAAAAGGAGGGAAAGAGGAGGACACAATAGGATATACGATCTTCTCCTCCTTCTTCTATAAGGAGGCTTGCTCGGCTAGGAGAGATTTTTTCCAACGCTTACGCTCGCACGCAAGGCGATTTCTATGACTCTTCGAACTGGAAGCCGAGATTTGCAAAGGGACAAAAGGATCTTGCTTAGCCATGGGAGTGTCCTCCAAGGCTATCTCCAGCATAAGGGTAGACTCTTGAATGGGAGAAGGAGGGGCGGGCTCAAAAATGGCGGGAGGAGTTGACTCTATCACCTTAGAGGTGGATCCTTTCCTATTCAGGGGAACAAGAATAGATCGAGGGGAAAAATCTCTCTGTGAGCCTTTCTTTCTATCGTACAAATAATACCAGGGTCCTGGGGACCCATTAGGGAGATCCGATATCTTGACCATGGGCTTTCACCATGGAGGCATCATCAGACTTAACAGGTAGAACCTGAGCTTGTTCATCCAATACTCTTCCCAAGAGAGGGGAGTGGACGAGTCAGCTCGAGAGGGAGCAACCTTCTCCTTTCCTTTTCGGGAGGAGGAGGTAGCTGAAAGCTCGACTATAGGAAGGATCAACTTTAGCTTTCCCTTGTCCCTAATTTTATACTTCACATAGTTCTTGTAAAGTAGGTTTGTTCTCTGTGGGAGTGGACCGACTAGAGTGGGCCAAGAGTGATCTAACGAATATCCCCCATGGGATACCATAGGCTGATATCCAGTTCCATGTACCATGTGCACAACACCTTCGTGGGAAAACTTAAGGCACTTATGAATCATAGAGGCGATCCCATTCATGGAAGCTAGCCAAGGTATGCCTAGCTTCACTCTAAATAGGTTCGACTCGGGGATGACATTAAAGACCGTGTGTACACTCCTAGGTCAAACTACAACATACAATGTTATCGATCCATAGGGTTTAAGAGAAATTCGATCATGTGTGTGGATGATGGACTTGGTTTGGTTCTATTCCTCCCTTTATAGGGAGTTTAAGAGTAACGTCTCCTTTGTGATGACATTCACTCTACTTGCGGGGTCAACCAAGATCCTCGTCATAATTTTACCATTGGGGTGAGAGGGAATATAAAGTGGAGAAGGCTTGCTATTTGTTGGGACGTCTTGCGAGGTAAATGTCACATTTGATGAGCCGATTTCAAGACGAGGAGAGGGAGTAATAGTAACCATATTAACATATGCCTAAAAGTGAGAAGTAGAATCAATGGGATCGATAATCATGTTGGCAGAATGTGACAGAAATGGGTCTGTGTATATTTGCAGGTCACTATTAGTTTTCACCACTAATTTGTTCATGTTTTGCTTGTTCCCATCAAGACGAATAGTATTGTCCTCGATGTGGTCTTGTATCTCATGATGCAGACGCATACAACGTTCGATATTGTATCTGTTAACTCAATGGTACCGATAATAAGTATTTTCTTCATACCAGCTAGGGTATGGTTCTCTAACTAGTTTAGGAGGTGGCAAGGTAAGGATCTTATCCTTCACCAACTTCTACAAGATGGAAGAATAAAATTATGATAGCTTCGTAAACTTTTGGTCGCATCTGAGGTCGTTGTTATCCACAATGGCTACTATATTTGTAATAGTTTTACCTCTTCCCGAGATCAATATGATAGATCTTCCTTCAAAATGGGAGCACGAGGGAGGACCCTCAAATTGAACCACCATTTGCTGGTATTCTCATAAAGCTGCACACAAGTGTGCAAAAGAAGGATACTTCATGAGGGTGAACTTCTCTTGCCTAGGCCTTTGTGAATTTCCTATGAAGACCTTCTGTACATCAAAATCGAGTAACGGATATGAGATCTATGAGAAGAGCGCTTGGTACCATGCTATAAAGTTTGTAATCTTTTCATTGTCCCCTTGTTTGCATCTAACAAGGTCTGAGAAGGTCATCTTTGGTCTGATATTGGCTTGGAATTGTTGCAAGAACTGGTTCACAAGCTGATTGAATGTGAAGATGGAATTATCAGGCAAAGAACAGTACCAATCTAGTGTTGTATCTTTGAGGGATTGGGAGAATAGTTTAGCCATCAATGCATCATGATGGAATAAATCTGTGCACAGGGCGTTAAAGGTAGACACATGTGTTTGCGGGTCCCCTTTACCACCGTATTTCTCAAATTTTAGAATCTCCATCCCTTGCAGGAAAGGAGTGTTTAGGATTGTAACTGACAATAGGCTATGTCAAAAGAAGGGTTGGAAGATAGGCTGGGTTGAGGCTTGGGAAAGGTTCACCAGTTGTTTCTACATCTTCCCCATATTCTAAAGAAGGGTATTCAGAATAGGGTCATTAGAAGACATAGAACCATAGGAACCACTACCAGAGCCCCCACCGTGACTACTACCAGAACTGCCACCAATACCACCACCACCGGTGTGACCTCTGCTAGTGCCACCACTGTAACCACTGCCAGAGCTGCCACTGATGCCGCCACCACCAATGTGAATTTTGCTGGAGCCATCGCCAGAGCCAAAGCTACCACCATGAATTCCATTGGTACCGCCTCCACCAATGCCACCCCCACTTCTGAAGTTCCCACCGCCAAAGCCTCCACCCATCATTCTGCCAAATCCTCCACCACCAGAGGTGACATAAGGGGTGAAGTGGAAGCCTAAAGGGTTCCTATTTACTTTGATAGTCTCCAAACCTTCAAAAGTAGAGGGTATATTGACTGAGGGGACCATGTCAACCATACACACGGATATAGGAGGCATTGACATCTCACAACTACCTCTCATGTTCCTCAAAGAGGTTACCTCGTATCATGCGACCAAGGCTCGAGGGGCACATGCTTCGGCTAGACCAATGAGACTAGCCAAGAGTTCTACACCTGTCCGATCTTTTTCCACCATGTATCTTATTTCACCGATCACTTTAGTAGCCCTTGCCAACTTTGGGTTGCCTTCCAGGTGATTTTTTAATGCACCTAACCCATTACTGAGACTAATGATGTACTCATAAGGGATACATATGACCTCATGCTCATCTACGGATGAAGAGGTCAACAATGCAGGAGGAGTAGGGATGCAATTGGATTCGTCAAGAAACTTAGGTTCACCTCGCGATACATGCTCCTGTGCAGACAGACCAACCACAGAACCGGAGAAAAGGCTGGTAGTGAAGCTAGAGGAGACCTTTGTCTTCTCCATCGAAAGGTGTCCTAGAATTCTTCTAACAATATGCCCAGAGGTCATAGACTAGGTCGTGAAGCTCATAAAATTTCACAACACACTAGGCTACAATGACCAAGAGGTATATGAGAAATTTTTTAGGATGTCGACAAATGGATAGACATTGGTTCACATTGGGTTCACCAGAAATGTAAGAGAGGGGGACCACCCACTGCAAGACCCTAGGTCACGAAAGGCCAAGAGCGGAAAGGCTGCCCTAACTTACCTCAGGTTAAAGGAAGGTTAGGATGAAAAGGATGAGAATGATGAGGACTATATGTCCTTCAATCAATCTGTAATCCCAAGAGTTGTAGGAAGACCAGATGAGTCACTTTTCTAGAGTCAACTCTGCATCTCAGGCATCTCTCTGTTTGAGTACATAAGCACGATTTTGGGATGACAGCACGGCGCACTGGCGTCTCACAGGTGTGTTGGCGTCTGTACAACAAGAGAACCAGAAATACGAGGTTGGAATCCCAAGAAAGGACTGATAGTCAAGTCTAATAGTTTTGGGAAGCAAAGAATGAGATTAAGAAGAGAGAAAAATAAATACGAAAGTGATAAAAGAGGTATATTATCGAGAGGGTGACGAATATGATCTTGTAGAATATCCTCCCCGCTAGTTTGCTTCAAAATCTCTCCACCTGCACACAATAAAGGGAGAATTTTTTGGGCTTGTATAGGGGCCTACCTCAGTTAGACCCCCATCTTGGTGTTTCCACCTCCACAGACAACCAAGTTTGGAATAATAGGAATAAAGATAAAGAAAGAAACTACAAGCTACATAAACACAAAACACTTCAAGCAGTACGTGATTACTCAATTGAAAATAATAGGAGAGATTATAGGAGCTTACCACCTTCATCTAAAGCACTCAAGGCTTGTGGAGGAGAGAACGAGAGGGACTCAAGCCTCTATTGCTGCAATGTTTATCCTGTGCTCGCCCTGTCGGAGTGATGGAGTAGTGGATTGTTGCAATGGGGTGAAGGGTGCTGCTACAAAGCTTGTGAATGGTTGAAAATGGTGGAGAAAATATGAAGGTATGGATTCAATATCTTTCCAAACTCTGTCCAAACTTGAGAATGGATGAGAGAGTGAAGATTATGAAGGAGAATGTGAAAAGGTCGACCAACCGAAGAGGGGCATTACACTTCGACTTCCAATCAAAAGTGTAACATCTCCGCAATCTCCAGCCGTAGGAATCTGCCAGGGACGTAAGCGCGCACATGGATGTATGTGCCTCATGGTCATCCCTAAAAAAAATGCTCCCACCGAAACACAAATAGGGTGCCAAGTGGAATGCAAGCAACAGGCTTAAGTGGAATTAGGCCTTTGAATTTGGTTTTCTAAAGTGTAAAGGGGTGAAAGGGGAATTTGTGTTAGGGGTGCAAATTAACACACATACACCTTCCCATTTGAGTAGTGAGCTCTAGACAGTCTGCCTGAATGCATGTGTATTCATTATTCATTCTTATTATACTTTTAATAGGGTATAATATTGTGGACTAACATCCACCATGGTTTTTCCCCTAACAGGGTTTCCACGTATAAAATATTGGTGTTCTTGTGTTTTTGATGTGTTGTTAATTCATGCTTTCACTGTTAATTATCAAATCTAAGATTAAAGGTTAATAAGGTTGAATAAGTTATAAATTTTTTGACAACTAATTCACCCCCCCTCTTAGTTGTCTATTCTTGTTTTGCCAACAATGACTTAGTCTTGAGAGAGAATCCAAAGAATTAGATGGATTGAGAGAAGCAAATTTTTTTTTAGCCTAACTGGTTGGGTCCCTATATCATAATTACAACATATGGATTTGGTGCTTATCAACTTGCTACTCCTGAAGGTGAATTAATAATAGATCCCATCATTATCACGCACCTTCACAAGTACTATACATAGTCTTCAAAGAATCCCACAAAAAAATACAAAAATAAAAATAAAAAAAATCGTCACCCTGATGAAAACTTGGCAAATAGGCATCTTGGTGACACCAAAAAATAGAAAAAATAAAAAAATGTAGAGAAATAATTCATCCAATTGTGAAACCACTTCGGTGGCACTTTGGATAAGTACCATGGTGAAAACTTGGAAAATAGGCGCCTTGTGTAGTCAATCTTTGCTCCATCGTCTACTATCATTCTATTCGATTTTCCACTTTCATCCATTCTTCCTCACACATATTCGATTCCATAATAAATAAACCAAATCCTTAATAAATCTTAGTCACCTCTCTCATGGCTTGGTAATGTTGACATTTAACACCTTCTTCTTTCCATATCCATCCACAATAAATTTTTCCCATCCAATCCCATTAATAATAAGTTGGTCCTATACCTGACTGGGGGAAAATCCTTGAATTAGGTTCATAGGGGATCCTAGATGTATTAGAATTCAAAACATCCAAACAGTACTTAAAAAATCAAAAATCAAAAATCAAAACATTAGAAAATCCAAAAAATCTAAACATTAGAAAATCCAAAAAAAAGAGTCAAAAACTTAAAAAAATAGTGTTAGTCATCGAGTCAATGTTAGTCATCGATCCAGTGTCAGTGTCAGTCCAATTCATCAAACTATATTGCCTCTACGACTTCACATAGGAAATTCCATCATCGATGACCCCCCAAGGCTTCAGTTAGTCCCATAGGTTGTGTCATAACAAATACTTAGTCCATCCACATCCACTTTTTCAAGAATAATATATCCATGGTCAAAGTCAATCAAACTACATTGTATATGCACTTTATATAGGCAAGGCCACCATTGATGAGCCCCCGAGGCATTAGGTTAGTCCCTTAGGGTTCATCAAGTCGAGTCTATCACTATGTGTCTCATAATAAATGGACCCTTGCTAAGGTTGACACTTTGATTAGACACAAGCGAAAAATCATCAAACAAAGAACTAAACATACCAAATCTTGAAACAAAAGATAAAATATCCAACTAGTCTCCAATCCTCATAGGTAAATTTCCTAATCATAAGTACCTATCAAACACCAATGGTCCTTATCAACTATTGAAACATTCTTATACATAATGTTGCATCATCGAAACCAAATCCCAAGTCTTATAAGACATGCTTCATTTCTAAAACTAGACTTCATCCATCAATCCTATTAAGAATCTTATACAGGTTGTTGCATTGTCAAAACCAGATCCCAGGTCTTATATGACATGCTTCTTTTCCTAAAACCAAATGCTATCATTATTGAAAAATTCAATCATACAAACACTTATCATTGTTGAGAAGATCTAAATGGTTGTTAACTTCGTTGGTCCAGTTTGTCTTATCTTTTTATTTGATTTATCTTTGGTCATGTTACTATGCACCTCAAGGAAGTACACAAGTGATGAGAGGAGTGATGATGGATCATGACCTTTTTCTCTTTGATTTTTTTTTGTGATTTATCTTGGAAATATGATTAGGGCAACTAGGTTCCTTGTGTGTGATCGGGGTTCCATTTGGTATAATCAAAAGATCCTATGCAAGTTAAAGGTAATCTAATGCTTTCTTGCATCAGGACTAACATGCTTTGTGGTGTCTTCCTCACATATTTTGACAAGGTTATATGGTTACTAGTCTGCATCACAGTATTCCTTATTTTTCATGTGTTTTTTTTGCAAGGGATAACATTTTGCACCTTGGCCTATGTCATTCCTTGGAGTTCGTTGTCCATTGCCATAATAAATTGCTCTATGATGATAATCATGCACTAAAATTAAAACTCGAAAATATATTAGAAAGATCTCATATTAATCCACTTCATTTTCATCAATTTCATTCATTTCATCTAACCATTCTTCACTTCTTACTAACATTTTCTTCTAGCTAACATTTCTTTTGTCAGACCTTGCATTCATGCCTATGAAATTGACTCGTCGATAAATTTTCCAAATTGTTTGGAATTTTTTGAAAAAATGTCAAATTTCCTGAGGGGGCATCGTCCTATCCTACCTTAACTAGGGCATGCCAGGGCACACTAGGGCATACCCTAAGCTAATTTTCCTGATTATTCTTTGACACAATGCTCAAAATCACATTGTATTAGAGAGGGGCAAAATATAGACATTGGAAAAATGTTCTAAGCCTATGAACTACATTGTTACACTAATATGCACATTTCCTTACATAATTAAATAATTTTAATTATTTAATTATTCTTTCATAACACTTTCTTCTATTAATTAAATAATTCCTTAATTATTTAATTAATTCACCTTATCTTTGTCCCTCTTTATTTTAATTTAAATAAATGTCAATTTATTTAAATTGCATCACTAACTATCCATTTCTCTTTATAATTAAATAAATTCTTATTTGTTTAATTATTCATTTTCATTTTTCCTCCTTTTCCTCTATAATTAAATAATTATTTAATTATTCATTAGTTTTTTCCCTCCATAATCAAATAAATTCTTATTTATTTAATTATTTATCATTTTCTTCCATCTCTAATTAAATAATCATTTTTAAATAATTAGTTATTTATTATTTCCCTCCATCCACTATTAAATAATTATTTTTAATTATTTAATATTTTTCATTCTACTTTTATTTTATAATTAAATAATTATTTTTAATTATTTAATCATTCATTTTCCCTTTCCGGATAAACCCACAAAACTGGTTTACAATCCCGGTGAGAAAGGAAAATTGCAAAAATCGCCCCCATGATTATTTTTTTTGGTTTTTGGGGGTTTGAACGAACATTTGGTTTGAGTGATCCCAAAGGGGGTTGTCTCAAACCCCCCTTCGAGTGAACCTGTTAAATGTTGGGTCCCACCATAGTTCTCATTTCTCGAGAAAAAAACAAAGGAAAAATTTTGTGGAAAGGGGGTTTGCTCAAACCCTGGTTCGAGCAAACTCAGGTTTGAGCAAACCTCCAAGGGGGGTTCGCTCAAACCCCCCTTTTCCCTCCTCTCCCTCTGGCACCAAAAATCTCCATAATTTTTCCCTTCAAAGCTCGAGTTGAGGATGAAAATGGAGGAGACTTCACAAACCCAACTAGATGATGGTAGTCCTCAGAACGCGCTATCCAATGAATATAATTTTAATATGTTTTGGTTTTATTATGTATTTATTTTTTTAGTTTGATTAAATATAGGTTTTTCACCAAAAATCAAGCTCTTTGTTCTGCACATGTGGGAAAATAGTAGATTATCAAAAAAATTGAAACATATCAGTGCACTAGATATTGAAATCCTTGATCCAACAAAAAAAATATTGAATTTCGATACATACAAATTTTTTTATGTTGTATACGGTCCGCTTATGTCTGAATTGTAATTGGTTTGACTTCAAAACTTGATTAAGGATAAAAATTCAATAAAACACTATGAAACCAAATGAAAGCACTAGATATCATAGTTACAAATCTAAATTCGAAAAAATTATAATTTTATCCTTCATGGAAAAAAAATTATGTTGTATATGATGAGAATCACTCCTTAAAAATGGTGTTTACTGAAAAAAACTAGTTTTTGAAGGAGATGGAAAAAGAAGTACAATCTAATTCCAATTTTTTTGAAATAAATTATTTAGAATCTACAGACAAAATGTCACATATCACTAATTTGCATCATCTTCAAAATCCTCACGGTTTAACCGTTATAGGTGCCCGAAAGTGAAGATTTAGTTAGAAAAAAACAGTTTAGTGTCTAGTTTGGCCAAAAACTGTAAACCAGTATTGTGGGATCACCCTTCCTAAATTAAATAATTTTTGTAATTACCTAATTCATCTATTCTTATCCTTATCTCTTTTCTGCTTAGTCAATCTCATCCATTGATCATCATACCTCATCATTTAGTCCTCACCCTTCATTTGAATTGAAATTTCTATAAAAGCAAGCCATCAATCTCATTTCAAGGTTATTCGAGCAATCTTCAATATTTTTCTTCTCATATAATTCATCAAGTGAAGAACCACAATCTTCGATACTTTGCTTCTCATATCATTCATCTTGAAGAACCACAATCTTCAATATTTTGATTTTCATATCATTCATCATTGAGGAACCACAATATTTTCAATTTTTCTATCACCATCTTGAGATCTTGCTACTACACATCAAGCTTATCAAATACATTGCATACTACAAATCTAAGATAAAACAAAGCAAAATGGAGAAGATAAATGGAGGTGATTCAACTTTGACATAGAAATTGAGGTTTATTGCTTTGTTATTTAGATTTCTATTGTCATTTATGCTTTATTGTTAGATTAGGGTCTTCATGGCTTGAATTAGGTAGTTTTGTGGTTGCTATCATTAATTCATACACTTTTCCCCTAAATTTTCCCTATCTACAACAACCATCCATGTTATTACAATCATGAATGAAACTGGCAACCTAGGACACCTTATTATGATTATATTTTTTAATACTTGGTTTTTCCATCTCTTCAAATATTTGCCTCATGTGAGTTTTGATACAAAAGGATTCCACATAATTATGCAATAAATCCTTTATATTACTTTTTTTTCCTTTCAATCATATTTGGATTCAACACATTCTCATAATTAATAATGTTTGTCTTTGTCTTTATCATTATTTTTTCAATCATGTTCTTGTGTCTTGTCATTTTGAATTATAGCAGGTAGCTGATTGAGAGCTATCCATGAAATCCATCCAAGCATATTTATTCCTTAATTGGAATTTGTATTAGTAGTCTTGTTTCCCTCCCTATAAAAAGGGATTTTTTAGTGGCAAATCTTCGCCAATTGGCAAATAGTTCATATTGGCCAAGTCAAAATTGATGAATTTATTGCAACCATAGGGTGATCAAATTGCCTAAATTCTATAAATTATTGGTCCAATTCATTTCAATTCACCATAAATTTATTTTATGAGGAAAATGTAATTAATATTTTTGTCATAACAAACTACGTGTTTCAAACAGACCCTAAAATCTTAGAAGCATGTATTAAATCACCTACATATTCACCAAGACTATGAAAACAACATTATGTATCAGGACACGTTTCACCAAGATCATTAAATATTCATTGCACATGAGGACCCATTTTTCCAATAAAATTTATAAATAATTTCTTATGAGAACCCATTTCACCAATAACATTAAAAAATAATTACGTTTGAGGACACAATTTTCCAATTACTATGATAACTCCATGCTAATCGTAGGGCCATAATCACCTTGAAAATTACAACGTATGTGTTCCATTGAGGTTTGATTCACCCAAAATTTAAATATATCATTGTATAATCACATGGGATTTGCCAAATTTTTACTATAACATTCAAAAATCGCACAAAATTTTCCAAATATGGATTGATATAAATACAATTGAAACTCTGATTTATTATTACATATTTTGTTCAATTCTAAACTTGTGAGCTCTCAGTTCAGAAGTTGGACTTGGAACCTTGATCATAGGCAAGTTACAAACTTACAACTGCAAGTATACATGCATTGATGAATAGCAAGTCAGTGAAAACCTAAAGGTAAGTGATCATTTCTTCATAGTGTTATAAGATTTTGTATCTCTTTTCCATTCTTGGTTTAATCTTAAAGATGATATTGAGTAGGGAATGCGATCTATATTTTGTCCTTAAACAAGAAGACATTTTTTCTAGCTTTTATTCGAAACACGAGAGATCAAGATGTTGAAAAGCAAGTGCAACAAGAGTAAGACTCCTCGAGGTGGTGAAGGGATTGGGAGGCCATCAAAACACCCAAAACGTAGAGTTACCATAAAGTCTTACCAATGTTTCTATTCCATCAGATCAAGATGGAGATACATCATCAACTCTTGCACCAAATATTAATGAATAAGGTATTGTTAATACCTCACAACAAGATCAAAATGAGTTAATTGAGTCAGATGAGGATGACAACGTCGTAGAAGATGTTCCAAGGGATACCTTGGTTAGTTAAAATGAGTTAATTGACTTGGATGAAAATGTTGACATCGTAGATGATGTTGTTTTTGGAACACAACAATCTATTGAGAAGGGGGGCTTGAATTAGTAGATCAAATAAAACCTTATATTTTAACCCTTTTAATGCAGATTAAACATGTAGAGATCACACACAAATACTCATAACACTAGATATACGTGGAAAATTTGATATGGGAAAAAAAACGATGAAAATAGCTACTAGGATTTATTGTCCTAATCCAACCTCACAATAAAACCTCATTGGTTACAATGTTTAAGGGTACCAACCCTAAGGAGACACCAATCCCTTGGTTTAGGAGCACCAACTCCAAGGAAGCACCCACTTCCTACACTAAGCACCAACTCGGCTATTTGATGGCACCAACCAATTGGATTTACAATGTAAGAGTTATGGAGCTACAACTCCAAATGATTCAAACAAATCCAGTTCTATGTTACAAACTTATTCTGCAACTGCTCAATCTCTGCTTTGCTTCCATATAAGTATTCTCTATGTTGTTGCTAACTCATCAAATCATATCTTTTCTATTCTTTAGAACATCCTCTATTCTAACTCTCTCTTTTTCTGTAGTTGTTATCTCAACATCTGCATCCTCACTTCTCCTCTTTGATCAATAGTCTCTTTGCACTGCTTCACACTTGATGCATACCCTAGATGATTTTTTGAGTTACAATCTAGGTCTTCTCTCACAACATATGCATACTGAGCTCTCACACTCATCTCCCTCTTTTTTTCAACTTTACATACTTTCCTTCATCGACAAGTTTCTTCAACTCCCCGAGCCCAACATCACCCATGTGATTCTTGATGCATTTACTATTTTAGCACATCACAATCTTAGGGTTTTCTTTACATTAATGACCATATTTGCATGAATCGATATGTATCATATCTCGTCCATATTTCATGGTTGTACTAATGTCATCATCTATTTCTTCATCATATAAATATACATGCATACCTCTGCTAGGGTTTTCACGTCTTTTATTCACACACATGACTCCTTGCATCAAGCCAAACAAACACTAATTTCATTTACTACCTTTTTCTATTTCTGGTGTAGCAATCTTAGGGATTTCAATTGCATTTAATTTTTATTCCTTACATGACTGACTCGTATCCGATATTCTAATCATTTGTGCAGTGATAGCATCGTCCATACCTTTTAATCACCATAAAAATGTAGCTAAAGCGGTTGCATCATTTTTTATGCCATCATTCCATTCACCTTAAACTTTGATTGTCAAATTCAACCTTCAAGCCATGATGATTCACAACAACAATGTGAATCAGTCATTCGACCAATCATTTCTTGCCACATGTCGCTAACTCATATACCCACATTGGTCAACTCAAGTCAACACAAGCTCCCCATGGAATTACTCCATTTTTGGCAATCTTATTATTTCTTTCCATCGAGGGTCAGGGATCGCTAATCCCCCTTACCTCATACTTGGAGTGCATTATAGGACTTAAAAAGAAAGCCCAAAAAACTTAAGTTCGAAGCTTCTCCATACCTGTTGGGGTTTGGCCATCAACCTTACCCTTTACCATTTACCTTCTTCGCATCTTCTACCAGCCAATACACAAACCTTTGAACCATCGAAGTTGTCAGATGTCAGGCTTCGCTCTTCCACCTTATCACTTTCGATTATTTCAGTAAGTCGCAAGCCATCCTACTGACTCACAATGCCTGGACAAATCCTTCAAAAGACTTAACCCTTTTGGGTGTTGGCCTTCGGGCTTTCTATTAACCACTTACTTGCCTTTTGGTAAGGCATAAGCCAACTTTCTAAACTACGATGCCCGAAACTATCCCTTGTAAGCTTTAACCCTTTTGGGTTTCGACCTTGGGGATTTCCTCATTCTCCTTTCTTCATGCTTAACAAATTGTTAAGGCATAAGCCTTTCTACCAAAATGTGAACATCGAAGTCATTTTGAGTGTCGGGGTTCGGGGTTCCTTCATATCCCTTTCTCCACTTCCTGTTGAGGTGTAAGACTTAACTCCAAATTTAGATGCCCAATGCCTTTTCAGAATTACACCTTTCTAACTCCTTTTTCTTTGTGCACTCGGTATAGAGTATTTCCAATGCCTGATGTCTGACTCCTTTCGAACTTTACATACACTTTCTTCATTTCACTGAGGGATTCGGTATATGGTATGACCGAAGCCCAAAATCCAAAACCTTTCAGACTTTAACACATTATTTTCAACATTTCTTTGAGGCATGCGATATAGTGTATGACCAAAGCCCGATGTTCAATCATCTACACCACAAAGTAAGCCACAAGCTCGAAGTATGAGGCTTGATCAAACTTAGCTTAAAAATACTAAATCTTTCCTTCTCTAGCAAGTGATATAAAGTATGTCTGAGGCCCGAAGCCTTAACTTTTGCAGTTCTTCAACACTTGCTTCCTTGGAATCATAATTCTAATCAGTCTCTCTTTTTGACATCAATGAGCCAACAATCTCCCCTACAGGATATCACTCAGATACCCCTTTTGACATCAATGATGCCCTTTTGACATCAATGACAATCATATTACCAACAATCTCCCCCTTTGTCATTGATGGCAAAACTAGATTTGATTTTAATTCTTGAAGCAATCATTAATTCCAGAGAGCACAGTCTGAGGAATATGATAATCAAGGAGTACTTGCTCAAATGGAAGAATCTTCCACTTGAGGATGCTACTTGGGAAGGAGCGTAGCTTTTGAAGGATCTCGAGTTGCAATTTCTTGTGAGCAAGCAATTTTGGGGAGGAAGTCCAATGCAATACCCCCTTCTCAAGTGTAAGTTGTTAGCGACCCTTAGCCTATTTTCATAAGTTTTCTTGTAGGCTATTAGGTGTTGGTAAATAGAAAATAAGTTAAATAATTAAATTAAGTTATCAAAAAGGGTACCTTTGATCAATATTTTAATTGATACCTTACGTTTAATTATTTAAAAAAGTGTTTTTAAGTGTGTAGATAAAGTATAACTAGGCTCAAGGTGCTAAGAAGCGGTCATAAGAACACTTTATACTATTTTATGAAGGATTTTTTTTGAAAAGTCAACAATAAAGATATATATATTTTTTCAAAGCAACATTTTTTTTTTTAAATAAAATAAATTTAAAACACTTTTTCCAAAAAAACTTTATAAATGTTATAAAAGGAGGTTGGGTCTTCAAAAGAAGGGTTATTGTTGAATTTTCATTGTTTTCTCTAAGAATGAGCTTTGTTGTTCTATTTACCTAAGGAAGAAAACCTTTTGGTAAATCCAAATTTGGGGATGAAAAATCTATTAACTACCTATTTTGTTTCATGTAGGAATCACCATTGTGTTGAAAGTTGTAAATTGAGTTTTAGATTTAGTGGGTATTTGATTATGGTTTGTAGCTTTCACTATTTTGGGTTTGTAAAGATTTTTGAGATTTTGTATGGATTTACTGTTTAGTGTGAGTTATATATTCCCCAAAATAAAAAATAATAGTGTGGTGTTTGAATCCTATTTTATGTGTATTGGTTTTGTGTTGTGTGATATACATATAGATAATGCTTTTGCAAAGAAAATATATCATTGAATTTTCTAAGTGGTTGAGTGCTCTTGTAGGAAGTGTTGTACCTATGTACTAAAAAATATTTGATGATTTATTATTTAAAGTGTTGTGGCCATATGAAAATATAGTAGTATAGTCTAATGGACAACTAAATGTTCAATGATAGTTTAAACATGGTCTAAGAGGATAAATGTTACAATTTTTTTATTTTTAATGTGAAAGACTAGCTTGTGGAAAAATTAATAAATCAACAATTTGGGTTGGAAATAATAATGGTTTATCAATTTATTGATTCATCTATGGCACTTGCTCATCTCTCCAACTTTTTTTGGGTAATTATTTTATGTTTTTTAGTTTCACACCAACTATTCGATGAAATGCACATTTCTAGAATAAGAAGAAATGTATCCGAAATTGATTAAAATATGATTGTAAATGAAATTCATTTCTCATTGTAATAATTTGGAAGGTTTATCATCACATTATTTCTTTCCTAAATATGTTAATTGTAATAGATCCTTGAATGGTAGTACCACCAAATTTGATTTTAATTTTCTATTTATTCTACCTTGCATAGCTTGAATCAAAATCAAGTACGTTAATTTGCCATTTTGGCGTTGATGCAATTTTGTTTGCTCTCACTATCAACCAATTTGGGTAGAGAAATTCTATGATTGTTTCAAACTATAAATTGGTTAGCTTTCCACCAACACTTTTCAATTAACTTTATTTTATCCTTATTCTTACTCTCTATGCTCTCACCTTGCCCATTTTGGGAATTGGGTGATAAAAAAGAGTAGTATCGAGTTGATTACAAAAAAATATTGAGATTTGAGCTAATGACCTATGAGGGTTATAAAAAATTTAATGAAAATTTAGATTTTGAACACATAAAATAAATATGTGTATCTAGAATCATCATCATTAAATATAACATAATAATGAGATTTTCCCATTGAACCTATATTCACTAGACCAAATACATACAAATGAATGGTTTTTAACAATATCTTAACTCTATTACTTCCAATAGGAAATGAAGAACTATTATATTTTCCAAACACACAATACTCAAATAAATCATTTTTTCCAACATAATAATTTTAGAAACATTATCAACCAACTTTTTTCTTTAAAAAAGGGGGGGTAAATGCTTTTAAACTAGAGCTATGAATTGGTGAGGCCAAAAATGGGGGACCTCATCCCCAATATAAACTCTCAACAATAACATCCCAATAGGGTTTGAACCTTGATGGCAAGACTAACAACACCACAACTTAACCATCACACTATGTCAATATCGGCTTAATTATCAACCAACTTTTTATTAAGAATGGTCCTAAGACTTTTTTCACTTATGCAAATCAAAATTTAGTGCCACAATATATATGCATTTTTTAGTGCTAGTTATATGAGAAAAAATATAAAATGTGGAGGAATTCAACCTAAAAAAAGTCTCCTTACCAACTTGCAACTATATTTGCAAATGCCACATGCACACCATGATCATTTAACTTGGATATAGAAAGTAAAATCCTCTCAAGTCTTAGGATATGAAAAACATCATCAAGGGTTTTAAACATTCCATCACTAGAACATAATTGTACCTTTATTTAATTGATAATTTGCTCGATACTATTATCTCCAAGGAAAACCTCTCCTCCATCATAAGTCGTATATATAAAAAACCACTCCTTATGAGGAGTCATGCGGTAGGGAAACTTGAATCAATAAGCCAAACACCATAACTAATAATATTAATGAAAATAAATAAAGCATCATCATCACCATCATTAAA
Source organism: Sequoiadendron giganteum (assembly GCA_007115665.2). Classification (NCBI taxonomy): domain Eukaryota; kingdom Viridiplantae; phylum Streptophyta; class Pinopsida; order Cupressales; family Cupressaceae; genus Sequoiadendron; species Sequoiadendron giganteum. Next base: position 560,523,415 of record CM021102.1, read on the forward strand.
ATAATTTTTCATGGAGAGATGTGAGTTTTTTTCTATTTTTTCTATTCCTTCTTCACAAATTATCTCTTTCCATAGTTTCAATATTTTGTTCTACTGTTCCCTAAGGTTTTAAAATATCCTTTATAACTTGATCTATATTTGTTCTTATCTCCTTTAGGCCCTCATTTTTATTTGGACCTTTCTTGTACATGTAAATCATTTTTTAAGCTTTCATTCATGGATTTCTTTCTCATCTCCTCTAAAAGAAAAGTATCAATAAGATTTTAAGTTGCATCACTACTACTAATATAACAATTAGAATTTTTCAAGTATCAAGGAAAGAATAAAGTAATACAATACACTTATCCTCTTTTTCCAACTTAACATCTACATAAATAAGCCGACTTAAAATCAAATTAAATACATTTAGATAGTTTGTAATAGAATCACCATTTTTTATTTTTAATGAATACAACTATCTTTTGAAATATAATTTTTTAGTAACTTTTTGGGTTTGATAGATATCACTTAGATATCACGTATCTTCTTCCATAACTTGAATGCAATAGTCTCCTTGAAACCATTCAAGATAATTTTTTTGTAAGAAACAACCAAATGGTTCCTAGCGTCTTCTTATATAGTTTCAACCAATCTTCATTAAACACATCCAATGACGTCTTTTCTTTTGAAATGAGCAACCAATGATCCCTTTCTTCAAGTAGATTTTTGATTTTCAACTTCTTCATCTTGTAATCAACACCATTGAATTTCTCAATATCCATACAAGAAGTAGAAGTCATGATTTTCTACCCTTTCTCCAAACTTACAAAATTACACAATGTAGAAGGTCTTAATACAAAAAAAAAAACCTTCAACATTTAATAGAAAGACATCCCTCTCTATGCATAATCATTAGTTATAAAACCAAAAATTGAGAAATAAGGTGAAACTATTTAATAAAACCTCTTACAAGTGTAAACATATCTAAAATATAATTGTTTATCCAAGGATTACAAGGATTTTAATGATGATTATATGATTGTATACATATCAATAATAATAAAAATTAACAAATTATATGAATACAAGATTTACATGGAGAAACTCATAAAAAAGATTCTATATGAAAAAGGACAAGTATGTATTATTTTTCAACAAAGAGATACATTCAACACATTAACATCTCTTCACTTTGATAGCAATTTGATATCAACTAGTAAGTCATGCCTTCAATTTATAGAGAAACCAAAGAGGAATACTACAAATGTTTTCCCAAAATAATCTACCATCAAACTATGGTAAAATGCAAAAAATCCCACATCTAAAATAAAGAGGCTCTTTCATAAAAAATAAATATAACATAAATTATGAATACTAAAAATAACCTCCATAATAATAGACATCTTTGACTTGTACTTTGTTTATAATGACCTATATCCCAATGAAGTCATCCAAAATTATCACCTAATTCATATGCGACTCATCAACAACATGCAAGAAGCTCCCTTACTTAATTCTCATTATCAAGTTGAAAATGCTAAAAATAATTTTATAATTGTCACTACCGACTTCATATACTTTGTGAATGCATATAATAACTAATGCCAAGATTCTCCAAAAATATTAATTACAAATTATTTTTCAATTACATACTAGATGTCTAAGAATACTTTCCATAGGTATGAGATATACATAAGATTGCAAAATAAATAAATGATACCTTAATCTTATCAAATAAATGAAATCTATATAACACCAAATTTATTCTTCATCATAATTCTAAAACCTAAATACTATAATTTATTACATTTAATCTTTAAATTAACAATTATTTAAATTCATTATATATTTACTATAACATTAACTAATTAATTAGACTAAATAAAATTTTAGGAAAGTGTATTGATTTTTGTACACATGATGCAAATATTAATGCAATGAAACTTCAGAACATTAGTTTTGAAATGTTTGGTTTTCAACTAGAACATATTTTTCAGAGTGGTCTAGTAGGGGAGAGGGACTAGTAGTCATGCGGGCTAACTTTGTGAGCATGTAGCAGTTGCAGGGAATACTGTAGGACCTCCAATTCTTTTTGAAATGTTGACTGACATCTTATCTATCTATAACTAAGGTTTGGAGGTGTGACTCATCACACAACTTGCCACATCAACACATCTATTGAGAAGTGTCCAAATTTGATTTTTTAAAAAGGTTCAATTGAAATTTAATCATGGTACCCCTAGTAGTTGAACGAAAACAATCATTTTTTGCTTGTAGAATATCATATTTTTATTTAAAATATAACTTATATGCAACCTAACCGGACCGAATACCTATTGGTAACCATAACTTCTTATTATCTCTAACTTTTGTATCCAACACAGATGGACCAATAGGGGAGAGGAGCCGATACGTAGGCGGGGGTCCGAACGTGCGATGGGACATGCGCTCGTTGGGGCCCACACCTATACACCGGTCCTCCACAACATAAGCTTACAAGTATCCATAGATAGGCTTGATCACATCAAACATAAATTAGATATAAAATGCACACAAGTTAGCATTAATTTAAAAACTTAACAAGTACACATTGGCAGCCAAACATGATGAAGTGTATCCAACTTGTATTTGACATATAACAAGTACCATTCCGACATGGAATAAAAACAGCCCAAACATTAAGACATGCACCCTTCCCCGTAAACTATTAAACCCAACTTTCGCACCAATGCAAGCGTCACTTTCACATTAGTCACAACTACAAAAAATAAACAAGGTGCCAAGTCAACAACTTTGAAACCCATCCGACCCATCTTTGACCGACTGGCGAACCCATTACAAGATTGTTTCCCATCGTAGCATAACCAAACCAACACGCAAATGCATTCGCATGTCCCGTCTACCATGAGATCTACAACATGTATCAGCTTCAATCTGCCCCATCTTGCCAAGTAGGGTGCGCACATAGTGGAGCCAAATGCAAATATCCCACCTGCATCCATTTAACACTCCTGTAAGGCTGCCATTATTCAAAACAAAAACATGGAAACAATTTCAAATAATCCACCAAACCAATCAAGTCAAGAAATAAAGGCTGAAATCAATCAAATCTCTAATTCATACGAAACAGAACTCAAGTTCAAAAGACGACGACAATTTATTTCACCACACCAAACAACCATCAATCAAATTCAAATAATTTCCAATTCAAATAGCCGTGAAAATCTCAAGTATTTAGTTATTCTGCAGTGAGTGACATAAGAAAAGGAGTAGTGACAAGCACACAATTGAACGAGTTAACATCAAGGGGAGGCAACAACTCAGATTCTAGAGCACCAGCATCCATATTGGTCTAGGTTTTCCTTTTCACACTTGTTCTTCATTACAGCCATTAACATCACCCATATTGATCTTCATTACACCCATTATTCTCATATTATATGTTTCTTTATGTATCGGTAGGGTTTATATTGCAAATATTGCAATCATAGGTTAGCATATGTGTTCCATAGGGTTTATAATGCATATATTACAGTCATGGTTTACCATTTAAGGCTTTCCCTAGGGTTTATATTGCAAATATTACAATCATAGTTTACCATCTTTGTTTCCCTAGGGTTTATATTGAAAATGTTACAGTCATAGTTTAGCCTTACAGTCATAGTTTAGCCTTTCTGTTTCAGTAGGGTTTATATTGCAAATGTTACACACATAGTTTAACATTTCTGTTTGATAGGTTATGCATTATCATTCACTCTGCTTTTCATGCGTCTCAATGGTTCTGCATTATCATTCACTCTGCTTATCGTAGTCTCACATCGTAGTCTCATAGGTTTTGCATTATCATTTATATGTTACATATTGGTCACGGTTTACCATTTCTGTTTCAATGGTCTTGCATTATCACACTCTGATTACCTTATTCTCATAGGTTTTGCATTATCATTCACTCTAGTTATATTATTCTCATAACTTCTGCATTATCATTGACTCTGCTTAGCATAATCTCACAGGTTCTGCATTATCATTCACTCTAGTTATCTTATTCTTCTTTCAGTTCTACATTGTCATCCACTCTAGATATCTTATTCTCATATCTTCTGCATTATCAGTCTCTAAAGTTTCTGTTGTTCAAACATGAGTGTGGTTTTCACTTTGTTGTGCATGAGAATGTTAATGTTATAAACGCTTAAGAGATATGAGATGTTCTTAAACTCTAACTCCCTTGCATAGCTTGTAATTTTGTGCTTCTTACCCCTCTACTTCCTTATGTCACTCACTCCAGAATAGATAACTCAAGATAACAAACTCTTGTTACAAAAGATAATCTCAATTGAAATGCAAGAAACTAAAAAGATAACACATACACAAACTAAATAATCTTATGTTCAAGCATCACTCTCTTCATACATATAAAGATAACTGTTAAAGCATTTGTGTTTCATAGTTTACCATTTATCTTTCCTAGGTTTTGCATTATCATTTACTTTGGTTATCATATTATCATATGTTCTGCATCACAAACTAAATAATCTTCTGTTCAAGCATCTCTCTCTTCATACATATAAAGATAACTGTTAAACCATTTGTGTTTCATAGTTTACCATTTATCTTTCCTAGGTTTTGCATTATCATTTACTCTAGTTATCATGTTATCATATTCTCATATGTTCTGCATCACAAACTAAAAGATAACACATACACAAACTAAATAATCTTTTGTTCAAGCATCTCTCTCTTCATACATATAAAGATAACTGTTAAAGCATTTGTGTTTCATAGTTTACCATTTATCTTTCCTAGGTTCTGCATTATCATTTACTTTGGTTATCATATTATCATATGTTCCGCATCACAAACTAAATAATCTTCTGTTCAAGCATCTCTCTCTTCATACATATAAAGATAATTGTTAAACCATTTGTGTTTCAAGCATCACAACACCCTCTTCATACATATATAGATGTATTTCATAGTTTACCATTTATGTTTCATAGGTTATGCATTATCATTGACTCTGGTTATCATATTCTCATATGTTTTGCATTACAAAGTAATTATTTTTCTGTTCAAGCATCACTGTTTTGATTCTAATTATTCTATGTAGATGGCCAAGGGCAATGCAGTGGTGACCCGTACTGGGAACAAAAAAAAGAAAAGAGCCACGACAAGGTTGCCTGCTGAGAAATGAGGATGCAGATTCCTCCCTGAAATAGATCATGTTGCACAAGTAGATGAGGTTTCTACTCCTCAAATACCGCAGATTGAGGTTACTACACCTCAAATACCGCAAAAGGTAAAACAAATACAAAAGTTGTGGTCTGAGGATGACATGAAAAGGGCACTCTATGACATTGAAGAGAATGACATGTTGATAAGGGGGGCTTCCAAAAAGTGGTCAATCCCAATAGCCACACTGTCCAAATGGCTAGGGGGTCTAACAACAACTTCCAAGAAAGGTCCGCCAACAGTCCTCATAGAAGAGGAAGAAAATCACATTGTGGAATGGTGCGAGCAAATGGCTGATATTGGTCATGGTCTTGAGATAGTCAATCTTAAGTCTGAGGTTGCTCAAATATGTCAAAATAGGCCAAACCCTTTCACCAATGGCTTCCCAGGGAAGTCCTGGTGGACAGGCTTCAAGCACAGACATCCTCAACTCACATTATGAATTGTTGAAGGCCTAGACAAAGATAGGGCATTCAATCTTAGACTTGATGTTGTAGATGCATTCTACAAAACACTATTTGCAGCATACAAAGCCATGCCATATGGTCCTGATCGCATATGGAATTGTGATGAAACTAGCATCCAAGCAGGCAAAAATGGGTCCATGAAGGTGCTCGCAAGAAAAGGTAGCAGGAATGTCTCTTACATTATCCCAAAGAGCCGTGAATGGATAACCATTCTATGTTGTGTCAATGCTGTCGGGCAGAGCATTCCAAGATTCTACTTGTTCGAGGGGAGTGCGAACATAGATAATTACATCATAGATTGTGAACCAAGTGCTTGCATCGCAACCCAACCACATGCATGGATGACCAAAGAATTGTTCATAGATTGGTTGACCCACTTCAAAAACTTGATTCCAGGTGATATCTCGCCCACAAACAGGGTATTGCTGATCTTTGATGGCCATGGAAGCCATGTAGCACTCAAAACCATCTAGGAGGCAAGAGATATCGGTATAGATTTGTTAACATTGCCATCACACGCATCACATAAGCTACATCCGTTGGATGTGAGTGTGTTTGCACCTTTCAAAGCTTACTTAAAATCAAAATGTGCAGAATTTTTGTCAAGGTTTCCAAACATTGAAGTGAGGAGGAGAGAACTTGCAATGTTAGGCAGCAAAGCAATGAAAAGAGCTTTGACAGTTGACAACATCAAGGTTGGGTTTAAAAGGACTGGTATATGGCCGCTGAATCCCGATGCACTTGTCAACGACATGCATCCCAGTGACACATTTGTGGTCAGCGAGGATGCTGACGCAATTGAAAACATTCTTAGCCTTTCTGGACTTGGTGTGTCAAGTGATGATGTCACAGTATTGCAGTCCACTCTTCCAGATGGACACATGCAGCCTGCAACAGAAACACAACACTCACCTGATATGTGTCCTGTTGATTCAGTTGCACAAGTGGTGGTTAATGAACACACCCCTCCCATGGTGGACAGGGCCGTTGATCAATTCAACGAAAGTTTAGATTTTCCATCACAACGAAGCCAACCATCCTGGTTGGTTGAGGGAGCAATGAACTTGGGCATTGATTTGGAAGTCCCAGAACAATAGGATACCTATACTTTTCCATCACCACCACTAGAAATTGACCTTTCTCAAGTTGTCCATTACTATGCTCCTTCTTGCAATTCAGTGTTACAAGCCAATGAAGATGTACCGCAGGGCTCATAGGTAGTCGAGGAGGTCATTGGCAAACAGTCAGATGGGACACAAGAAACACAAACAATTTTGCACATTAGCAAGTTCCTCAAGTTACCTGTGCACACTGTCTGTCAAATGAAATCCAAAGTAGGTGCAATTCGGATCAGTAGACAGTCTCAATTGTTGACAACAGATGACTACATGAGGCTATTAATGGATCAAGAGCAAAGGAAGAAAGAGGTGGAGGAGATAAAAGCAAGAAAGAGACAACAAATTGCAGAGAAAAGGGAAGCAAGAATTGTGGCAGCGGGGTTGAAGGAGAATGCCAAAATTGAGAAGGACATACTGCGAAAAGAAAAAGAGCAGCAAAAATAACAACAAAAAAAGGATAGAGATGCAAAAAAGGAGCAAGAGAGGCTTCACAAGGAACAGGACCGAAAGGAAAAAGAGATTAAGGAGGCACAAAGGGCTTTACAGAGAGAGAGGCGGTTAAGGAACACTTCTAATCCGTTGTCTCAAAGTAATGGACCCTTCCGTGATATTCTCAACATTAATATCCCTCAGTTCTCCACGACAATGAATTATTCAAGCCTCTCCCAATCTGACTTCAGGGGTAGTCAATATCCATATCAATTTGGCACTCGGGATGTACAAATGTCTTCACCACCGCCCCCAACACATGTCACTTGCACCCAATTTAGCACTCCAAGTCCCACTCATGTATGCATCAATCCCCGTCGACTGGAAGGGGAAAAGAACATGGCAATTGGCACCACAACTAGCCAAGATCCTCTTCACAACAACAACAGCTAGATTACAAATGCTAGTTTCATAGACTTCAGAAGTATTGATATTTACAAAGGCACCAAAATTGTGGAAAATTGTAATTTTTTGATAAGTACATATTGACCGTTATTGTTTTGTTTTGTGAAGTAATCTGATCAGATTCGAAAAAGTGTTGTATGTAATTTGTAATGTATGCTTCTTCGTTGACATTTTCAAATATATGAGAATTACAGATGCATTATTTTTGTTTTGATTTGCAATGTATTAGGATCATATTGCAATGTGTGTTCTATGTAATTTGCAATGTGTCACTGTTTTTGTTTCCTTTTTCCAAATAATTTGCCACGTGGAAGGTCCAACTTTGTCCATGCATGGAAAAAAATGGAAAAAAGACCCGTCGACCGATACAGACGCACCTCGGGTGCCACTACCTATGTGGTTCGCGTCCGAAGGTGACAGCCTTGCCACATCAACTCTTCCCAGTCTGCCACCCTAACAATCCACTACTCAGCATTTATCACTCGCTGCCACTTCCTATTCCTATCTACAGTCTCAAATAAATGTTGCCACCTCTCCTAAGCTCCACGCCACCCCACGTTTACATAGACATATCCATATGTATAGACATATCCATATGCATAGACATATGCATATGTATATGCATATGTATATGCATACATAGACATAGACATATGCATATGCATATACATATACATATGCATATACATATGTATATGCATACATATACATAGACATATGCATATGTATATACATATTAGACATATGCATACATATACATAGACATATGCATATGCATATACATATGTATATATATATGTATATGTATATGTATATGTATATGTATGTAGATATGTATATGCGTATATGCATATACATATGTATATGTATATAGATATGTATATAAATATGCATATACATATCTATATACATATACATATGCATATGCAAATACATATCTACATACATATGCGTTTATTCTGAAACGAATTGCATTGAATGATCCCAGTGCCTTGCTCTTCTCGCCATTCAACCAACCTTTCATTTACTCGAGTAAACATTCCGTCTTCGCTTGCTCGCCGATACCTGCTCATTCTATCATCTGCAACCCTCGCCGTCTCACCACAACTTGCAATGCTCAGAGACCATATCGTGTTTGGGCAGAAGCCGATACGGAGATGGGTAGACGCCAATTACCGAACATCACCAGCAGCTCCACTTCCGCCATACAAGCAACGAACGGGTTCCTCGCCGCCATGAACGGGTTCCATATACATACATATACATATGTATATATATATATGCATACATCCACATACATATACTATATATGTATATATATATGCATACATACACATACATATACATATGTATATACATATGCATATGTATATGCATACATATACATATATGTATGCATATGTATAGACATATACATATCAGTTATACAATTAAGTCGTGCAACTATTCTATCTTTTTCAGGTGCCATTGATGAATTTGGGGGTGTTAAATTTTTCATAGGTGATGGCAACCTATGCTGCACAGGTCCACAATTCCATTTGAATTGTGAAGTGTTGCATAGGTAACCATGACAAGCCTTCACAAAACCAAGTCCCCTAAGTCATTCAAATACAAAGCTATGGTAATCTATGTGAAATGCTACATAGGCCACACATGTATATACATGAAACATAGACATACACATATACATATAGGTTATGCTTCATCAATTCAATCAACTGAGCAATACAGACATGTTTTAGGGAGACTTGATTTTGTGAACACTCGTTTGATGGCAACCTATGCTGCACGGGTCCACAACTCCATTTGAATTGTGAAGTGTTGCATAGGGAACCATGACAAGCCTTCACAAAACCAAGTTCCCTAAGTCATTTAAATACAAAGCTATGGTAATCTATGTGAAGTGGTACATAGGCCACACATGTATATACATAAAACATAAAAATACAAATATACATATAGGTTATGCTTCATCAATTCAATCAACTGAGCAATACAGACATGTTTTAGGGAGACTTGATTTTATGAACGCTCGTTTGATGGCAACCTATGCTGCACGGGTCCACAACTCCATTCGAATGGTGAAGTGTTGCATAGGGAACCATGACAAGCCTTCACAAAACCAAGTCCCCTAAGTCATTCAAATACAAAGCTATGGTAATCTATGTGAAGTGCTACATAGGCAAGCATGAAAGGCCTTGGGAAAACCAGGTCCCCTAAATACATGTTGTAATAAAGCTTTAGTGCTCAATATTGATCTATTGTAATACATGTCAATACTTGAAGGTTTTCATGGCTATTTGACTTGGGAATTATTTGAATCTGATTGATGGTTGTTTAGTGTGGTGAAATAAATTGCTGTCCTCTTTTGAATTTGAGTTCTGTTTCGTATGAATTGGAGATTTGATTGATTTTAGCCTTTAATTCTTGATTTGATTGGTTTGGTGGATTCTTTGAAATTGTTTCCATGCTTTTGTTTTGAATAATGGCGGCCGTATAGGAGTGTTAAATGGATGCCGATGGGATATTTGCATTTGGCTCCAATACGTATGCACCCTACTTGGCAAGATGGGACAGATTGAAGTTGATACGTGTTGTATATCTCATGGGACAGGCGAATGTATTTGTGTGTTGGTTTGGTTATGGTACGATGGGAAACATTCTTGTAATGGGTTCGCCAATCGGTCAAAGATGGGTCAAATGGGTTTCAAAGTTGTTGACTTGGCACCTTGTTTAAATTAATGTTAACTTGTGTGCATTTTATATCTAATTTATGTTTGATGTGATCAAGCCTATCTATGGATGAATTTTTTTTGACGTTGTGGAAGATCGGCGTATAGGTGCACACCATATAAAGTTGACACCCCCAAATTAATCAATGGCACATAGAAAAGATACAATTGTTGCAGGTTTGAATTTATGAATATAGGCATATACATACACATACACATAAGTGAATTAAACACGACTGTAGAGAAGTATAGGAAGAGGCAGCGAGTGATAAATGCGACGCAGTGGATTGTTAGGGTGGCTGAGTGAGAGAAGTAGACGTGGCAAGATTGTCCACTTAAGACCTCTTCACACATCTATACACACACACATTTACATATAGACATACACATTCACACATACACATTTACATATACAAATACATATTTACATATACACATAAATATAGACATACACATACACATATACATACACATAAACATAGACATACTCATAGACATACACATAGACATAGACATAGTCATAGACATACACATGTCCATACACATACACATAAACATAGACATACACATACACATACACATACACATACACATATACATATTTACATATCCATACAGATTTACATAGATTTACATACACATACACACAGACATAGACATAGACATATAGAAACACATACACATATACATATACATAAATATATAGACATATTCATATACATATACATATACATAAACATAAACATATGTATATGTATTTGAATATGTGTATACATATACATAAACATAAACATATGTATATGTATATGAATATGTGTATACATATGCATATATATATAAGTAAGATGCAAAGAACTTAAGCATATACAAGTTGGATACACTTCATCATGTTTGGCTGCCAGCGGGTAATTATTTTCTTTCAAAATAATTAAAATTATGTGTGCATTTAATATCTGATATACATATCCATATGTCTATGTATATGTGTATGTATATGTCTATCTATGTGTCTATGTATATGTCTATGTCTATGTATATGTCTATGCCTATGTATATGTCTATGTCTATGTTGATGAAGCAGAACCTAAAAAAAATAGAACACCCCCCATATATTTCCAAGACACAAAATTAAGTTACACATAAACATACACATAGTCACATACACAAAGACATACACATACACATACACATAGTCACATACACATAAACATACACATAGTCACATAGACATACACATAGTCACATACACAGTCACATACACATGCACATACACATGCACATGCACATACACATACACATACACATACACATACACATGAGAATACGAGAAGCAGAGTGAATGATAATGCAGAACCTATGAGAAAACGATAAGCAGAGTGAATGATAATGCAGAACCTGTGAGATTATGCTAAGCAGAGTCACTGATAAGGCAGAACGTATGAGAATACGATAACCGGAGTGAATGATAATCCAGAACCTATGAAAAAACGATAAGTAGAGTGAATGATAATACAAAACCTGTGAGATTATGCTAAGCAGAGTCAATGATAATGCATAACGTATGAGAATACAAGAAGCAGAGTGAATGATAATGCAAAACCTATGAGAAAACGACAAGCAAAGTGAATGATAATGCAGAACCTGTGGGATTATGCTAAGCAGAGTCAATGATAATGCAGAACGTATGAGAATACGAGAAGCAGAGTGAATGATAATGCAGAACCTATGAGAAAACGACAAGCAGAGTGAATGATAATGCAGAACCTGTGAGATTATGCTAAGCAGAGTGAATGATAATGCAGAACCTGTGAGAATACGATATGCAAAGTCAATGTCAATGCAAATCCTATGAGAATAGGAAAACCCTAAAATATGACTGTAAAATTTGTAAAATAAACCCTACCGAAACATAAATGCTAAACTATGCGTGCTATATTCTCAAAATAAACCCTATTGAAAGAGAAATGAGGTAAATATGAACGTAATATTTGCAATATAAACCCTACAGACCAAAACCCATATAAAGAACAAACATTATTACATGTCGAAAGAAGAAAACAACCAATTGCATTAATATATTTAATATAAACAGAGCAATGCTTGAACAAAAGATTAATTTTCTAAAGATTTAGTGTGTTTATGAACACAAATAATGTAGTGTTCATAAACACTAAACTTCAACAAAATAAATGAAATCTGCAACACCAAAAAACTAATAAAACAAAGCGAAATTGCAAACCGAACACAAACAGAAGAACAATGGCCAGCCTTAGTGAGCAAGCTCACCTGGGTCGAACACGTGACGAACCCCTTCGTTGCTTGTGGTGACCTTCATGGCGGAGAGGAACCTGTTCGTTGCTTGCATGGCGGCGAGGAACCCGTTCGTTGCTTGCATGGCGGCGAGGAATCCGTTCATGGCGACGAGGAGCCCGTTCATGGCAGCGAGGAACCCGTTCGTTGCTTGCATGGCAGAAGTGGAGCTGCTGACGATGTTCGGTAACTGGTGTCTACCCATCTCCGTATCGGCTTCTACTGAAACACGATATGGTCTCCGAGCATTGCAGGTTGTGGTGAGAGTGCCAACATTGCAGATGACGAAACGAGCAAGTACCAGCGAAGAAGTGAAGATGAAATGTTTCCTCAGGAAAATGAAAGGCTAGTTGAATGGCGAGAAGAGCGAGGCACTGGGAGCATTCAATGCAGTTCATTTCAGAATAAACGCGGGGTGGTGTGGAGCTTAGGAGAGGTGGCAACATTTATTTGAGACTGTAGATAGGAATAGGAAGTGGCGGTGAGTGATAAATGTTGAGTAGTGGATTGTTAGGGTGGCGGATTGGGAAGAGTTGACGTGGCAAGGCTGTCACCTTCGGATGCCAAGCCACACAGGTAGTGGCACCCGAGGTGCATTTGTATCGGTTGACGGGTCTTTTTTTCGACGCGTGGACAAAATTGGACCTTCCACGTGGCAAATTTTTTTTTAAAAAAATTAAAATAATAATTTATTATTTAATTAGCTTTTTTCTATAATGGGTTATTTTTAAAAAATGCTATTGGTCCACGTGGCCTGCCAACTAGACTGTGCATTTTTGGGTGCTTACGTATCGGCTCCTCTCCCCTAGTTTAACACAAAAAATAATTTGTTGTTATAAAACATTATTATTTAAAATACAACTTATATGCAACAAAAATGGATCAATAATTGAACACTAGAACTTTTTGACAATGAAAATAAAAGTATTTATTGTGTTCACCTTTTATATTTGTGATAGGACAAACTATTAATATGAAATACTTCAATGCATATACATTGATACCTCAAAATTTTTACACATATGCACAATATTTTTTCACTATGATAACAATACTTGTTTAAATGAGTGTCTTATTCTATTAAATTTTATTAAATGAACATCTTATTTGAGACAAAATCTATTATGAATGCATTCATGTTTTTTATATAGCATTCATAGATTCTCATGTTCAACTATAGATCCATCTTAACAGACATTTAATTATTTTTTAATTTATATGTGAATTATTTATTTATAATATATAATATAAATCTGTAATAAGATTGAATATTATATGTACAAATGCTATAAAACAATTGAAACCTGCACAGCTAGTCTCCCAGACTCTTGTGATACATTCATATTTTTTATGTTTTGCTTTATTAGTACGAACTCATTTTTCCATATCTTAATGACATTGAGTATGGTAGTTGCTGGATTCGTTCTCCAAACACCTGCAAGTGACTCTAGATTAATAGGCTCCCCTTCCTCAATTATTTGAGCCACATGTAGTATTTCGTTGTTTTCGTACCTCGATTTTACAACTTCAACAGCAGAAAGTCATGAAATATCGGTGGAAACTTTTTCGCACGAGAAGTTTAATGAAGTACAACAGATGGCCTTCGCTGTAAATCCTATTTATGAGTATGTACGTCCTTAATAACTAGTTTTTCATAATGAAAATTAAATGTTATTAATGGCGAATCCCAACTCAACGAATTATAACTGGTTGACTGGATTATTGAATATTTTTATTAGCATCTGTGAAACCAAACAGGCTTAAGACTCGAAGATAATAATATCTTTAAAAATAGACGAATGAATGTTTCTAATGGTTTTACCAGAGAAGAAACATCGATTCCCGTGACAACCCAGCTTGTTTCAGAAAAAGGACTGTAACATAGTAAACTTCTGAGGCTTAAGCCAAGAGCTAGACTACACTATTACTCAAGTTACTGGAAGATTGCAAGTAATTGCATGCCGACAACATACACAGGCAACTTGTGCGACCAGAGAGAGAGAGAGAGTAAGTGCTATTTAAGTTGTAGAAGGAACTGAATCAGGCAATGCCATGGCTGTAGAGTGCTGATTTCCCTTTGTAATGCAATTGCAAGGTCTGCTCGAATTACTCTTTTTCGCTTTTCATCTGCACTGGCTTGTGCGGCCAACGCCTGCCTATCTTATATAATACAAGCTGACCGTAAGAGGTATATAATAAGGCGTGAAAAGCGAAAAAATGGCGTTCTGGGTGCTGTTGGAGGTGGCATCCATTCCAGTGTTAAGGTTCCTGTTAATTAGTGTTGTAGGGGCCTTTCTTGCAACTTCATACATGTCTGTGCTGACTGCAGAAGCCCGCCTACATTTGAATAAGGTCAGTGCCCTTCCTTCAAGCGCCCCAAGCAATGCCATAAAATACATATATTTATGATGTAAGATATCTGTTGCACTTTGAGGATTCACAATAGAAAAGCCTCACCCATGACTAACTTACACTCATAATTCGCATGTTTCTTTTGGAATCAAAATGAAATCAGGGAAGGTGATTTGATTCTTGTATCTCATCAATGTGGTAGAAGTTCTACATTGATTGCTATGACCTCCTTTTTCACATTTTTGAGAGATTTTAAGGTGAGCTTCCCCCCCTTAATTTAGTCTGGTCTTGCATATGAATGACCAAGGACAGTATGTCTCTGCTTCTTTAGCATTAAGCTCTTCAACAGCCTTAATATCATAATCCAGTATTATGGTCATCTGTCTGTCTTTGCCAATATTTTTTTTGCCTCAGTGGAATGAGCAGTTATATTCTTCATCTGCTTGCTGTTAAGAGCTTTCCTCTTTTTTCTAGTATAGGTTCTGAGAGGGGCAGAGTTGCACTCGAGCATTTGTTCTTACTATATTGAACATTTCCATTTATAGACTGAGCAATTAGTCATATGCTCGTCAAGCATTCATGATTGTAGAGATTTTGAGTGCCCAAGTAAGGTTGGTTTAATAGAAAGGACCTGTTGCAGTGGTAGTAATGGATGCAGAGATGATAAAGTGAGTAAAGACTATAGACTGTTGAAGTATAGTGACTAGATCGGGAATATTCCTTGCTGCACCATCCTGTGACTGTTATAGAGTGGCTCAATGCAAGTGGTTCGGTTCTGTGGAACCAAATCTCTTGGCCACCGTGGATAGTGTACATAGTACCTCATTGCTCATGCTGTCAAGAGGAGCCCATGAAGAATTAATGAGTGGCGATTGGGGTCATTATGACGAAGATTCATCTTATGGGGATGGCAGCAATCTGAGAAACTGCTATCATTATATAAGACTTTTGAAAGAACTCATTGCCACCGGCTGATCTTTGATTGTTTGCAGGAATTAGAATCCATATCAGGGTTGTTTGTGTTGGAGGGCTGATATGTCAAGGCAATGACTGAGTGGATAGTGAATTTGCTAAAATTGGCATTTTTTATGCTGATAGCATTTTAGTATTCAACTGAAATCCCTTTAGACTCACTGATGGGGGCAGGCTGATTGTGCTGATAAGGATGTAGGGGATCCTTGTTGGAGAAAATGAAAATGTTGTGTAGTGCATGGTTGTTTGTGTCCATCCTTGAAGAAATGATAAGTACCAAAGTTTATGTCACTGATCTGAGGCACAAGATGGTGCCCTGAGGATAGACACACTTAGTAGGCCTAATGTGCTATGGTGGAAGTGTGTTTGAATGACAGGCTAAGAGCTATATTAGAGTGTAGAAGGCTAGCGGAAAGATG
The DNA here is from genome assembly GCA_007115665.2 of Sequoiadendron giganteum. Lineage (NCBI taxonomy): Eukaryota > Viridiplantae > Streptophyta > Pinopsida > Cupressales > Cupressaceae > Sequoiadendron > Sequoiadendron giganteum. The sequence goes on from CM021102.1 coordinate 560,539,887, forward strand.
AATAACCAAAAAAATAAGACACTAGAATGGGAGTTGTAATATGCAAAGTTTGTTTATGCACAGTCTTGCCAAGCTTTGAGAGGCCGGATGTATTGTCAATGCCTAGGCTATCTTCCTGTTCTACCATTAAGCTAGCTATTTCACTAACTTGTTAACTAATCTCCTTTCTAATTGTTATAAAGAACGGTAATATTTACTAGTGTTACAAGACTCAGACTTGGTGCAAAATCTCCTTTCGAACTTGGATGTGGCACTTAGACTAGGCTAAGACTTGACAAATTGAAAAAAAACATGAAATATAGAGACTTTTAAGGATTTAAAGCTTTTATTATTCAACCTTCAATAAATAAACTTCAAAGACATAATAAACTAATCAAATAAAAGCTAATTTGATCACACACACAAGTATACATTGATCACATGAGCACAAAAGTGGATTTTAGACGAAGGAAACAACACTTTTAAATATATAAATCACTAGCTTTATGTGGGATCTTGTGCTCAATCTCAAACAAGTTTGCATTGCTGCTATAGCCATAGGGGCGTTATATAGGATTGAGATTGACTTGGCAAACCAAAAGTATAAATGTAATTCGATGTTTGGGATTTAATTGGAAAAAATTCTATAGAATAAAAAAAGATTGCTGTTCCATCTAGCATAACCCAAAATGATTAGAGTGAGGGCATGGGGTGGCAACTCCCAGTAGGTTCAAGGAGCGCCACTCCTCATGAAGGTTTGGGGATAGTACCCTTAGCGGGGTTGAGGAGCATTTCTCCTTGTGGGGTTTGGGGGCAGTGCCCCTAATGAGGTTGAGGAGCATCTCTCCTTGTGGGGTTTGGGGGAAATGCACCTGGTAGGGCTTAGGAGCATTGCCCCTTTTGGGGTTTGGAGGCAACACTTCAAGTAGGGTCAAGGAGAATCCACCCTTGCGGGATCTAGGGGCAACACTCCCAATAGGGTTGAGAAGCATTTCCCCTTGTGAGGCTTGGGGGTAATGCTCCCAGTAGGGTTGAGGAGCATCACCCCTTGCGAGGTTTGGGGACAATGCTCCCAATTTGGTGGAGGAGCCTTGCCCCTTGTAGGATCTAGGGGCAATGCCCTTTGTATGCTCCCTTTCATGATATAGGGTGGGGTCAAGGGGTGTAGCACCCACCACCAAGCCCAAATTAAGGCCTTTAAGACCAGATAAATTTTCATGGCGTATACCATTTTTTATATATTTAATTGCTTTTAACTAAGTTCCAAGAATTTAGATGCCACACATACATTAGTTGTAATGTATATAAGACAACATATTCTAGTAATACATTGAGCTTTTAACCCTTTTTAGATTTATTAAACAATGTTTCATTGGGCAATACATTATCAATTCAAATTTGCTTTCCACAATTGGTATCAGAGAAACATTTGTGAGAAGTGAAAGAGGGACAATCACATTCCACCAACAAGGAGAAGCTATGCAACACTTCCACCCAGCCATTGAACATCCTACTTGTAGAAGAAAATGCAACCAATCTTAAGCACAAAGGTAATTAAAATCCTTAGACATATTGTGCCAATTGATTTTGGACATATTATTGTCATTTTTGAAGTTTTATGCTAAGGGACCATTATTGAATCATAGAAGTTTGAATCATTTTCTATTTAGAAGTGTGTAATTTTCCAAAAAACAGAGTCTTCATGATAGGACTTGCCAAGTTTGTTGAGTCTGTCGAAATCATTGAGAACCCTAGTTTTGGGTCATTTGGGAAGTCTATTAATTCTATCACAGCAGCTGTATCAATCTCCCGGGAAGTCTATTAATTCTATCACAGCAGGTGTATAAATCTTGTGAAAACTCCTTTCTGGGCTATATACTATCACTAATGATCTTAACATCCATCAGTTTTCTGTCCAGCCTGCTACAGGAGGTTCATATCCAGTTTGCATTCATGCATTTCAGTTTATACAGAGAGTTGCAATGGTGTATGGTGTCCATTTTCATATGTACGAAGTGTTGTGAATGTCTATTTCATTGAATAACTTTCAGTTGCTACTAAATTGTTTAGTCATTTATATTTTGTAAGTCAATATCTGAATATTGTGGAGAATTTCAATATTCAAATCTTTTTCAGTTAGCAGTCTGTTTATTCATAACTGTATTTGCATTCTCAATCCAATGCATAGTGCAAAACTACTGTTGCATTTTGTCAAATATTTATACACACATGCTTGTTATGCATGCAAAGTTTAATTTCCTACCAATTGTTTGATGCATAGATTACATACTCTCCGAGTAGCTGAGTAATCTCCAAAAAATTTGCATGCCGAGTAATTTCTGCTTTTACTCTCGGGCAGTATGTAGATGGATTTTCTTCCGTCAAATTATCGAGTAATCGCTAGTAGCTCGCAAAAAACCCACAAACTTGGCAAGTTTGTGTGTATAAATATGTCTGTGTGTATATGCATGCAAACTTGGCATCCTCTGTATGTTTATAGATATGTATGTGTGCACAGTGCAGTCTTGAGTATACACATACATAAATATCCACACACATTTGCCGAGAATTTGCTGAGTATTTCCCGAGTTTTCCCCAAGTCAAAATTTTTGGGCTTGCTGAGTACTCTTCGATTCCGAGTATGTAAACTATGGTTTGATGAAATGCCTGTGAGCTAAAAGGGTTGAAAACTTGAATTTAAAAAAAAAAATTGGTAGGGGTTATTACAGTGGTATCAGAGTAGTGTATCTTGCTAGCCTATGGTGTTAACAGTGAGAATATCAATTGATTACTTCCGGCAAGTGACCAGCACTTATATATTTCAGTTTCAATAGTTATAGGGTGGTTTCAACAGAGTGCATGACAGTGTTCAGTGGCTATAGCAAGATGAAGTCATTTAAAAAATCCATCAAGAATGAATGATGGTGTTGATCTTATAGATATGACAACAAAAGAAGATAAGATAAGTGCTTCAGCAATTTTAGGTCAAGATATGAAAGACATGCCTCAATGCAAAGTAGCTATACAACAATCGTTCAGAATGCAATATAGGAGAGTGTATTGGCTGAAAATGATCATGAAGCCAAATATTTAGGTGCATTTGCAAGGGAAGAGGAGTACACGAGTTTTCTTGAAAGTGTTGAGTTTGAAGCAGATGATAGTTTCAGAATTGGAAGTATGGATTTTCTCGATGATTAATTGCTTGAGCATAGTCTTGTCCTACCATCTATTCAAGGAAATTGCAATGCACAATTAGAGAGGTAGCGGATTATGAATTAATTTTGTACGTACAAATGAAAACAATTCCGAAATCTTGTTGTGTGATGACCCGAGTTCCTTTGCTGATATATATCAAAGGCCTAGAGAATTGCAAGAATTGAAGAATCAATTGTTGGTCACAAAAGAGAAAGTCATACAAGTTTTGACAAGAGTTTATAGCACACACAAATTCATTTGGAAGGCTCAAGTTGAGAAGAGACATAAAAGGCGTTGAAGGAGGATCCACTCTTTTAGATTTGCAAATAGTCAAAGATGCTTTGGAAACAAGGAAATCAGATTATTTGCACTTACTTATAGATAGGGATCATACCATCAATTTTGCAGAAGAGACCCTTGATGCATTGAAAGGAAAAGAGAAAAAAATTGATGAGTTCAGCTTTGAGCCTTAAATCAACAAAGGATTCATTAGAAAGTACCCAAATGGCACTTCTAGAAGCAAAAAATCAACTTGATGTTGCAGAACAATTCAAGGAGCGAGAGAATGAGGAAAGGGATAAATAAATCAAGCAAGTGATTGATGAGCTTAATAGGATCCAAAAAGATTTTGGGGTAAAAGTACAAAGTTGTGTGACAGTTTTATAAAAGAAACAACCAACATTGATCCAATTTTAAACTTGAATCACTAAAAAAGCATATATTTTTTGAAGTTTGAAATGATGTACACTAATAAAATGCCTATTTTTTAGTATATTTTATGTTTGCATTTAAAAAAATAAATAAATTGTTTGAATATAGTTTTGTATAAACTGACACTATAATTTAGTTGATAAAATGCTGAAAAATGAAGTTACATGAGACGTCGATCTTTATATAGTAATTTTTTTTTCCTTCAATTTTTGTGTGTGTATTTATAACTTGAAACTTTAGTGCATGGATACATTTTTTTCAATTTTGATAAATATATATTTTTAAATAAATATAAAAATGCGCATGTATTAAAATACAATCGTTTACATTCGACGTCAACTTTCATATTAACTATTTATTTAAAATAGAAAAAAAATTATACCATCTTGATATAGATTCTTTTATCTAGTGCATCATATTTTTTAATATTTTTTAAATAAGTTTTAGTATTTTTTTCTTGACATGGTAATCAACCTAATATTTTATGTTGATAACCTACTTTTAGTAAAATTAAAGTATAGAATATAAATAATAATTAAACTATTAATATATATATTTTTGAAAACTACACTTATAGATCTACAAAAGGGTATTTTTATATTTAAAAAAAAATTATTTACATGAGTAGGAGTTGTTGAAACATTAAGTTTAATTTTTTTTTTTTAGTAAATTGGCCTCAAAGTGGTGCTACATATGCATTTAGTCAACAATTTTAGTTGAAAAAATTGTGGACATATCTAAATTAACTAGAATGAATTTTTCTAGATCATATGTTTGACCAAAATTGATTTTTAGCTAGAAATATTTAAATTCACTTGCGTTGGCCAAAAGTATCACACAACTTTGTACTTTTACCCTTTGATTTAGAACAATTTCCTAAGTTTGCAGGTACAAAGTTGAGACAACATGAAGATTGGTTTAATCAAGAGGATGGAAATAACTTCCAATCTTTTTATAACCCACTCTTTGAAATGGATGTAGAAGTATCTTTTGATAATCCACTTTCAGTGAGGAGTATTGAAACATTTCCTAAATTAAGTAACACAATTGGTGACAATCATAGTATATGGGATCGTGGTGAAGTTTTCAGATTTGAGGTAGTGCCCCACGGTTGGGTTTATGGACTACCAAAGATTGTTAATATCATACAAATGAAGAGGGATTCCCATCATGATTGGTTTCTTGATTCACCTGAAACTTTGAATGAAGACTAGAGAACAAATATAGATGATATGCAAAATCATGTGATCAAGCACAATAGGGTTCTTGTTAGTAATCCTCCTGGTAGACCACCTGATAAAGAAGAAAGGAGGCAACATAAAAAGATTGCCCATGGGATGTTATGATACATGAAGACTTCATCATCTTGAAGACACCTTCTTAGATTGACTTATGTTATGAAATCAAGGTATGCAATACTTTGAATTTAGCTAAGACATATTTTCATGATAGAGTTTGTTCTATATTGCATCAACCTTGCATGGTGTTTAAACTTACATATTTGAGTTTTCCAAGAAGTAAGAATGTAATGTTCCCCTTTTGGCAGTAATCCTGTCAGTGGCTCATCAACCTATTTCGGAATCCTATAGGCTCATTGAGGTGTTTCAAAGGATTCCAGTTTTGGAAGATTTGTGTTCATTCCTCATTATTTACTATTTATAGTAAATACTATTTTTGGCAGTTAGCAGTTGTCAGCCTTCAGTTCATCACGTCATTGGAAGCAGTTTTCAGTATTAAGCCTTGGCCATTTAAAAATATCATTTTAATGAATCTCTTAATGAATCTCTTCATTAAAAAGGCAAATTATTCTAATTTGCAATTGACACCTTGGCCTAAGGTATTAACTTAAGTTATTTTAAAAAGGGGACTTTAAGGGTGGTGCCTCATGAAGGAAATTTAAAATGTTTTATTAATTCTTCTTTGTCTCAAGGGCGGCGTATTTTTGAGAAGGAATTAATTCTTTTTGGAAATTTGAAAAAGCTTGGCTTTTGGCGTACCTTCTTGGAGGTTTTGAACAGTCTTCCATCTTCCTTTAAAATTGAGGCTTGGCTCTAGCATTTGATCATCCATTATTTTGCTAAAATTATGCTGTCAAAATGATTTATCATTTTATACTTCTAGGAATGTTGACCTCCTAGTTCTTCTTTCAATTTCGTGTTTGCAAGACAACACCTAATTGAATTATTGCTGCTTTTCATCCAGACTAGCAGATAAAATTTCAAGGTGATATTTTTGAAGTGTTTTCCAGTTTTACAGTTGCTGTTTGCACATAGCTGAAAGGCGATTTTATTCATGGCTGAGTGTATGATTTTAATTTGGTTCTGGGCAATTGAAATTATCATTCCTAAGGTCTAGGTGACCATTTCCACAAAGTTGCAGATTTTATTTTGAAGTGTTTATTTTTATAATGAAAAATCGCCCCTCTCAAGGGCCATACCATTTCAACAAGCACTGGGAATTGTGCCAATAAATATTGAAGGTGATTTGGAGCTGTTTCTTTGTCTCAACTTGGGCGCCAAACTTCCAATTGATCTTTGCTTTTGATCCCACGCATTTCAGAGGTATTTTGATTGAGTTGTGAGCAATTTATGAATTTTTGTAGTTGCTGATATACATTTCCAAAATTACAGTTCGCTGATCAGAATTAGAATCAATTGTTGTTTTCCATCTCTCTTCTTCTTTTCTCGTTATATTCTGACATGGAGATAATGTATAACATGGTGCTTGAATATTGGTGAAATTGACATTGATATTTGCAGCCTTCTTTTTTGTACAAGCTGCTAACAATAGTATTGTTTAAGTTTAATTATTGCTGCTCTATTTAATTAATTTCACACTAAGCACCCCTGGATGGTTTATTACCAGTGAGGACAATCTGTTTTGTAACCTCTTTCATACCCACTTCAAGTGGAGAATTCCCACGTTTCAGTGCATGCCTGCCGCAACAGAAGAAGTCTTTAATGTTGTAATCTTTTCGTCCCGCTGTTTGGTGGTAGTGTGGAAAGTTCATTGGCTGGTTATCCGCCTTGTTATTCTTTCAATTCAGCAGTAGTACTCCACCATATGTTAGCACCTTGTTTGCAAAAGGATCTTGAGTGCACATCCTTGGTGTCGAGTTTAATATTTCTCTTTTAGTATAATCTCGTACTAGTTGATTTAGTAGATCCTAGGGATCCTTTGACCATATGCTCGCCCCTCCTCCTTAAGTGGTTTTAGGACGCATTCTTGGTTAGAGTTCTTTCATGTACGTTTTGGTTATGCTAATTGTTGGCGTTTCAATTAACACCTCTGGAGTGCTTATTGGAAATGGACAGCTATTGCAAGTGTGTTAGTACATGCTCTTCGGATTATAGAGAGGAAGATCTCTCTTTGCTGATTTTATACTGTAAAAAAGGGGTGTACTAAGGTTTCCTATCTTTGCGGCAGGACACAAGAGTGCATAAACACAATGCGCCGTAGCTCAGCTTTTCTCTGGTTTCCGCAGATCTTAACTACGACTAACTAATTTTTTAAACTATCCTACCTCCTCAAGATAAACAGAGCATGAGGGCGTAAGAGCGAAATGGAATGGTTGGATCACTTGAATCCTCCGTCTCAATGGAATATGGTCGAGGCTCTGAACCTTTGGATATATACCAAGATAGGGCTCGATACAAGCAAACACTCTCTTACGGTAAACTGAATTTGAGACTTGCCAAGGAGGAGGAACCCCTATCCGAGGTGTAGGCTTGGAAACAATTTACTGGAAACAACATAGAATGATGGCCTGTCTAACAGGATTCCCGAGGAGGTGACGACACCTGTCCAAAGTGTAGGCTGCAAGACAAATCATTAAACAACATCATACGATAATGATCGATGACAAAATATCCAAGGAGGCGACGACACCTGTCCAAGGAGGAGATTGAAACAATGCACTATTTGAAAACAAGACTTTGAATAACTCAGGTATTTAGATCAAGCAAGCATGTGCCTTTTGATTTATTTCTTCAAGTTTCTCCAAAGAATTACAAAGGTCGGGACAACAAAGGCACGAAATCATGCACAATTGCGATCAACCAACGAACTCTCATCCAAGAGTGAACAGATATAAATGAGCTAACTCTGGCAATAGTGGCGCAACAATTTTGCTAGCAAATAAAGGTTAAACAAATAAATAACCTATTGACGTGTTTTTTATGACAACACCAACACAGAATAAAATGTCCAACGGTCACTCTATTCTATCTTGATCAAAGTATTCGACATGCTAAGATTGCGTGAAAGATCATGCGTTCAACTCCAAGGTTTCTTATATCGCGAATAGACTCAGTTGGTTGATGTGAATATGCTGGGTATTCCAAGGGGACTTACGTGAGTAGCTCATTCAGAAGAAAGGATTCTCAAATTTCGGGAGATTTGTCAATGACGTTCAAGTTCTTAAACTAACCAGATAATACTGAATGTAAAAAGATGCAAGGATTAGAGATGCTACCATCTACTCTAAATGCGGAACGTGAAGATTCATTCTTACAAACTTCAAAGCAAGCTCTACTTTGCCTCACTTCGGATAGCTTTCGCAGAACCAGTGCAATCTTCGAAGGATAATGAAAGATGTTCAAACTACGATTCACCATGTAGAGACTGTCACAACGACGCATATCAACACATAAGCCGCAATTGAAGTTAAGTTCACAATGTTCCAGTTGACCACGCAAGGCGAACTCACCATCAGTGAGCCCGCTAGTGGTATGAATAACCGAAGCTTGCTCAAATTAAACACCACATTCCATGACTACCAACTACTTGCATGAAATAAAATCTACTTTACTTTAAGCTACTTTAAGACCCTAAATGAGTCGGAGAGACGAAAAAGCCTTGCTAGCTACTCACAATAACAGATAGAACCACCAAGCAATGATAAATATTTGTATTGTGAGAGTGTTCACAACAACTTCTTACAAAGTCCTCAAATGGGAAAACTTTCTTTCCTCTTCAATCTAAACTATGCAATCTATGCTATGCTACTTCTAAGTTCTATCTCCTAGCTATCTCTCTTATCTTTGATCTAATCTACTTGATTACAAATGAGGGGGGATGCCCCTTTTATAGCTAGCCCAATTCAATGGACGACTCAGATTCAATTACAATGAAGGGCTCATATCGAGCCACCTATGCCCTAATTAGGGTTTTTGCCCTAAAAACCGCCACAGAGAGGAGTGGGGCAATGAATGCACAAAAGATTCTCCACTCCTCTACAGAAACCACCATGAGCAATTAATGCCCACTATCTTCCTCTAGAAGATTTTTGTCCAGAAACGTGTTCCCACTGTTCTGCCTACTAATTTTGTTGCGTTAGGAGGAGAGGCGAGTATATGGTGATGAGCAAGGAATTCTTCTCGTTTAGCCCTCCCACTGTTTTAACTTTGGACGCATTTCCTCCTTGTAACCTTCATATTTCTCAAGCCCACTGCCTTGGGCACATTTGCCTCCTTCGCATCACGTTCTTAATGCCTTAGACGAATCTTCGATGCCTTTTCCTTTTTCCAAAGTTGTAACATTGTCCAGCTTCATCAAGTCCTCATGCCTTGGCCTCGACGTTCATCCTGCAAAACAAAAAGAAGAGCATTAGAACACTTATAATATAAATTCACTTTACTTACCTAATCTTCATGTTCTGACTTCCAAGGTCTGCTTGACCTCCAGATTTGATAAAATTCATCACTTTCCCAACAAACTTTCATCATGGGCGCACTGTTTTCATTTCATGAGGTATTCTTCAAGGGTGCATCCACCACCATGTGCTTGGAGCTCGTGCCTTAGAAAATATTTCACCTTGAGGATGCATTTGAACGCTTGATGTTCTATCTTCATTTTATCTTCAAATTCTTTCATGCCTTAGACAAAATTCACCTCTTCCTCGTGAGTGTATTTGACCTCTTGTTGTTTCATTTTCTCTTTCCTTAGACAACCTTATCTGTTTTATGAATTTCACCCACTGTAATTCAGGCACTCATTTTGACATCACAAGCCAAGGCATTTTTTGTAAAAACATTTCTCTGCCTTAGAAAATTTATTTCGCCTAGGAAACTCATCAACGAGTGCCAGGTAAAATCTCTGTCGAAACAACATGAGCAAGGTGTGGAAAATATTTAAATCATCTCCCAGTGGGAAATGTCCAATACCTAGAAGAAATTTCCCCTCAAAAATCATCATTTTCATGTGTGTCCGGACAAAGGGGTAAGTTTAATTTTTATTATTTTTGAAAAATAATAAAAATTGCTAAGGTTTATTCCATTTTAATTTTGGACGTATTCCACACCTGCAGTCTTCATTTTTCATGCCTTGGCATTTTTCTTGCCTTCCTGAAGAAATTCCCCTCTGCTTTTGGCGCACTTTACTTTGCACTTAGAAAATTTAAACATCACCTCCTCTAGGCATATTTCTAGTTTCTCCTTGGGAAATGCCTTAGAAAATATTAAAACTTTGTTAACTCACCTTGGGCGCTCTTCATTTTACCTTCACTATCTAAATATTTCCCATGCCAAGGCCTCCATCCCACCTTGCCACCTTGGGCGCATTTCCCACTATGTGCTTCCATTTTTGATGCCTTAGGAACTTTTATCACCTTGAGGGCGCATTTTGGAAGGTCTTTTTTTATTTTACCTTGCTTTGGAAATTTTCTCTAGCTGCCTATACAAGCTGGGCGCATTCTGAGGGCCTAGCTTCAAGCTTTCTAACTTAATACATTTTCCAACTTCTCATTCCTCCCTTGGGCGCAAATGAGGGCGCGTTCTTCTATTTTCACCACTTGAGAATTTCTTCAACTCATAACCTTTCTTGCTGGGCGCATTTACCACCTTGTGTTTTGATTTTCAACACTTAGAAAATTCTCAACTCAACTTCACTTGTTGGGCGCATTTCCACCTTTGAGCTTTCATTATGTAACTTGGAATACTTTTAAAGTCTTGCCCCTTTCAACCTTAGGCGCATTTTGCATGTGTTACTTCCATTTTCAATACTTAGAAATAAAATTATCCTTTCAGCAACCTTGGGCGCATATTCATGTGCTACTTTCACCTTAGCATTTAGACAATTTCGCCAGCCCCTTAATTCATCTTGGGCGCCTTCAACACACCCAGCTTCCACCTGAGGGTGCATTTGAGACCTTATGCTTTCATTTCTTGCCTTGGAAAATTTTTAAATCCACCACACAAGCTGGGCGTATTTAGAGTATGCAGCTGCAATTTTTATGACTTAGAAAAAATCTAAGTTCCTTCCTTCTTGAGGGCGCATATGAGAGGGATTACTTTTATTTTTCCTCACTTGACTAGTTACTCACCTTGGGCGCATTTTGGAGTAGCTATTTCCATTCGTAACACTTAAAAACCTTTTCATCATGTTCACTTCCTTCAAGGGCGCATTTAGGGGTCTTATCTTCATGTTTCAATGCCTTAGAAAGTTTCTTAACACTTCCTTTCATCTTGGGCGCATTTCCACATGCAAGCTTCCATTTGATGCCTTAGAAACTTTTAAACATCCTTGCTCAAGACATGGTGCATTTGAGAGGAGGAGGAGGAATTTTCTTTTACTTAGAAACTTTTTCAACTTTCATCCCCCTCATGAGCGCATTTAGGGGGGTGTGGAGGAATTTTCAACACCTTGAGATTTTATGCCATGTCTTCCCCATGCTTGGGCGCATTTTCATGTATGTGACGGAACTTTCTTGTGCCTTGGGCGCATATGAGGTAGTGTGAAGGAAATTTTTATACTTAGCATTTTTTTAGCATCCTTTCACACCTTGGGCGCATTTCACATAGGGTGGGGACAATTTTAAACACTTGGAAACTTTTTCATGCATCTCTTCTGTCAGGGCGCATTTGAAGGGTGCTACTTCCATTTCCTATCTTAGAGATAATTTTATTCCACCTTGATGCCTAGGGCACATTTAGGGGGGTGTGGAGGAATTTTCAAACACTTAAGCAACTTTTCTCCAGCCTCCTCCATGCTTGCTTGAGCGCATTTTAGGGTATGAGGAGGAATTTCTCATACTTAGAATTTTTTTGATGCCAGTCTCAACTTGAAAACCTTCAACGCCTCAGCTACCTCTTGCCATTCTATTTTTAGCAAATTTTGGAGAAGTGTGACTCTTCGTGGCTTTTCACTTGTTCTGAACTTGGAGCTGGCGTGATATGTTTCTCGTGACCTCGCCACCCTGTTTATACCTATTGCCCAAGCTCGTTTTCTATTTTTAGCCAGTCTGCTATTTTTAGCAAACCCTAAAATTGCTTGACTTCTGCAACTCCGTTTGACTTGAAATTTTCACCAAGTGGTCCTCATCGCTTGATGAACCTATTCACACCTGCCCCTTGTGCTGACCTGCTATTTATAGCCATATTCTGGAGACGACTTACTATAAATAGTAAGTGCTCAGATTACGCCCAAATTTCACCAGTAGATTGCCTGAAGGATGCTGATCGCAGTGGGATACCTTCGTTTTCGAAGATTCTGGCTTTTTACCCCTCTTTTTGAGCATCGAAGCTGGAAACCCTAGTATGACTTGCACGCGCCCTGAACGGTCTCTGTTTGACCTCGTTTCTGTTTCATGCTGCTTTGTTCGTTGAACTGAAGTGTCGGGTGGCTGCTGGGGTGTACCTGCTAAAAATAGAAACTTCTTGAAAAGTGGTCAATCCACTGCCGGATGATTTTGCATGTCATATTGCCCGCGGGATCTCAAAAACCTAGAAAAACCCAGAAAGTTGGTCTGCATGCGGGCATTGGTTAAAAATAGTAAGCCCCTGAAAAGTGATCAACTCTGCTTGCATGTCATACCGTTGCGAAGCTCTCGGAAAACCCATAAGGAATATCTAGACATGCGTTGAAAAACTCTGCATGCAAACCCTAAAAATAGCCTCTGAAGGCTGAACTTTGAAAGTCAACATCTCGGTTTGCATGTCACACCATTGCGAACGTCTTGAAAAACCCAGATATATTCCCCAATCATGCCTTGGACAATCATATGTTCAAACCCTGAAAATAGCCTTTGAAGCTTGAACTGCTAAAAATAGCAAGTTGTCCAAATTTGTTCAAATTTCTCGTGTAGGCACTCTGAAGCTGCCTAGAAGTGTTGATGCATTCAGAATCCCGACATTCTGAGGAAAATGCCTCATATTAGGTACTTACTAAAAATAGTAAGTTGTCAGATTATGATGAAAATTCAGTGGGATCCTGCCATGAGCTCTCTGATTGCAATGCCAAGTTCAGATGTCAACTTACCAACTTGATTTGATCTCAATCCAGCCTAAAGAACAAAACCCTAATTTCATAGACTTAGCCAAAATTTCCAATTAGGTCAAAAGATGGGACATCCCCGGAAGAACAGAAAGATCAGAGAAAGAGAGAGAGACAAAACAACCCAAAAAACCAAAGCCAAAAGACCAGAACGAAGTAAAAATTGGGGGGTCCCCATTTGAATGGGGCGATGTGTGAAAAGGTCACAACAAAACCTAAGGCTCTTATTTATAGAAACTCAAAGGAGTAGGCAACCCTAAAATCTCCTTGAGTTGTTTGTTCTTGCCAATCAGCAAGATTTATTTCTATGTCTAAAAGTAGGTGAGCAAATAGTTAACTGGAAATCTACTTTAGTTAATTGACACCTAACTAAAAGTGAACTTATGTTACAAATATGTCTCCAAATAGACATCCACCTTTAAAGGAGATCTGAGATCCATAAATCATGGGAGTCAATTAGACATCCTAGATTAGTGGGATCTGACATGCATGATCTGTGGAGATTTGGAGTCAACTTGGAAAGGGGCATCAAGTTGACTTCAGTCATAATTAATGCCATTTGGAAGGTAGGATGTCCTTCCTTGGTGCTTTACACCTCTTCACCACTGGTCAACAAAGTCTCTATCCAATCATTGACCTCTTTGGCCTCCGGGCAATTAATGCTTTTCAAAATGACTATGTGGCGTTTAAGCATTTCTTCACCCGTTGCAAGTTGCTGATGATAGGTTATGCATTGGGCAGCTGCTTCATCTAACTGGATAGACATGGCTGCAATTTTGGCTAATTTGCAGCCATTGGGATCTTCAAGGAATGAAGATCGGATGACATCCTGGAACCATGTCTGCACTGTTTCAAGTTCAACATATTCCCCTCCTCGTTGATATTCTAATTCAGGGAAGGATATTACCAACGTTCTTGCGAAGTTGATAATATTGACAACGAAGCATCTATAGTCAATCAGCTCCATTGAGTTGGCATCATAGGCTCTCACCTTGTATGCCACCTGTTCTTTCCACTCAAAGAGATGGTGTCTGTTTTCGGTGGTTGTAACTGATTCATATGCTTGTTGCAAATCAGCAACTGTCGCTTCCTCTCTCGGCCTTTCTTGAGCTGCCTTCATATCTGACTGCTGGATTTCTGATCGAAGTCCATGTGCTCTGTCTCTCAGCTGATATGCTTCTGCTAATACGCACCTCCCTTGGACGACAAACTCATCCACTTGACGTCTCAAGTGTTTGCCGTATGTAATCAACTGATGATGGTTTCTTTCAGCTGGGAGATCCAATAGTCCTTGAGGCAAGGCCGAGGAGTTGGGAGTGTCATGTATCAAACTAGAAATGTACAATTTCAGCTGACGAATTTCAGCCTTTAAGGCTGCTTTTTCTTGTCCATCCTTTGTCATCCTTTCTTTGACGCTCGCTGAGGCGATTCCGAGAAGGTCTGCCTCCACTTGTCGAGTGGTCTTTTCAAGGTTTACCTTTGAAAGCATGAAATCCTCAACCCTCACATTATGTATGTCTTTATCTTCAGGCGGGGCAGTAGTCTCTATGACAACCTCATTCTTTGCATTCCTCTCTACATGTGTCTGCTTCTTCAACTTCTCTGCCGGCATGTCTTGTGGGACATGGTGGAATTCAGAGAAGTCAAGCTGATAAGAAGGTCTCTCCCTTTTCCTCCCAAGCGAGCTTTCCAGTCAAATGGAATCTTAGCTAGCATCGCTGGGAGGAGGAACATAGGCCCCCTGAAGGCTGGAAGAACGAGATTGTGCCGTGGCAATGCCTCGTGGTGGCGAGTCCAAATCAATAGGACTTTGCGACCTCTATGATGGTGGTGAAGTCGGTGGCTCTGTTTCTATTACAGGCATTGCTTCTGCTGCAACCTCTTTTACAATGGGTTCCATCTTTGCCTCGATTATCTCAATCACTGGCTCTGGTGTAGCTGCAACGGTCTCAACTGTTTCAAGTAAATTGGTGGCTGTCTCCACCTGTACCTCTTGCCAGCTTGTGCTGGCAATCCCTCTTCTTCCCCATGTGCTCCCTGACATCCGCATTCCTTCTGGAAGAATGCTCATCTTCTTTTGTCTGGGTTTCCTCCTAGACGAGGAAGGTAGTGTAAACTGAACCGGTGGTGGCTTTGATCGAGGAAGTACTACCTTCCTTGTCCTTTTACTGTCCAAGTAGAGTTGACTGTGTCGAACTACTCTACCCGTTCTTTCCTCTATAGACGTACTCTCTTTCGCGTACCGGTCTACTTTGCCGAGTGGTTGTGAATCCACTAGACCCGTGAAGAAGGAAGAAAGAATGACTTCTTCTTCGTCATCAGATAAGCCCTCGATGTCTTCTGACATGAATTCTGCAATCTGTGAGAGCTTGAATCTGCTATGGTTCTTCCTTCTTACTTCGAACTCATCCTCGCAGTTGACCCAAAAATCTTCCATGAAAGGTTCATGTGATGATCTTTGCTCAAGGTGTGCTGCGAAGATGCCTTTGGGGTCATAGGATGGCCTCCTATCAATGAGGTATTTGAGATTAAATCTCACTATTTCCTGGCTTATCAACTTGGCATCTGCTGCAGTCCTGCATCTGTAGAATCCCATCTGAAAAGGAAAGTTTGCAGCAGACTTCTTCTTTATGCGAAGGTAAGAGTGAACCTCGGCCAACTGCCTCAGGAATTCCATGAACACTACCCTCTCTGAGGGCTAGCGTGGCATCATGGCAGGGTGACCATTATAGCCATACACGCGTATGTAGGTGAAAGTGGGGAATTGGATGAACTAATTCGCCCAGTCCACCATTGCTGCCTTAGCTGCTGGTGAAATACGAACGTGCATTTTATGGTCTAGCTCGTGCACGGTGTGCATAGTGAAAAGGTCATTTATGTTCTTGAAGTGCCTTTCCGCTAGAGTGAACTCAAGACGAGGAAAGTATTCTTGGACTTTTTGCACACCCAGGGTTCCCACAGTGTTTAGTGTTCTGAAATCACCTTGGAAGGCTATCAGGTAGACCAGGTATGAACACATGTGGAAACGGTGCTCTTCTAGAAACTCGGTGAATTGTTGGTGGAGTGTGTCATTGATCAGAGAGGCCCAATCATAATGTTCTTTCCTGCTGATTATTTTGCCAATAATGTAGAACATCCATGGCTGGAAGGATTTTACCTCTTCTTGCCCAGTGACTTTGCTGAGTAGGGTGATTAACACTCCGTACTCATCTTTGAATTCTTGTTACACCCCGATTGTATAGCTACTATTGCATAGGGAAAATGAGTGTATTGTGTGAATCTTTGATATGAATAAAACGTGTTTTGTTATCAAAATGAATGTTCTCTATTTAAATGACTGTCTCATTTGGTTGGTACTTCTATTGATGTTATGTTGCATGCAAAGTATTGAATTGAGAATATTCTAACTTAGACGTTTTGTATACTGTTGATGTTATGAACAAGTAACTGCCGAGATTGTATGTCTGTGGATGCAGGAATAGGAACTATTCCTCCAGGCAGAGGGGAGACATCACTCGGGAGAGGGGCTTGGTCGAGTAACCGGTAAAGTTGATCGTATGAGCATACACACACTTCACTGAGAGTTTTGGGAACTGAGTCAGATTAAGTTGTCATGATAAGTCATCCTTAGGCTTAGGAGTTTCTGATTACTTCTTTATGCTTTATGAGTGGTGTTCCTTGATTGACTGACTTATTGTTCTGTGAACCTTGAATGTGAACTGATAAGTTACTGATGCCTGGAATTTACAGTTAAATGTATATATACGTGTTTGTGCAATTACGTCTATTAAAGGTGCTCTGACTAGCCTATAATACACGTAATTGGAGATTTGAAAATAAACATGTATAGATATATTTAAGTGTAAACTGGGTAAGTTTATTAATATATTTAATATCGATATTATTATAGTTTTACCGATAATATAATATATTAATATATCTAATGTAATATTCAAATATTATACAGATATATTTATATATTTAAATAAAGGTAAATTAAAAACTATAATAATGTTATATTGAATATAATACAAAATGTATTAATAACATTTTAATGTGAATATTAAAATGACTAAACCTTTGGAAAGATTTGAAATAGACTTATAATCTTTGGTAATTATTTTGCATTTACCATACAAAGGTATTTTGAAATTTATTTACCTTTGGAAATAATGGCATTAAGACTTATATAGTCTTTGGTAATTATTTTGCATTTACCATATAAAGGTATTTTGAAATTTATTTACCTTTGGAAATAATGGCATTAAGACTTATATAGTCTTTGGTAATTATTTTGCATTACCATTCAAAGGAATTTCAAAATATTCAAACTTTGGAAAATACGTTGAAAGTATTGAAAGGAAAGGAATTTCGAAATTTACTAAGACCATTGGAAATTCATAAAAATTAATGAAGGAAATGTCATGTTGAACTTTAGACTTTTGAAAGACTCAAAACAAATAATTGAAAATCCCGGATTTCTTCCCGTGAAGAAATCGCGCGACTGTCTGAGCTGAGAATAATGGGAAATGGCAACATATGAAGTCCTGCGCCAGTTCGCACATGATGGACTTGGTCGCAGGTGTTTAAAAACGCCACCATTGTGGACGCGTGGGTGAAAGGAAGATAAAAACGACTGTGTGTAACCCTTGACATTTTCAAACAGCAACTTAAAACGCCATTTGTTCTTCAGTCCGCCATTTTTGAGGGCATGATTAATGTTTAAACCTGTACGTGGTTGCTTCACGAAATTCACAAGTGATAAGTTGAAACATTCTTGGAAAATATGTTGAATCATCACTCATTTTTGCTGTGTGTCTAGTTATTCCGTTGCCACTGCACATTTTGACATTTTCAAAGGAAGAGGTGTCGAATTCTCATGCCTACAAAGTAGTAAACATGAGAATTCGAAACCTATAAATAGGTTCACTCTCATTGTTAGAAATCACTCATTCACTCACTCTCCCTTGCATTGGAATTACGAATTTCATGCTGTGGTGTTTTCTATGTGTTAAATTTCCACTTTGCTGTTGAATTCTGTAAGAGTTTATCCACCATCACTGCTGTTGCATTTACAGTAAGCTGCAATCCAACATTACCAATTAGATTGTGAGAGCCATTTACCATTTTGTGAAAGCCATTTACAATTTGAGACTGTATTGCTGAGAGCAACATTTCCTCATACCAAATTGCATTTACCTAAGAGTAGAATTTGTTCAAGCTGAGAGAAGTAGCTGGCAAAGGCTGTAAAGGACGGTGGAGCAAGAACTGAAGCTACCGATCGAGCTCATTTCACAAAAAGAAATCAGGCATGAGAAATATCTTTGTAGAACTTATGTCATTGATTTAAAAATGAGTTACTAGTTTGCTTGATTGTGCTTGCATTATGTTGTAGTATGAAAGGAAAATCATTAGGAAGCCTCTATGTTTCTATGGAAATGCTGAATTGGGGAATAGCTTGAATTTCAATAGAAAAGGCTTAATGAATTAAGAAATAGCTTAAGAGCTTGCTGAATTGGGGAATAGCTTAAGTTTCAATAGAAAAGGCTTAATGAATTAAGAAATAGCTTAAGAGCTTGCTGAATTGGGGAATAGCTTAAGTTTCAATAGAAAAGGCTTAATGAATTAAGAAATAGCTTAAGAGCTTGCTGAATTGGGGAATAGCTTAAGTTTCATTAGAAAAGGCTTGTTGAATTAAGAAATAGCTTAAGAGCTTGTTGAACTGAAAATAGCTTAAAAGCTTGTTGAAATGAATTAGTTTGAATTCATAGGAGAATTTGAAAAGGAATAACATAAAAAGGGAAATGTTTGATTACTTCTTAGTAAAAGTACCTTATGTTTTGTATCGCTTGAATACTGCTTGAACTCCTTAAATAAAGGAAAGGGACTAGTTGTTTAATACTAGGACGAGGGTGGATTCAGTACCAAGGTAGTCTAAAGCTTTAGAGTTAAATAGGTTAACTAGAGAAAGCTATGTACTCCATGGATAAAGATTTCCATGTTAGGAAGTACCAGAGGGACCCCTTGTTGACTGTACTCCATTCCCTGTTTAAAGTAATTGAGGTAGGATAGTCTGGGATGATTGACTATCCAGTGAAGGACTAAAACCTACGTGTAGTGTAAGATAACCTTAAGTCAAATCGGCCCTGAGTAGTGTATATGATAGATGACCTTCATTCGAAGTACTGAATGAGAATACTTTGGCCAAAGTAGTGGAAGGTACGACATCCACTTAGATGTGAGATAGTCAAGACTACACTGTCAGTTCATTGTGATCCATCATGCTAGATCGGGATTGTGAAATAGCAAGTTCTAGATGTATAGGACACAACACTATGCTCAGTTGGGTTGTCGCAGCCGGTTACTTTACCAATCTCTTCGTTCGAAGGGAGGGCCATCTATCGAATGATAGATGTGCGGGGGACCGCATTAACAGTCCGTGGTTGGCGGAAAAGCGCCTGAGTGATGTTTCTCCTCCACCGCAGGCGACGGATACACCAAGATTTGAAAGGAAGGGAACTTGGACCGTCTTACTACTATTTGTGCAAAAGCTTACGAGCTATGTATGTAATTTGTTTTACTTTTGTACTCTGATTTATATTTACAATGAAAATGGATTTCATGTGGAAATATATATTGTAACTTGTATGTATTATCAATAAAGAAAGGAAGAATTTTATTGCAATGTCTTTGTTACTTGTTACTTTTATATGTCTGGAATGAAATGTTAGAAAATTTTTTGTTTACCCGGTTTTGGGGATGTTACAATTCTCCTCTCCCAACCAATCTAGGCAAGCTAGTTCTTTTTGTTTTCAAATAATGTTCAACTATTATAAGAGAACACTCATCCTTCGAAGCCTCGAATGCCTTTTCGCATTTTGTCACAGATATGACCTTCTTGGTAGGGCATGGTGGAATTGCAAAACAAGTCTCTATGTCCACCGGCTTCAAGCTGCAAATCACCCTCCCGTCCACTGACAGGATCTCTCTTGTAGTAGGGTTGTAATGCTTTGTGCAAGCAGTTACAAGCTCAATGCTCTATAAAGTGATCGGAATGGATGCTGCTTGAAATAAATCGGATTCTTCGATGTTCTGCAATGTGATTTGATTCATGCCCTCCAAATCCTCAGAACTGACCTCTGGATTTTTCTGCCATAAGTCTGTGTCAGTCGTTTTCAAGTAATCATGGTATAAGACCGTTTTGGTCTTGTATTGTACCTGAGAGTACTGCATTCTGAAAACCTTGAATATTGACTGGGCACTTGACCCTGTTCTAACATTTTTCTGGAACTGCTAAAAATAGCCTCGTCGGGGGTAGTTTTTATGAAAAATTCTGAGACATGGGTTTTGTTAAGAATGATTTTCTAGACAAACCCAGATCATCAAAAATTCGAAAAAATGAGTTTTTCCTTGACATGCAAAAGCCCATTGGTGGCAGAGGCAGCGGGATACCAGAAAGTGATTTTTCTCGGAAAAATCTAACACATGGGTTTTGTTCGTGCTTCAAAGCTAAACAAACCCAGTTTGTCTGTTTTTCAATATTATGACTTTTTTCGGAAACCCTAAAAAATAGGGGCAACAGGGTTACTTTTTTTGGAAAAATCTAACATGTGGGTTTTGTTGAAAAAGTTGTGCTGATCATACCCAGTTGGCTAGATTTGTGATAATCTATCGTTTCCTATGACATGCAAAAGAAATATAGACAAAAATAGAGGAAGTAGACAGAAGATGGATTGGAAGTTATAAACTGCCACTTTGCAATAATCTGTCTCTGGAAGCAATCTTGGGAGAAGAATACTTTTACTGCCAATGATCTTCAAAAATACTGAAGATCCGTCCAAAACCTCTGCCAGATCTTGAAAACGTGTTCTTGGGAGCTATTTGATGTTTTATCCTTCAACCTGCAAAAAGAATAATGAGGAAAGGGACGCCTAGCATGAATATAAGGTGATTAGGGTTAAGATCCACGAAGTATGGAAGATAACTCATCATTTAGGTCTGATTTGGAGTTCCAAAAGGTGATTTCCACTGATTGTGGAGTGTTTGGCCTCCTTTTGGCTCCAAATTTGCTAACTCAAGTCAACACTTTTGCTTTGACTTCTTTTAGGCGTCCATCCTTGAAATTGGTCATTTTCGTCCATTTTGCAAGTTGAAGTACTCCCTTTTGATCTTTGATTCAGGTTACTTAGTTGATCTCTGGCAGTGGCTGGCAATTCTGTTGTTGAGGTGGGATCAACATGATGAGATATGCCTGGGAGGGGTTAACTCAAAAAACTGAGTTTAGGTCTCCAGAAAGAAGGGCGCCTTTCCTTGAGAGGGGAGCTTTTGACAATGCCTTAGTCAATTTTCATTGACTGTTCTTCGTTTGGACCTTTTTAGCCTCTCCTCGCTTTGGTTCGACGTTGCCAATGTTAGATGAATCAGATGATTCTGCTTGACGATGCATCGGGTAGCCGGTTCGGTCTTGTTCAGGATGACTGACTTCTCAGTTGAAGCTGGCAAATTTTGGTCTTTCAGACTAAAGGGCGCCCCTGGTCAGCAGGGGCGCTTTTAGCTTTTGCTTGGTTTCATCTTGGCTGTGGACTGCCAGTCTTTGACCTCCTCCATCAGTTGATTGATTTGTCGGAAGTTCTTGCTGATAGTCTCGTTGACGAGATAGGTCATAGCTGAGAAGGTCATCCTGGGAGGCAGTGAAGATTCTGGCTGAATTTGGATGCCTTCAGGAAAGGGCGCCTTTCTTCAAGAAGGGCGCTTTTAGCCATGCCTTAGCCATTTTCTGGCTTGTCTTTCCAGTTCTTCAATTTTGGCTTTTTCTACTTGATCTCAACTTGTGATCGTTTGGTGTGTCTTAGGGATTTGCTATCAGATTGATCACGTAGCTGGGAGGAAGCTGGAAAGATATCATGTACAGAGTTGCTGCTTATGGATTCATTTGGTGCCTGCAACTGAGGGGCGCCCTTGGGTAGTAGGGGCGCTTTTACCTTGAAGCTCTTTGGTTTGGCATCTTTGTCGTTGATGGATCCTCCATACTTTGTTGACGGTTGGTCAATGATTTCTGAATCAGATGATTTTGCTGATTGTTTTGTTGTCGAGCCAGCATGAAAGTGAAGAGGATGACTGAGTTGAAGATGCCAAATGATTTGATTTGCCCTCTGAGATCCAAGGGCGCCTTTCTTCAAGAGAGGCGCTTTTAGCCACTGTAGACTGTGTTTTGCCTTGGTAGACAAAACGTCCATCTCCCAAAGTTAGCCAAATTTTGGCTTATTCCATTTTGAGAATCTCTTTTGTTGAAACAACATCTTTTTGACCTTTTCCGCCATGGCTTCTTCGTTGAAGCTTTTGAGGTTTAGCTTTTAGCACCTGGTACTGGCCAATCTGCCATTAATGGCTGCGGAGCTCCTAACTTTGTTCCTGAAAAATAGAAATAGACCCACCAGAGTAAAACATGCATTTCGATAATTTTGACTTGATCAGTGTGATCGTGAAAGTAATTAACCCTATTAGAATTATTTTCAATCATTTCCGGAAAGGTCCTATTTTTAAGGGTTTCCTTTAAAATAAGGGCGTAAAACCCTAATTTTTATTTTTTCAGAATTTTAACCATAAGTTCCTTGACATAAACCCACAAAGACTTCATCTTTGTTTTGACCTAAAACGTACTTTCGATGGCATTTTTACATTGTTTAGCTCAATTTAAGCAGAATGCCAAAAATTTCATTTTGGGTATAACACTAACCTTAACGGGTGATTGATTCTATTGTAAATGTTTGGTTTAAAGATTAAAAAAATTGAGAGAGAATATTTCAAAGAAACACCATTACTATAGTGAGTTAAGAAGTTGTGTATCCTCCTATTTATAAAGGAGTCATTATGAATACTAGAGTAGCACAACCTAAGCATGACAGAGCTAATTCATTATGAAGTATTTATGCGAAAGTTCACCAACTAGGTATATTGGAGGTTTATGATGATAAAAGGACTGTTCTATGGAGGATCATGGGACAAAATTTCAAATTTGGTGCAGCTATCATTATTTCAATCAATGATCATATGATTTTAGCTGCATACGTACCAATGGATTGGCAAGTATTTTCAGTCAGAGAATGGAGCATTTTTCAGTTGGGGATTACTGGTGAAGGATTTTTCGTTTTTGCAAGAGTGTTTTCAATCATTATAATGCTCACATTTCCTATGCATATAAGGATAATCCATTATTGCAGTTGTTCTTCTAGTTTTGCGCTGCTGATTTTGATGAAATCAACCAATGAGTTGCTGATTTCAGACTTGAGCAAATGTAAGGATAAATCTTAAAGGGCCACTAAATTATGGAAGCATTTGTGTGAAGGATTTCAGCTGAAGGAATTAAAATTTTTAGTTTAGATGTCCTTGTGTTGGGTTGAACAAATGGTCTACAATTGTCAAAATGTATTTTTCACTCAAACTAATCCATGTCATTTCTGGGAATTTATAATGAGTTGTTTTGAGTATCATGCTTACTTGTTAAACAAATTAATTTCTTTGATGCCTAGGATCATGATAGACAATGGGATTGCAAGTATTGTTTGCATTGAGACACTCTGGCATGAGATGTTTTATTTTATAGAGGAAGAATCTATATCTTGCAGGTATCTTAGTTTGTTTCTTCAAGTAGGCTATTATGTTGGGCTACAAGAGAAGAAAATGAAGACTTGGCACATTGGTATTCCAGATTTAATCAGAGTGGTGCAGTGAAAGCATAGTGTAGTATTCTTGAGATTGATTTGGGATTTTGGAATCATATTGGGTTTAATCCGAGATCAATCAGTGAGTGAGTTGGCATTGCTTGAGGACAAGCAATATTTGGGGAGGGAGGACAATAATGTCTCCATTTTTTGGTCATTCCAACATCTTTGGAAGTTCTAGCTTTTTTGGAAAACACTAGCCTTTTCAAAATGGAGTTCAAATAGTGGTGTTGTGTTTAGGGGATCAAGATGAGTTCATTGATTCTTTTCAGGTGCGATTTTGACATTTCAAACTTCTTGGAGGAATATTTTATTTTTGGAAAGTATCAGATTTTAATTAAGTTGGATCTCCAATGAGCTTCAAAGTATGTTGGCGTAATCGTAATTCACTTTTGGGCTATTTTATTATTTTTTGCAACTTTAGGTGGATGAATGGGAAGATAATTAAATATTAAATAATTAATATTTAAGTTGTCAAAAGGTCAATGTAAAGACAACTTATATTAATTATTTATAAAAGTGATGTTTAAAATGACTTTAAGGCTCAAAAGAAAATAATAAAATAAAGTCACTTATTTGGAGCTAAAGGTTTATTAATAAAAAGTAAATTAAAATTATTCTTTCCTGAAAGTTCAAAAGTGCTTATAAAAGAGAAATTGGAGGAGAAAAAGCTCCTTTAGAACAATTTATGAAACCCTTGTTTATTTGGGAGATTGAACTAGGTTCATTCTTTAGCCAAAGGACAAAAACCCTTTTGGCAATCAATTTCATGGATGCAAACCCACTAAGCTGTTCGAGTGGATTCATTTTGAGTTCATTGTTGTGTTGAACATTTATGCCATTTGATTTTGCAAAGTTTGGTTATGAGATTTTGTGGAGTTTTGTGTTGATTATCGAGACATCATTCACAGGCTTGAGTTTTGTTGAAAAATCATTTGCAAGCAAATATTAGTTTTGAGATTTTATTGAAGGTTTGCTGCAAGTTGATAAGGGTGTTTCATATTAGGGTTAATCTAACCCTAGCCACTTCATTTGAGGGTTTCAAAATCCTAGTTGCCTCCTTTGAGGGTTTCCAATCCCTATTTTTTGTTGGCTGTAACAAATAGGAGGGAATTTTAGCATAAAAAGTTGGTGATTCCTTGATCGGTAATGGTACGTTGTTGTTTAAGGGATGTTCTATTCTAGTCACTACTTATTTTCTAAGGCTTGATCCTATTCTTGGCACCATATAGTTGATTGTGTAGGTCACTTCATCCTACATAGCTGGACGTAAGGTTTTGGAATGTTGGGTTCAATCCTAGCAAGGGTTTAAGACCCCTTCTTGTTTATCAACTTGGATTAAGGCTAGCACATGGAGTATGATCAAGACTTGCTTTTATGGTCCGTACAAAATCACACAAAGGATTGGAGAGGTTGCATATGAGGTTGAGTTGCCAAAGCTAGCAAGATACACAATGTGTTTCCTGTTTTGTGCTTCAAGAAGGCACTTGGTTAGCATATTTCTCCTTCGATGGAGCTACCTCCCTTAAATGTTGAGGGAAAGTAGATCTTGGTTCCCAAGATCTTTGACACTAGGGAATGAAAATTAAGAAATACAAGCATAATAGAATATTTGGTTTGTTGGAAGATCCTCCTTGCAAAAGATGACACTTGGGAAGGAGCACAAGTTTTGAAGTATCCAAATTTGTAATTGCTTGTAGACAAGCAATTTTGGAAAGGGCATACTATTATATCCCCTTTCTAGACATAATTGGGAGTCCTCTAGCCTATTATTTTATTTCCCATAGGCTAAAGGGGTAAGGTGAGGAAAATAATTTAATAGTTTAACTTAAGTTGTCCTAGTAACTATATATCATATTGTAAAAAGGTCACTTTTGTTTTCTTATTATAAAAAGGGTCCATCATTAAAAAATGTCTTTAGAAATAGTGAGTTTTTATTAAAAAAATATTCTTGAGACACTTCCAAAATAAAGTGGGAAATAATTTTCAAACTAAAAGATGGTTATAAAAGAAGAGGTAGGACACAAAAGAAAGGATCCATTTGTTAGTTTTAGGATCAGAAATGCAATAAGTAGAAAATGCAACACACATAACCAATGAACGCAGTGATTACCCTGGGAAAACCCTCCTACTTGAGGGAGAAAAACCCAGCAAAATGATCTCTTATATATTAGAAAAATAAGTGCAGAAACTGCATACAAATCAAGCCCTACACAAGGCCGAGTCTAATACAATGAATGGAGACACTTCTCCTTGAAGCGAAATACAAAAGATGATACTTCTTCTTAGAATCGAATCTGCTGCTAGGAGGCGAACTGCTGCTGCTGCTGAAGATGTGAATTGGAGAGTGAAAAATGATTGATGAAAAATGAGAGGACTCTATCCTCTATAAGTACCAAGCTAGGCGGCCTTCTTTCCAGGGCCGACCTAGAAAATACAAATTTTATTTATAAGAAATAAAGGCCGACCTGCCTTAAGAAAAATATATTTAGGAGAAAATATCTCTTGCCGCTACAACACTAACACCATTTCTATGAAATCAAACCCCCATTTCTCTAGGATTGAACATATGTTCATTTTCTTACCTAAGAATGAAAACCCTTGGGAATTTGAGTTGGAGGATGAAAACCCTTTGATTCATTCAAAGTGATGTTATTTGAGAATCACCATTGCATTGAAGGTTGCAGCAGTATTTTCAGTTCTGTTAGTTTGGATTGTTTGAAGATTATTTTTTAGATTTTTTGGAGGTGTTGCAGATTGCTTCAGTTTTGATGAGGATGGCCATTTCATATTTGTTGTAGACAACAAATCTATATTGATTTTTTTATGTTTTAGTTGTGCAAGATTGAGGGGTCCATACAATCCCAAGTTAGGCCATACAAGTTGTATTGCTGGTAAAAATTCATAAGAAAGGGTTGCTGTTGTTATAAGACTGCCATACCATGTTTTGAGGCAGTTGTACTCCTCTTATGGGTGTTGTACTAATTATTCCAACCATTGGTGTCAGTTGTACATTTCCACATCAGTCATACAATTCATTTTTTCCGTATTATGGTAGTCGTACCATCTTGAAAGATTATTATAGACTATCTGGGGTATTTGAAAGCCATACTATTATGTTGTACAAGTTGGTGTTTGTTGTAGTAGCTTTCTGGTAATTGTTTAATATTTCAGATTTGCTTATTGGATGCTACTTGATAGTTTTCTGAAGAGTACTCTTTGTTGGTTAAAATAGAGTGTTAATACTTAAGTAATATTATGGTTTTAGCATTAATAAATTATGGATTGATTATGTAACTTTGTGTGGTTTGCCATTAGGGCTATTATAGCTTCTATATTTGTTTTGGAAGGCTTCCCGCTAGAAACACCATTGTATTCATTCCATATTTTGTATTTGCATACATTATGAGTTGTGTGTCTTGTCGCTAGCAAGCATAGTGACTTATTTTGTAATCTAATCACTATATGCTCTCACCCTACACATTTTAGGATCTTGGTGATCAAAAGGTGAAGGGTTTTTGCATTAACATTGTGAAATTCTCAAAAATAAAAAATAAAACAGTTTGGGACATTACAACTCTCTCTACTACTTGCCTTCTTGTTTAAAATTCTTCACATTTCAGTCACTTCACACTCTGATAGCAAGAAAAATAAATTGTAAGAGAAAAACAGATTCAGTAGGACAAATAAAAGAAACACAGTTGAAAATGAATATATTATTCAAAATCATGCCCTAGACTGTAATGTCCTTTACCCGGTTTGCTCTAAAATTCGCCTGTAGATTACGTTTAGGGTTTCTTCTTTCCAAATGAATGTTCTTTTTAATGAAGTAATCTTGGTTTGAAATCTGTATTCACCATATTAACAACATTTCCACATACACATTTATATGTTAGCATTAATATCTAGATATCCAAAATATAAGCATAATCATAAATGTAATTTAGCAAGCAAGAGGAGTATCATGGATGGATCTGCCCTGAAGCCCTCATGTTAGGCACGGGAGGTTGTCCATTGCAATCCTCCTTTCCTAACGGCTTAGTACCTGCATTCTCCACTCATGACAACACCTTAGCAGACACTCGCTCTATTAGGAGAAAGGAACCATAAAGTCCATAGTGGTCTCAAGGCCTACCACCCCTCCATGGCCGTAGTGGAATCCTTAAGTGGGACCCCCACCCCTCCATGGCCGCAGCGGAATCCTTAAGTGGGGTTTTTAGGCACCACTCACCCATGGTTCGCCCTTCCTAATAGAGTACAAGCATGGAGAAGACAATCTTTCAGCAATGAAATACATTTGCATTTATCATTGATTCTCTTAAGTCAATATAAACATCATTATTATCATAATACTAAAGAAAGCACACCAATAATCAAATGAGCCATATCTATTCCTTATATTCAAATATGCTAAATATTATTGCTAAGTGAATACATCACCTGAGTTGTTATATCTTTCCATGTTTCCTTACTCGCCTCCTTCCTTATACTGAATTGATCATACGATGAGGACAATTCATAAATATACATAATCTACCTATGTTTATATTAAAGAGTCATCATTACTTATAATTATATATATATACTTCATATACATATATATATATATAATTATTCTTTTACTTATATCCATTAGTATTCATATATATAGTTTATATACTTATTCTTTCCTTATTCATATATAGTCTTTATTCATTGCATATTATTCATTATAAAATTTATCTATATCTAGGCATATATACTTGTATGCCTATTAAATGATATGTATATATATTAAATGGCTCTATATTCCAATACATAACAATCATTGTTGTGCTGTTCTGTTTTTCAATGTTTTTCCCTCTTGCTTATTTTCCTTCTTTCTATTTATACCATTCAAGGTAGGTGACTCATGGGGGGAATGTATTGTTTGGTGAAAGAGGTGACTTTTCATAAAATATATCCCTTTGTTAGATTTAATTGCTGCCCTTTTAAACTTGTTAAATGTTTGTTTATTTTATTTGTTATTTATTTATTATACTTTATATTTTATGTTTGTTTATTTAGATATTATATTTATGATTTTATATTTGTATTATATCATATTTATGATATGGATTATAATATATGTTATTCAATGATGAGAATAATGGTTAAATGGTGATTATATTTATAATCATAATATAATAATAAATTTGCTACTAAAATATATATATTTGTATTTCAATATTTGTTTATTCCTTTGTTCTTTTTCGGGGACATGACATAGATGGCTTGGCCCATTGCCCTGAATACAAAATTTTATATATATATATATATGAGAATGACACATTACTAATTTGACTGACAGCAAACTAGAACTTCACAATCAATCACCACCAATTAACTTGGACAGCTAACTGGGACTCCTATAATATGCCTATCAACACCTAACATTATGCATGCCGACAACTTTCAATTGTTTTCTCAAAAGATTTATTGAGGTACAAAACGATTATATTTATTGCTAGGATAGATCAATGTTGTTTGAGATACAACCTTCTTGATGATGAATGTAATTGATGGTTTTAGAGGATACAATATAATAAAATTGGATTTGGCTGTACATTGGACTCTTGAACATGATATGTGACAACAGTGGCAAAATTCATAAATGCTAACAAGTTCATCCCATTGATTACACCAAGAAATGTTCACTGGTTCTCTATTCATTTAAAAGATCCATGTTTGAGAACAGTTAAAGAGTCATGAGGTAAAAGATCAGACACCAACACATGTTAACTCTCTATTATTTTTGGCAATTAGTCAAATGATTGCTTTATTAAACATAGATGTTAAATTTTCTTGAATTTAATCTCTTTGAGTTAGTTTTATATTATCCTCCACAGAGTCATTGGATTCTTTTGTAAATGAGAATGTAAGGACATCATGAGAGCCAAAAGAGAAATTTCTTATAATTTTTTATGGTTTGTCATTCCACAGATTGTGTTTGTTGCATTTACGCCAGCTCTTTCATTTGCAAGCTTGGCAAAATCAGTGACGTTTGACAATATACTTTCTTGGTAAGTGATGTAGTAATAACATCTATCATTTAAATTGATACTTTGATAAAAATTCGGTTACCATGGAGAGACCTGGTTACTGTTGTGATCAAATGTGCTTGAGGGAAAAGAAAGAACATTTTAATTTCATCAAAAATGCTGGATGAACTATTAATTGTAATTCATTTGCAAATCTAGTGCATTCAGGTGTTTTATTTTTAGATTGTATTCCACATTTACAATTTAAATGGTGTATTTTTCTTTTAATAATATATTTATGTAAGTGAAAATTTTGAAAAGCATTAAACTGTATAATACCTTCCTTTTTGTGGTCCATGATAGTTAGTGCATCTACAGAGTTGTGTAGAAAAACTGAAGGAAATACATTTTTCTCTGCCTACATAGGTAGGATTACAGAGTTGTGTACAAAATGTGAAGGGAATGCATTTTATCTATCTATATAGGCAGGAATAATTATTATAGATTGATGTTGAAAGTGGAAGTTGATAATCTTAGTTTTTTTAAATCCAATTTTAACATCTCTAAGTCTATATTGATTATTTGCAGGTGGTACATGCCTGTTAATATTCTTATTACCTTTTTGATTGGAGGCCTTTTAGGATGGATTGTTGTGAAGATTACAAGGGCCCCGAGACATTTAAGTGGTCTTGTTGTGGGGAACTGTTGTGCAGGCAGGTGCATTTCATATCTATTGCAGGAAATTATCAATATAAAACAGTTTTACATGTCTTTACATAAGGTTGCACTTCCTAAATTAGCATACAGATATAAAAGTAAAATTTAATTTGAATATTTTCCTTAGATTTCAGAACACTACTCTTGCAACAATTGAAATAATGCAAAACTTTGTACATACATTTTCTCTTCTGATGAATCGAGTTAAATTTCTTTATAACTATTTGCTTGATCTGTCTCTGACAAAAGACATGTATGTTCTATATTTCTCTACTGTCACTGTGTAAAGTTGGCCATATTTATCCTATCATTCATTAATATAGGCAGGTCCCTCTAAAAGATATTACTTTTGCACTTGGTGTTCTTTTCATCATAACATGTTACCCTTCTTTTTAGTTATACTTTTGATGTGTACAGGAAACATGGGGAATCTACTTCTCTTTATTGTTCCTGCACTTTGTGAGCAAAATGGAAGTCCTTTTGGCAGTTCTGATGTTTGCATGGATCATGGAATGGCTTATGCATCTTTTTCAATGGCGGTATAGTTTTCCTTGCAAACTTCTAATAATTTTATGCTTTAGTGCAAACCAAATAATTAAGAACTTATTGTACACTATCATGCAAATTCTGAGTTGAATTGATGTAAGTTATGTGCTGAGTAAGAAAACACATGGTTTTGTGTGTGGTATGCCTTGATAATAAAATAAAAAATGTTTCAAAGTTGGTTGTGCAAGAAAGTTTATATTATTATACAGAAAGACATTTTATTCTCTGATATGTTTTGTTGGACAGATTGGTGGCATCTATATTTGGACGATTGCATACAATATTGTGAGGTCAACTTCGATTCAAATGGATGAAAATGATGGGAAAATGGAATCTGGGGTGTATAAAAGGATCCTGCATAAGGAATCTTCAAACACTGGATTACAGTCTAGTCTTTTACAATCAGTCCATACAGAAGTTTTAAGTTCTACAGAAGAGATTGGGAGTAAGGTTCCATTGAATTCAGATTTTTTAAAAGTTGGGAAAGTAAATGTGAGTTTATTTTCCTTTTCTCCACATAATAACATTATTCATTTGTATCATGGATTGAAGATATGCAAAAGTTTGTAGATTTCAAGGTACATTTCTCTTAGCACACCACCTAGATTATATTGTTTATAAGATAAATCTTATAGTATATATAAATTATTGAAAGGATGCTATGTTTGTTTGAATGTTTGGAAAACTCAAGATAATTACATAACTTTTTGTTCATGCAGTTATCCTTCTATTAGCTTTCATATTCTATCTATTTCCTTATTAGGTCCGTGGTCAAGTTTTTAGGATTTGACAACTTGCCACATGATTCAAACCTGAAACAAGGATAACAAAGTACTTTTATAGAGCTGATCTAGGGTATGGTTCATTGAGTTCATTTCCCATGTGCTCTAGAATGTAACTTCATGGTATTGGTCTCAACGTGACCACCTCTAAATTTTGTGTTTCTTCATTTGATATGTATAAATTGAAATTCTATGAAGAGATTGAAGATGACAATACAATCGTACAAAGAATGCTATATCCAATAGATTCTTATAGTAATATCATATACACATAGACACATGCATGCATGTTTATAGAAAAACACACACATGCATAGAGAGAGAGAGAGAGAGAGAGAGAGAGAGAGAGAGAGAGAGATGGTACAGTTAGTGTATGAAACATCCATTAATTGTGCCAGTAATTGAATAATAAATAACAAATGAGACACAACTCCCATCTTATAAACATTTGCATTGGCCTTACATTTTATGCATATCACTCAGACCAGCCTTCTCATATACTAGGAAAGGTAAGGGGAACATAGCTGCAAAATTCTCTTTGGGGAAAATATTGCAAACCAAAAGTATAGGATTTTTTCAAAAGTTTAAAATTTAAATATGAAAAATTGAGTTTTAAATAAAAAGATGAAAAAAGGAAGAAAAGGGAAAAAACCTTGCTTTTTTTAAAAAAATTTAAAGGCATTTC
Source organism: Sequoiadendron giganteum (assembly GCA_007115665.2). NCBI lineage: Eukaryota > Viridiplantae > Streptophyta > Pinopsida > Cupressales > Cupressaceae > Sequoiadendron > Sequoiadendron giganteum. The sequence continues at coordinate 560,572,492 of CM021102.1, forward strand.
AATAGCATATAGATATGGAAAGAAAATAAAATTGAGAGTTTAGCTCATCAATTGCGGAATATATATTTTTGTCATTTATGTGCATATTGTTGATTACATTGCATTGCATAATGCATTCTTCATAGTGCACAAATAATGACTATATGCTAACAGTTTTCAAATTACAATCCACTTTGTACAAAGTCAACCGACAGAGTAAGTGCAAAGTTCCAAAAAATTATGTGTAGCCAATGACTCTTTCTGCTGCAAAGAAAGCTACACTAGAGGGTTGCAAGTCATGATGATGAAACTCCTATGTCAAAGCATCACCTAAGTCATTCAACCACCACTATCATATTTGCACTCCTTGCATTCCTTGAGGAGAACATAATCATCCTCGTCAAGGACATGATCATTTGCAATCCTCTTAGAATATGGATCAATCTCATCGAGGTCAATTGGTTGGTCATCCTCAACAATACTTGATTTTTTGCATATAGAAATAAGTCTTGGCAATTGAAAGTGACACAAAAAATGACTAGAATTTGTAATTATGATTGTAGTGTTTCAAAAGTCTAAATTTGATCTTTCTTTAGCTTCAAGTGGAGGTGGTGAATGAACACTAAGTCATTCATTTTTTGTTATGTTAGACGGTTGTATATCTTGGAATGTATGTGTTCAAAAACACTCAAGGTATGCTTGCAAGCAGATGAACTGTATGGCTGGCTCAAAATATTCCTTGTCATCCGTCGAATTGTTTTGGCTTCTTGACTAAAAAATCCCACCTTTGTGCTAAAAAACACAAATAATTTTAAAATATTATCATGTAAGATCTACTATAAGTTTAACACTTTTAATATGCATGTCCACAATAGAGAGAGATTGTCTAAAGTTTATAGAGTCTACCTGGTTTGAAGGTCTTCTTGCCTTGCATGCCAACTATATTTGAGAAAAAAAATCTTACCCACTTGTTCATTGGCAACTCTGTCGTAATTGTTTGCAACTTTTTTGTAGTAGGGAACATTTTCTCCATGCGCACTAATAGGCCTTGTGTGACTTTGACGTCATCTCTTTGAATAAGGGGCTATAGAAAAACTGTAACATCCCCAAAACCGGGTAAACAAAATTTTTCTAATATTTCATTCCAGACATATAAAAGTAACAAGTAACAAAGACATTGCAATAAAATTCTTCCTTTCTTTATTGATAATACATACAAGTTACAATATATATTTCCACATGAAATCCATTTTCATTGTAAATATAAATCAGAGTACAAAAGTAAAACAAATTACATACATAGCTCGTAAGCTTTTGCACAAATAGTAGTAAGACGGTCCAGGTTCCCTTCCTTTCAAATCTTGGTGTATCCGTCGCCTGCGGTGGAGGAGAAACATCACTCAGGCGCTTTTCCGCCAACCACGAACTGTTAATGCGGTCCCCCGCACATCTATCATTCGATAGATGGCCCTCCCTTCGAACGAAGAGATTGGTAAAGTAACCGGCTGCGACAACCCAACTGAGCATAGTGCTGTGTCCTATACATCTAGAACTTGCTATTTCACAATCCCGATCTAGCATGATGGATCACAATGAACTGACAGTGTAGTTTTGACTATCTCACATCTAAGTGGATGTCGTACCTTCCACTACTTTGGCCAAAGTATTCTCATTCAGTACTTCGAATGAAGGTCATCTATCATATGCACTACTTAGGGCCGATTTGACTTAAGGCTATCTTACACTACGCGTAGGTTTTAGTCCTTCACTGGATAGTCAATCATCCCAGACTATCCAACCTCAATTACTTTAAACAGGGAATGGAGTACAGTCAACAAGGGGTCCCTCTGGTACTTCCTAACATGGAAATCTTTATCCATGGAGTACATAGCTTTCTCTGGTTAACCTATTTAACTCTAAAGCTTTAGACTACCTTGGTACCGAATCCACCCTCGTCCTAGTATTAAATAACTAGTCCCTTTCCTTTATTTAAGGAGTTCAAGCAGTATTCAAGTGATACAAAACATAAGGTACTTTTACTAAGAAGTAATCAAACATTTCCCTTTTTATGTTATTCCTTTTCAAATTCTCCTATGAATTCAAACTAATTCATTTCAACAAGCTTTTAAGCTATTTCTTAATTCAACAAGCCTTTTCTAATGAAACTTAAGCTATTCCCCAATTCAGCAAGCTCTTAAGCTATTTCTTAATTCATTAAGCCTTTTCTATTGAAACTTAAGCTATTCCCCAATTCAGCAAGCTCTTAAGCTATTTCTTAATTCACTAAGCCTTTTCTATTGAAATTCAAGCTATTCCCCAATTCAACAATTCCATAGAAACATAGAGGCTTCCTAATGATTTTCCTTTCATACTACAACATAATGCAAGCACAATCAAGCAAACGAGTAACTCATTTTTAAATCAATGACATAAGTTCTACAAAGATATTTCTCATGCTTGATTTCCTTTTGCGAAATGAGCTCGATCGGTAGCTTTAGTTCTTGCTCCACCGTCCTTTTCAGCCTTTGCCAGCTACTTCTCTCAGCTTGAACAAATTCTACTCTTAGGTAAATGCAATTTGGTATGAGGAAATGTTGCTCTCAGCAATACAGTCTCAAATTGTAAATGGCTTTCACAAAATGGTAAATGGCTCTCACAATCTAATTGGTAATGTTGGATTGCAGCTTACTGTAAATGCAACAGCAGTGATGGTGGATAAACTCTTACAGAATTCAACAGCAAAGTGGAAATTTAACACATAGAAAATACCACAGCATGAAATTCGTAATTCCAATGCAAGGGAGAGTGAGTGAATGAGTGATTTCTAACAATGAGAGTGAACCTATTTATAGGTTTTGAATTCTCATGTTTACTACTTTGTAGGCATGAGAATTCGACACCTCTTCCTTTGAAAATGTCAAAATGTGCAGTGGCAACCGAATAACCAGACACACAACAAAAATGAGTGATGATTCAACATATTTTCCAAGAATGTTTCAACTTTTCACTTGTGAATTTCGTGAAGCAACCACGTATAGGTTTAAACATTAATCATGCCCTCAAAAATGGTGGACTGAAGAACAAATGGCGTTTTAAGTTGCTGTTGAAAACGTCAAGGGTTACACACAGTCGTTTTTAGCTTCCTTTCGCCCACGCGTCCACAATGGTGGCGTTTTTAAACACCTGTGACCAAGTCCATCATGTGCGAACTGGCGCGGGACTTCATATGCTGCCATTTCCCATTATTCTCATCTCAAACAGTCGCGCGATTTCTTCACGGGAAGAAATTCGCGATTTTCAATTATTTGTTTTGAGTCTTTCAAAAGTCTAAAGTTCAACATTACATTTCCTTCATTAATTTTTATGAATTTCCAACGGTCTTAGTAAATTTCGAAATTCCTTTCCTTTCAATACTTTCAACGTATTTTCCAAAGTTTGAATATTTCGAAATTCCTTTGAATGGTAATGCAAAATAATTACCAAAGACTATATAAGTCTTAATGCCATTATTTTCAAAGGTAAATAAATTTCAAAATACCTTTATATGGTAAATGCAAAATAATTACCAAAGATTATAAGTCTATTTCAAATCTTTCCAAAGGTTTAGTCATTTTAATATTCACATTAAAATGTTATTAATACATTTTGTATTATATTCAATATAACATTATTATAGTTTTTAATTTACCTTTATTTAAATATATAAATATATCTATATAATATTCGAATATTACATTAGATATATTAATATATTATATTATCGGTAAAACTATAATAATATCGATATTAAATATATTAATAAACTTACCCAGTTTACACTTAAATATATCTATACATGTTTATTTTCAAATCTCCAATTACGTGTATTATAGGCTAGTCAGAGCACCTTTAATAGACGTAATTGCACAAACACGTATATATACATTTAACTGTAAATTCCAGGCATCAGTAACTTATCAGTTCACATTCAAGGTTCACAGAACAATAAGTCAGTCAATCAAGGAACACCACTCATAAAGCATAAAGAAGTAATCAGAAACTCCTAAGCCTAAGGATGACTTATCATGACAACTTAATCTGACTCAGTTCCCAAAACTCTCAGTGAAGTGTGTGTATGCTCATACGATCAACTTTACCGGTTACTCGACCAAGCCCCTCTCCCGAGTGATGTCTCCCCTCTGCCTGGAGGAATAGTTCCTATTCCTGCATCCACAGACATACAATCTCGGCAGTTACTTGTTCATAACATCAACAGTATACAAAACGTCTAAGTTAGAATATTCTCAATTCAATACTTTGCATGCAACATAACATCAATAGAAGTACCAACCAAATGAGACAGTCATTTAAATAGAGAACATTCATTTTGATAACAAAACACGATTTATTCATATCAAAGATTCACACAATACACTCATTTGCCCTATGCAATAGTAGCTATACAATTGGGGTGTAACAAAAACGATGGATTTAGATATTATCTAGTAGCATGGAGAGGGGAGTGCATTTGTAGATCCCATCTCCTATTGATTATATCCCATAATGGCATGTACCTATCCCTATTATTTTCTATCCTACCTTTCATCACCTCCTTGGCCCTACCCATGGCCTCATATAAATAACCATGGGGGATTTCTCCCCGTTGGCAAACTTAATAACTTTTACTAGATTCTTTGAAAAATTGACAACTTGTTTGGTTACATCCCATAAACTTGTAAAATAAATGTATTTTTCCACTATTTTGTCATCCATTTGATTTGTGAAGCTAGAACCCATTCACTCATTTAGAATGAAAATTTACTTCAAATTCATTTTCTATTAACAAAAAGTTTGTAATGCATGGAATTATGTAGAAAATCTCGAACTAGCTCCGTGCCCTCTATTAAGGAGTGAATCATACACAACACTCGCTCTGATTGTAGATGAACTTGGTAATTGTGTGAGCCTTTTGTAATACGTTCTTTCCATTCAAGTTTTCCAATGACCTATGGGGTTAGATTAAGGTAGTGTCTCATGTATGGGCTAGAAAACATAGACGGATACTTGTCTATCATGTGTTTCCTTGCAAGAACATTGTCTATAATAAATTGAACCAAATTTGATGGCCCTACATCCATGAGCATCTTGTCAAACAATTCAAACAATGCAACCGTAGAATTGATTCTATTTGATGCATCCACATATTTCAAAAAGATTGTGCCAATATCACAAGAGACAAGGGAATTGATGAGAGTTTGGTTCCTTCTATTCATCAGCCCATCTAACATTATAGTGCATCCAATAGTTAAATCCTCTAATTGATGTTTATTAACAACATCCTACATTGCGTCATCGAGCATACCAACTTTCAATGTCTCATAAGACAAAGCTTTGAATCTAGGACCTATAGCTGCAGTAGCATCCACCATAACTTGCTAGTATGGAGACTTGACAAAATAGAATGACAAACTAGAGTAGTACCGAAAATTTGCAATTGCCTTCTTTGCCTATTCATGGACATTCTTCCTCTATCATGTACTCTCCAAAGTGGTCTACATTCTTAGTGTAGTATGAGATGTAAAAAGAGAATTAATGTTTCTTCCACTTGTGTTTGGGCCATGTGTTGTAGAAATAGGTTTTTATTCAAACTCCTTGAGAGACTCTTGTGTACCAGATACCTCATCTAACGGAGTGCCCCTAGCATCTATAGAATTAGAAGCCACTTTTATCCTAATTCTTGATTTTTTTCCCTTACCATCATAGTATGCTTGAAAAGCTTGTTTTCCTAATATGTGACATCTACAGGGAACTTTGGGCAAGGATTGGCAATGTGTCTTGGCTCCTACACCAAAATCCATTTGAAGCAATATATGCCTCTATTGACATCATGCAAACAAAAAATATATTTGATCTTGGCTGTACTTGAGATTGACATGCAATGTGGCCACACAAAGTTTGTTTGATTTGGCATTATGACCAAATTTGCAAAAACATCCAAATTCAATCTTTCATGTACAAGTTAAATAAGGAATGATTTGGTTGTTAGCTTTTGAAAGTGTATATTGAATGGCTTAAGTTGTAAAGAAATTGCCTTTGCTTATTTAACCAATTTTATTTCTGTTGTTATTTGCAAAATATACAGTTTTTAATGGCCATATTGCCTCATCATTGCAAACATAACTGCAACAATTATTGAAGTATACAAAGTATTTTAAATGTAATAGTTTCAAACATTCTTATGCCAAGAGCCAACATTGAATATGCATTTTGTAAATAGTTTTTGACATCTTAAATGTCTTTTTGTAAAGTGTAATTACACCGAAAATATGAGATATAATTCCATGGAGATAAATTACAGTTAGTTAAATTAGGGTTTCCTATTTTTTCTCACCTAATTTCCTAGATTAACTCATCTCTTTTTTCTATATATATGAGGGATCTCTATTGTAATATTTACCTTTTGATATTTTGCAACAAAGTGCTGCCCTTTTGAAACAAACATTGAAACTTTGTGTTCAATTTTGTGAAACTGAATTTAATCAATAAAGAAGGAAGTTGCATGCTAGACTTTGTGTTGGAATCGATTCTCTTTGGATTTGAGTAAGATTGGTGGTGATTAGTGAATGGTATTTGGAGGTCTTCAAGTAATTTATGTATACTTTGTGTTGCATCTATTATTTGGATTTACTTTTATGTGGGATATTTTGGTTGAAAGATCTTCAAGACTTTGTGCTTGTAATCGTTCATGCAGTTCGAGGAATTGCTGCATCTAAGAAGACTTTGTGCTTCTAATGCGACAAACAATTACTTTTGCAGATCCAACATTGAAAAGGCTACGAAACGACTTTGTGCCTTCGTGAGCTTTCCCTTTTCTTTTACTTTGTTATTATAAATCACATCTGGTATCTCTACGCTTTGCTTTGACAAGATAGAGATATTGGCATTACCGCTTTTTGTCATGTTTCAGTTATTAGATCTAAAACTTTCAAATCGTGAAGCATTGTAAACATCTTCTTTGAAAAAAGAGAGAAGCATGAATGTAACACACCCCCCCCATTTCGTAAGTGTAGTGTACATTTTGTAAGTACTTTATTAGTTTTACTATAGCTTTTGTTAGTAGTAAGAAGGGTGCCTCCCCTTTCTGAGAAGAGAGATTATATTTCACATAGCTGTGGCTGAAATATAGATAGTGTAATCTATTGAAAAGTTGATTACATTATTTTCACCCAACAGAGAGTATTCAACAAGCGAAAAAATTCTGATTTGGAAAAAGCTCAACAAAACTTGACAACTTAAAGAAACTACTTAAATATCTTTAAAAACATTTTTTTGCAAAATTCAATTACAAAATTTACCAAATGAGCCTAAAAAACCTTGGGGAAGTGTTTTGAGTTTTCTATTAGATTTGATTCTTGGATACAAATCAATCACAAAATTGCATTATCATACAAAGCCAAATACAATAGCTAATTGATCACTATTATGAATTTGTGATGATCATCTTTGAAAATCATCACCATAAATTGCGTAGCTAGGTAAGTAAAAATTTACAAGTTTTTACAATTTCCTCTTCCTCATTCTAGCAAAAAGTTGGGTGGTAGAGAGTTTAGTCCTTGCACTCAGTTGTGGCTCCTTGCTTGGACTAGAAGATTGTGCCTATGGCTCGAACTTGCTGCTAGATGGCAATGACTCCTCCTTTGCCACATCAATGCCATCTAATGTCAATCCAATATCCCATGCTTCTACTATAGCTACATCCTTCGTAGATTGCCTCTCAAAATTAGCAATCTCATCCTTTGTAGACAAGGAGGAATCATCGTTTTGCAGGGTTTGATTTGTCCTCCACCTTTCTTGTGCAAATTCAAAGATTGTATTGTACAAAAATAGGTCATTGAGGCACTATTGAGTCAAGTTATTATGTTTCTTTGTGTGAATGGCATCAAACAAACTCTAATTGTGCTCACAGCCAAAAGCACTACAAGGTTGAGAAATAATTCAGAGGGCTATCTTTCAAAGAGTAGGGGTATTTCCACCCCAATTTTCCCACCAAGAACTTGCAAATAAGATATTCAAGAGTTTTTAAATAAACAATAATCTACTAATAATTGTAATTTGTAACTTTCAAGATATAAAACTTCACTTTTTCTTACTTGGTGTCTAGATGAATCTTCCTCGGATAAGTGGTGAAGAAAAGAGCTTGCCCCTAGCTTGCTTGTAACTCTACATCTCTAAAATGTCGAGCTCTCTCACCTCAACCTTGGGTGTCATCCTCTCAATGCTAGTGGAAAGTACCTCCATAACCTCCCAATTAGTATCTATGAAGCTATTAGAGAAGGAAAATCTGGGGTTGAGGTAGCACTTTGTTGCATGAATGGGTTGGTGGAGTTGGTTGTTCCACCTCCAATCAATGATCTTCCAAATATGGGCAAATCTACTTGCATCCCTTGTCTGGTAGTTTTGGATGACCTCTTTGTTCCTATCCATGGCCTCATAAGTGTATCCCATTGGGCTTTGCTCTTCATCCACCAAGCACAAAACCATCAATATTGGCTCCAATACCTACAAAGTACAAATGAATTAAAGTTAAAATAAAACTAAATAATTTTAAAGTTTAAAACTAAAGGATTCAATTTGAAATTGAAATTGAAGTTTGAAGTCTCCTTTGCAATCTCTAAAGCTCTCTCAGCAAAGACACTACAAAAAACTAATTTTGCGATCCTCTCTCCATTAGCTTTATTGAATATGTTGATTCTAGTCATGCTTGACTCAAACATTTGCTTCAAGGGGGGTAAATAAACTAGAAATAATTTGCAACATTAGAAAATTAGTTGCAAACCTTGTGGCACCCGATCACACAAGTTCTTTCCCCTTGGTGTGAATCCTCATCAAGTTAAGAACCTACAAGTGATTATAAATGCATTTTGTTATATTACCTGCATGTTTTACAATCAATTATGCCTATGTCTTCCAAAAGAAGGTCAAGGCATTGGGCTGCACAAGAGGTTTGAAAGAGTCTTGGATGCCTCTCTTGGAGCAATATTCCAACCACCACGTATGTTGTTTCATTATTAGTAACAACTTGCACAACATTTTGTACGCCCACCTCTAAAACAACCTCCTCCAACATCAAGCTCAAATTTCTACGTTCTTTATTTTGTTGGAGGCATCATTTGACGTTAAAAAATCAAATCACAAAAAATCCCTACAATTGAGCTCTAGTTGAGTTGGATGAGATGGATGTGCCTCACATGTGTGGACTATGACTAAAGCCCACTATGCCTATTGTATTCACATTGATTTTTTTGGCAAATTAGGAGTAATGGTTGCTTCTATAGTTGCTTGTGCCTTGGCCATTGCCAATTTCTTTTCATCCAATGATGCAAGAAGTTCCATCATATCTCGTTTAAACTCTTCTAGGGCCATTGAACATGGCCCAGAATCATGATTAGAAATGCCTAAAAGATGGTACTTGAGGCGATTGATGCCTCCACTAAGCTTCTTCGAGCACCAAGTACAAATCACAATCCTTGCTATTGATCCCATTACAACATATTTCCAAGTGGGGTCATGATTCCAAGGGATCTAGTTCCAAGGGGACGGCTTCCACTTGCTAAGTCCAAAGCTGATGCAGATTTAGATGCCATTGTATATAAACTTGTAATATTGATAAAAACAAAAAAATAGTAATTTGAACATGAATTTTTTAAAAAATCATTTAAATTTTAAATGCATTTGGAAAACTTAAATATAATATGGTAATAGAATAATGAATTTGACAAAAAAAACATTTTTGAACCCTAAAACATTAACCCTATTTTCTGAAAAAAATAAAAAAATAGATTTTTTTTTGTGTAAATCATCTAAATTCTAATCAACAAACAAACTTACATAAATTTAATCAATTCAATGCAATAAAATATGTAAATTTTAAATGTTTAAAAAATTAGACATGACTTATAAGTTTATATGCTTGAAAAAAATGAACTAACTTGATGCAAATCCCAAACTCCAAAAAATTGTTTTTCAAATTTCCTACAAGTCATTCCAATTAGCTCTAGAATGCTCTAATGCTACTACTATGTGTGTTCAACATGGGCAAATGTGGGTTTCAAAGGCAAAAATGCATTTTTCTGCATTTTTTGCATCTAGCACATGTTTACTATGTGGTGAGTTAATCGGTTAAATTTGTTGATTTTTTCATAAAACTTAGTGTTGAAATCTTATGAGTTAACACTATGAGTACTTAGCAACAAGAAAAACTCACGAGTACTTGGTCACTTACCAAGTTTACAAACTATGCCAGCAACATCTTTGTTGGAAGCATATGACATTGGCTTATATCTCTATGAAATTAGTATTCAATACAACTTTATAAAGGGATGAATGGCATCTCCATCATCCTCAATCAATGTATCCAAATAACTTGCTGCCCACAACAACTTTGACAAATATGCAACAGGAACGTTGAAGGAAGACAAACCTACAATATTCCATAGAAGTCGACACTCTCAACAAATTGTGTGAGGAAGAAAACAATCGCAATATCTCCTCAAAGGAGAGAAGATGACAAAACTTGCTTCATCAAGAAACATCATAAGATGCACTAAAGGACTCCATCAAAATTCCACACTTGTGACACGCAATAACTTTATAATTGTGCAATCTATGCTAAAGGAATCCATAGCAATGGAATTGTCAAGTCTCAACCCTAAGATGCAAAACAAAAAAGCACGGATCATATAGCATAAAATATCACCCACAACTTGAAATAATGCAACTAAAAATATCACAAAGGATGTTCTTTCAGTGTTTCATTTCTTCTACAAAGAGTGCCCTATAGAGAACAACACCTATTATACCTATTGAGGAGTTAAGTTTACTTCTACCCTTTCTTTGTGATCAACCTCTCAGGCTCATATTTGCAAGGGATATGCCTCACTTTCTTTGTTCTTGAGTGCCAATGCTTTTATATACATTTCTAAGATATCCCTTTGAAAGTTCACCTCTTTGATGCAATGATTAAGTCCATATTGTTGTGTGGTTTTGAGGTGTGGAGCTCCAACTTGGGATCCTGTGACTAGGCTTAGGTTGAGATGGATTAGCTAGTTATGCATTAATCTATGATCTAGTGCAAGTAGATGGTTCCTTAGTGTATTGTACAAGCCAAATTTGTCGCCCAACCTCTTGTCAAGTGCATTTTTAGATTCACTTGATTTATACACAAGCCATGAGTGTGCTTTGTCATGTTGGAGGTACCCTTTTTTGGAACTGTACTTTTTAGAGGAAAATGCCTCTTTGGGTCCATCCTCCAAATTTTCGTGTGGTGGGTTATGAGGTTTGTTTGCTCTTTTGATCTATTGACGTTCGTGTAGATAGGTTATCTCCTTTTAGGTACTTCGTGCGTGTGCCTTGTCACCTTCTTCCAAGGAATGAGGTGTTTAATATATCCATCAAAGAGGATATTTACTATCAATACATCTAGGTTACTTGGACTGCCCCTCTAAATTCTTTTAGCTCCAAATTAGATTTCTACACCAAGCACTTCTTTCGTGTTGCAAATGGGTCCATTGTTTGGACCAACTATCCTTAGCATCATGGGTCTCATGGTTTGAGGATTTCCCTTGGCCAATTGCAGGCTGAAATGTCCCCATTTTTTGACTCGCCACTCGGGCATTAGTTTAATTATTTGATATTGTTTGGCAAAACATACATTTAAAAAGGTAATATTTAATAATTAGATTAAAGGATTATTATAAAGTGGCACTAAAGAAATATTTAAAAGGTATTTTATAAAGTCACCTTATAATAGAAAGCTTAATATAACTGGGTGAGAAATTTCAAATTGGGTTTCGAAAAGTGATAAAAAGAGAAGTGTGCTCATTTGTGCAATATGTTGGATTATTATTTTGTTTGGTATTTTTGGTGGAGCTCTATGGAGTCCGAAACCCTAGGTGGGAATTCCTACAGGTATCCAGTTTTGGTGGTGAAAGATTCCTCCCTAGCTGGTAGTAGGAAAAATCATCCAGGTTTCTTGCATTTGCACTTCAACGATTGGGTTCGAAATTTGTGAAGTCTCATGCTGAGACAAATTTCAGGAAATGTAGAGAGTTGCAAGGCTATGGTGAGAAAACTAAAAATAAAAATGAATAAACATAATTCATTCCACAACAAATGATAATTTGTTATAATTGCTACAACCATTCATTCCAGGCATATTTCACTATTCGTACCATTCCAGAGTGTAAGTTGTTTGATTATAATAATATTGTTCCATCCTTCCAATCGTGCAGTTCAACATTCCAGTTCAAGACAGGTTTATTTGTGGTAAATAATGCCTACATCATGGTTAGCTATTAAGCTTACTTGAGCGCCTAGATTTTTATTTGGGTCGAGGCATATTAAATTTAATCCATATTAATATTTTGAGAAGCCGTGGCAATTGTTTCTTATGGCTACAACTCAGATTTGACTATATATGAAGAGGAGTTGTAGACTAAGCTTGCATTGGGGGTTTGTATGAAGTTGTCACCTTTTGTAATGCCACCAAACTAAACCAGCAGTCAGCTAGCTTATGAAGTAGTCAAAAAGGGACAAGAAACAACGATAAGATTTTGGAGTATAGTATTAAACTAGCTGCCTACCTTCCTATATTATGAGTGCAGCTTTCAAAAGTCCATCACATCATTCCAAGATAAAGTCGCGCTTATTCAAGGAGACAACGTGGAGTTTGAAGGGATTCTAAGGCATCAGTTGGGTTCTAGGTTCATGCTTGCTTCCCATTGCTAGCTGCTAAATAATTAGTATAAGCTTTGCATACGTGGGCCAGATAACTTCATATATATATGCACGAGTTTGTGGATTTAGAGTTGGCGACCTCAATAATACATTTTCCAGGTCATAAAAATAAATATGAATGATAAGGCTTGAATATATTACTATCTCAATGCTATGTAAATTCTGCGATATCAATTTGGCATAATATAGTCTTTGTTTCTGTGTTCCATTGTGTGTTAATCTGGTGGAGTATAAATTGTTATGCTATGAATATTTTACTATGGCAGTTCGGTATAATTTCTAAGATATACTGCTGCTTCACTCTTGCATAAAATAGCTATCTTTATCATGATTCATGGTGTATCGAATTGGTTGAATATAAATGTAAACCTTTATTTCATTATATGTAAATCGCATTGAGAATAATGTCTTTGAGAAAACTTCTGGAAGAACTCATATCAATATCATGAATGTTACTGGTTCAGGGGTTTGCATAGGCAAATATTGGTCCAGTTCAGCCTGAGTCCAAGGTCCAAGTCCGGTCTGGCTTGGGTCTAGCCCACAGACTATGGGTTCGATCTTGATGGACCCGAGGAGGACTCGGTTCAAACTTGAGAGTATTTGACACCCAATCGCAGAAAAGTGGGTTTTTTTGGCAATTTTTTTTGTCCTTCTTGTTGAATTTTAAACATTTAAAAATGCTTCCAACCCTAATTCATGCCTCCTAAAACATCTAGTAGGAAAAAACATACTCATTTATCAATTTGTGAATGAAAACAAAACTTTTTACCTCCATTGCTGAACTTTTTTTCTTGCTTGCACAAGCACAAACAAAGTTGAAGATTGATCGTTGATTGTTCAAAGTTGGTTGTTGTGCTATTCCTAAGCACTTGCAAGTGTTCATTCGTTGCCAAGAAGATCTTAGAGGAAGATTTCTTCAAAAGAGGTAGGTTTTTTGAAGTTTTTTTGGTTTTTTTTTCTACATTTCTTTTTACAAATGAACTCTTTTGTTTTGTTTTCAAGTTTTTGTTTTGTTTTCATTCTTCTAGGTGTCTATAACACATGTTCATTTTTGTGAAATGAATTAAGTTATTTAGTTTCAATACTTTGAAATTTTGAATAAATGGAATGTGTTGTGCTTGAGGTATTACAATGGCATCCAGTTCTAGCTCCTCGAACCAATCTCATTTCAAAACAGACCCAAAATCTCCCATTTGGAAATATGTTGAAATGTTTCAACAACTTCCAGGTGGTGGAGGTTATGTTTGGATTTGTAGTCATTGCAAAGCTAAATATTCAAGCTCATACAGTCCAGTGAAAGGGCATTTGTGCAAGATCCTTGGACTAGGCATCAAAGCTTGTCCAGGTACAGATAAACAAGGCATTCCAGACGCCCAAGTATTGGCATATATTGAAGAGAAAGAAAAAGCAGACCAAGTAGTAGGCTGTAAATCAAGTCACAAGGCATATTTAGAAACGGGGCAATGTTTTTGAGAGCAGTGGATTGTGAAGGACAGGTGAAGGATGGTGCATTTATTGCTAGCATCCTTTGTCAAGCTATTGATGAAGTGGGCCCTCGTAATGTTGTGCATGTTGTAATAGACAATGCAAAAAAATGTAAGGTTGTTGGGTTATTGGTTGAGGAGAGGTATTCACACACTTTTTGGACACTTTGTGCTGTCCACTCCCTCAACCTAATGCTACAAAAAATTGGAAACAAAATTGAGTGGATCAAACAGGTGTATGTTGAGGCCGAAGACATCCAAATGTTCATCACCAACCACCATATGTCACAAGGCATATTTAGAAACTTTCGAAATTGGAGCTGTTGAAGGTAAGTTAAATAATAAACATGTTTCACTTTGGTAATATTATATTTTAAATTTTAATTTTTGTAAACTTAAATTTTATTTTATTTTGATTTTCAAACAGGTTGTTGAGACCCACTTTGCCTCCAACACAATTGTGTTGAGATGACTTGTGAAGGTTCGTGAGGCACTCTCTAATATGGTCATCAACCGTAATTGGTCCATATGGAGGCAATCTAGCACTGAAAGGGCAACTAAGGTTAAGCAAATGATCCCGGATGACAGTTGGTGGGATCGTGTTGAGTATCTCCTCAATTTCATTGAGCCCATATTGAGCATGATCTGTTATATTGACATGGATAGACCTTGTTTGGGTGAAGTATATGATGGCATCGACTCAATGATTGAGAAGATGAAAACCATCATCAATGCAAAAGAGGAAGATCCTAAAGAAAGTTCTTCAAAGAGCTACAACAAATCATTGTAGAAAGATGGAATAAAATGATCACTCCTTCGGATCTTCTTCCTTTTGCATTGAGTCCCAAATACTATAGTGTTGAGCTACTTTATGTGACATCAAGAGTTGCCCCATATAGAGATGTTGAAGTGGCTCAAGGGTACAAAGCAACACTTCGTAGACTCTTCACTGATTGTGACCGACGTGATCTAGTGAGGGCTGAGTTCATGGCTTTTGCATGCTCCAGTGATTGTGGTCTTGATGCTCTTCGAGACAAGTACAGGGTGGATGCTCATAGTTGGTGGTACTTCCATGGCCAAGAATACACGTACCTACAACCTCTTGCAATAAAAGTTTTATCCCAAGTAAGTTTTATAGTTTAAATCTTTTATTTTTTAAATTTAAGTTTTATATTTTGTAATTTTAATTAGTTAAATTTTGTAACTCTTAACTATTTAATTTGGTCTTAATAGGTTGCTAGTTCATCTTCTTCTGAGAGGAATTGAAGCACATACTCCATCCACTCAATAAAGTGCAATAGACTACATTCAAAAAAGGCAGAGGACTTGGTGTATGTGCATTCAAACTTGTGCCTCATTACACACAAACAAAGTTCTTACAAAGAAGGAGACACAAGGAAGTGGGATATCGAGCCAAAGCATCTTGATTTGGGTGCTTCCACAAGCCACTTAGCTGTACTTGATGTTGATGATGACTATGAGCCTGAGGCAGCTAGTGAGCATGAGAGTGCTAGTGCCTGTGCTAGTGGTAGTGCTTGTACGAGTGCCATTGACATTATTTGTGGTTCTTCTAATTTACCACTACATGTATTATCTAATATGGATGGTGATGATGATATTTTTGATGACCCATATGATATTTGATCAATGATCAATGATGGCTGATTGTAAACACTTGACATTATTATGTTTGAACTTTAATCTATATCATGACATTTGAGTTTCACTAATATTTTATTATTTGACTATGAATGTGGTGGTATATTTTGGCTATGTTATTTGACTATTAATATGTTGGTGTATTTTAAACTTAATTACTGCTGCAAATATGTATATATTTCTGATTTTTATACGTTTTTGTATTAACGAACCCAAAACAAACCCAACTGCCAAATTTTTTTTGCCCGAACTCATGAACCGAACCCTCGAACCCGAACCCGAACCCAAATTGGTAATTTAGATCAAAATGTTTACATTGTCAAACTAAGCAAATCACAAAAATTTCGATAAATCTCCAATGGGGATTTTACACAAGCGTGCTTCCATTAATTGAATTGAGACACCATCATATTTTGTGAAGTGAAATGGTCTTTTGCCTTTGATCTTTCTAGGAGGTAGAGATTGAGGAGCTTGTAATGTCTCCATTTTTAGCACTACACTTTCCAGTGATTGATAGCCTATCCTTGGATGCCCATAGGCTAGTCAGAGGTAGAATTAGGGTTTCTAGTTGCTTGGATATTTCTTTTGAGGATTCAAGGGTTTGCATGTTGGACTTTTGCCGATTGGTTGCTGGTTTCTTTCTGGGTTTTTAGAAATCTTCGGAGAGATGTGACATGCATTTAATGAAAGTAACATGCATTTGCATGCAAGATTGGTTTCTGGATTCTTTTTGGGTTTTCAAAGAGTTTCGCAATGGTATGACATGCATCTGCATCTGACAAACTTTTTCGGACTTACTATTTTTAGTAAGTTACGTCAGTTGCTCAAAATGTGGTTAAAATGCATTTGGAGACACTATTTTTAGCAATATGCTATTTATAGTAGGTGCTATTTTTAGCAGTGTAGTATTGGGGTTTCCGGTGCATATCAGCATTTCCGGTTTATATTAGCATTTTCGGTGCATTTTAGTATTTCTGACGCTTGCTATTTTTAGCAAGGTTTTAGTAGGCCAGTTCAAAGGCTATTTCAGGCAAGTCAGTTGGAGCAGTTGGTCTCCCGCGCTTTTGGAGCTCATTCTAGTAAATTTGGTACTTTGGGTGAATTATTATTTTAAGTGACATGTTTTTGCTAAGGCATTGTGGACGCCTAGCTTGGAGAGATAAGTTGATTTTATTAAAAAAAGTAACTTTTTATAAGGTTTTTCACTTAAATCAATTTGGACGCCCATCTCATGTTATATTTGATTTTGATAAAGTATTATTTCCTCTAATGCCTTGGACGAACTTGTAAAGGAGGCTAATGAAACTCAAATGAAAATTGAGAAAGGGTGAATTTGGATTTCAATTTGGGCGCCCTAATTGGAGGGAAAAGCAGTTTGAATTTGTGGAGAAGATTATAAATAAGAGTGTTGGGCTTCATTGTTGGTATCCATGAAAATTATAACGAAGTGTTGCTGAAATTATTTTAGACTCGTTTTGAGGAATACATACCTCCTAACACCCTTGGTTTCGTGCTTGCAAGATAGCACCTAGCTAAGTTTGTGACTGTTCTTTACACTAAAGAGCAGATTGATCCTATTGAGATGAAGATTCATGAAGTTTTATGAGATTTTGAGTTGCTGGTTTGGCTTGGTTGGAAACACCTTTTTGCTTGTAGCACCTTGCATGATTTTTCTGTGGTTATGGGTATTGACCCATTCTCTTCCTCTATGCTAGGCGCCCCTTTCCACAAGTTTGGGTGATTTTTGACGAAGTGTGTGATTTTATCTTGCTGGTCGCCCTACCTTGGAGGTTGTACCTTCTTGTTACAGAAGCATGGGGAAACATGCAGAATGCTTGAGAGCTGATTAGTGCCATTTCTTGGTTGGTACTTGGCCGCCTCACCTCCATGCTTCATTTGCATCTTATTTCATGTCATTTAGAAGAGTATTGGCAGAGTTGTGATCATTTTGGTGATCTAGGGCATTGGTGGTCTGATTTTCTAATCGCTTCCATTTTATATCAGACTTGGTATTTTCCTCCTTTTTGCTATTTTTCATATGTTAGATAGCTTGTTGGGTTTGGAGTTCTTTTTCTACCATTTTGGAGAGTGTTGGATATCTTGAGATCATTGTACTTGTAGATTGCTTCACATATTGTAAGACTGAAATTAGTAGTACTGATTATTCATTATTTCTGCATTTACCTTTGTATTCCCACTATTAGTGGAAGAAGGCTAGCCTCGCCGCCTTATTTACTTACTTGCATAAGCACTTTCATTCCCACCAATTGGTGGAAGAGACAGGTCTCGTCGTCTATTACTTTCAGTATTTACTTTCTTGTACTGCCTGCTGAAAAGCGAAAGGGGTCGGCTAGCCGCTCAGACATTTACTTTTTGCACTTTGTATTACACTCCTATTGAAGAAGTGGTTGAGTTGCATTGTATTCATAGCTGATCGGCGGAGTCGTCTACATAGTGTAATTCTAAGTCACAAGATTCACCGAATCCCAAACATGAAATTCAATTTTTGACGAATTTCAAACTTTTCTATAAAATTCGTCAAAATATGCTTGAGATTCGTATGGAAAAAGTCGGATATATCAGAAGTGACGAAAATCTGCATCCGTCAATATCTGCCGAGTCAAGTTGCGATGGATTAGGAAGAGAGTGAATGTGTCAGTCATTGCGGTGCACCGTGCACTCCAACAAGCCATTCTATTATTATTTTGCTTTCTTCTTGCTTGCTAAGAAATGGGACGAAATGGTAGATAAATAAAAAACTGATCGAACAACTCACTCCACTCATTGGAGGTATCCCTTTGTAGAGTGCCACTCAACTCCTTTATTGGCCTTGGCATCCAGAGCCGTGACAACCTTCTCTTTCCTCCCAAGTCTGTCAAGAGAGCGATAGTCGTTGAGGCAGATGATGGTGGTGTTGTCGCTGATGTGTATGTGCTGATGACAGTCGGAAAATATCTACCAAATTACCGTCCTCCATCTTCGTCTTTGGCCTTCCACTCATTTTCACTCCACGAGATGCTTTCCACAGAGGCTTCGCCTAAAACTAACAGATAAACGCTACGAAAATTGTGTTAAGGAGATCATTCAAATAAATGGTTATAGAAATTGAAGTGCACCTATTTATAAACAAATCGGAACAAATAAATTGAACGGAAGATTGTTGATAATGTTTTAATTTATTTTATAGTTTTTTATTTTTTAAATATTAATATTTAATAAATTGAACTGTGATATTTTAAAATATTCAATTCAGATTTTAAATTATTTATATAAAAAAATTAACAAATTTAAAATTGTAAAATAAATTTAACTAATATACTAAAATTTAACATATTTAAATTAAATTTAAGAAATATATTATATTTAATATAATATTGTTTTATTTTAAACTTAACACATTTATATAATGTGGAACCTTGTGACTTAGCTTATAGTTAATAATTAATATTATTAATTTATATTGTGTTTTGATATATTTTTAATATTATTTTATATGTAATAAATTATTTTTACTTATTTTTATTATTTATTATATATAAAAGAAAATATATTACATCATATATATTTTTAGTATATATAATATTTACTAGTTTTTATATACTATTAATATTAATTTCCTTTAGACAATTTTGT
Organism: Sequoiadendron giganteum; assembly: GCA_007115665.2. Taxonomy (NCBI): domain Eukaryota; kingdom Viridiplantae; phylum Streptophyta; class Pinopsida; order Cupressales; family Cupressaceae; genus Sequoiadendron; species Sequoiadendron giganteum. Next base: position 560,592,021 of record CM021102.1, read on the forward strand.
GGATATATTACTTATATTTATAAAAAAAATAAAAAATTATGTAAGACGAATTTAATCCGAATTTTTTACTTTTCAAATTTTTTCTTTGCCGAACTTCATCCGAATTTCAATGTTGCCGAACTTGAATTCGAATTCAAACCTTGTGACTTAGGTGTAATTCATCTTTTAGTTCAGTTTCATCTAACGATCCCCTTTCTACCGTATGCTCTCACCTTGCTCTCATCGAGATCTAGGTGATCAGAAAGTGAAGGGTTACTTTCAGCTGGTTTATGATTTCTCTAGTGTTAACGGGTGAACTTGCTTGTGAAAATTGGGAAAAATTAGAAGGGGATATTTCACTCTCTAGGAGGTAGAGATTGAGGAGCCTTTTATTTCTAGTCTCTCATCTACTATGAAATCCATGGAAAGTACAAATTTTCCCACTTATGTAAGTAGAATTTTGGCATGTTATTTGTAGATAAGTAGGAGGTTTCTTCCACAGTGTGTCAAATTATGATATTGCTATCAGGATTCAACCGTGTAGTTTTCGAGTCAAACTCATTGACCCATGATTCATGAGTAGTGGTTCACAAGAACCCATCTCTCATGATAATGAATGGTCCACTTAGCACTCATTGCATCTAGGTGATGCTCACAGAGGTGAAGCATTGGTCCGTCCCAGGAGGTCACCCATCCCAGTACTGCTCCAGCTCAAGCGCGCTTAACCACGGAGTTTCCCCCATGGTTAAGCCCACTTAGCTTGCTGCCCCATTTGCAAAACCTTCAACAAGTGTTGTGCCTTATGAACCATTCATTATAGAGCCCCTTTAGCTCATCAATTGATAAGTAGGAGGTTTCTTCCACAACGTGTCAAATTATGATATTGCTATCAGGATTCAACCATGTAGTTTTCGAGTCAAACTCATTGACCCATGATTCATGAGTAGTGGTTCACAAGAACCCATCTCTCATGATAATGACTGGTCCACTTAGCACTCATTGCATCTAGGTGATGCTCACAAAGGTGAAGCATTGGTCCGTCCCGGGAGGTCACCCATCCAAGTACTGCTCCAGCTCAAGCGCGCTTAACCACGGAGTTTCCCCCAAGGTTAAGCCCACTTAGCTTGCTACCCCATTTGTAAAACCTTCAGCAAGTGTTGTGCCTTATGAACCATTCAATATAGAGCCCCTTTAGCTCATCAATTGATAAGTAGGAGGTTTCTTCCACAACGTGTCAAATTATGATATTGCTATCAGGATTCAATCGTGTATCAAATTATGTTATTTGTATCCATATGTTGCAATTTTTTCCTTGCATATAGACAATTAGTTGAAATAATTTAATGAAATACATAAGGTATTTTCATCTTGTGCCCCTTGGATACTTCATAAATTGTTGTGAAAAAAAATGATAACTTGTTAATTCATTTCTTTGTGTTAAGGTTACTTCTTCATAATTATGAAAAGCATTATTAGTGAGAACTGTTTGCCTGTGATTTTCTGTTGTTGCAAAATATTTATGGCACATTTTGTTTGATAAATATCTCAAGGAAAAGTTGAGTGATTATTCCAAGGGCTATACATGAGGATTTAAATTTTCTAGAAAATACTAACATCTTCATAATGATTGTGTTCTATCTGCAGTTTTTTCAACTCCATTTAAAGAAACTAACAAACGGACTTCAACTTAAAGAGATCATGGCACCTCCAACAATTGGAGCGGTATAAATCTATAACTTTCTTTACATGTCTCTTGGGCCATCAATATTATCATTTTGTTCTTTGTGTAACCACGGATTTAACATGAGACAAAGATTATAATGGAATAAATAACTAGATGGAGATTCAAACCATGCCATTTTGTCAAAGGTAGTGTATGTGTTATGTTCTTGCATAGCTTTAAATTCTAACATTCTACTCATACTGCCAGAAAATATCATTTATTAAACAGATTTTGTTATAGTGACAAGATCAAGAACAAACTATTGAAAATAAACATTTACCAAGTAATCAGTAATCAAAATCATTCATAGGCACCTCCAACAAATTGCTACATATAAGCATAAATAATGTCTGCTTACAGATTTTAGATATGCATGAAAGTACTATTTATCTTTTGTAAGTACTTATAATTATTTACTAGTCAAGGTATAAGTGGAGTATAGCTTAGCATGAAAGAAGGTCCAAAAACTCTTGTTTGATGAAATAAAAAGAAAAGTTGTGAAAATAAAAAAGGAGAATTATTGGATCTAGGATATAGAGAGGCATATAGATGTTCATTATTTCATTTACTAGTACATGAAAATATTTATAGGATTTGTAGATCAGTAATTTAAAAAAAATAAAAAAAATCTATCCTGGTCGTTTTACCTGCTATCTTGTTATCAGATGCTCTTTACTTTTGTTATCAAAGAATCTAGCAGCGCTCGATTCACGGATAACCCCCCTACGAAACTAGTCCGTTTCCTAGGATTGTGTGTTTCAAGCACGTAAAATGAGGCAAACTTGTTTTACGAGGTCTCTAATCTTACCTAGTCCAGGTAGGTGACGATAGGCTCGAGTTTTGAGTTTAAAGTTTGACTCCTTTCAAACCCAAGAGTTAAGTCATTTTTTCTAGTTTTTGGTGCTCCAGTGATGAAAATCACCGCCGTTGCACCTTTTTCACTCTAACTATTTTTGGTGCTCGGGCAATGATTTTCATTGCCGTTGCACCTTGCCTAAGTTTTAACTCTTGGTGCTCGGGCGGTGAAAATCATTGCCGTTGCACCTAAACTTTTATTGACATGTTGGTGCTCGAGCGGTGATTTTCACCGCCCGAGCACCTATTTGTTAGTTAAGTCGAGTTCGCCTGCCCCATTCAATGTGCGCGATTTAAGTTGAGTTTTAGGATTTTATTAACTCAAACATGAGTTATTTTCGCATTTTTGCTAAAAGACTCCTCTCCACACTTCACTCCCGTGTTATCACAAGTCGCTTCCCTTGAGCTCGAATCTTGTTTTCAACCTCCAGCACACAGTTTTCACTTTAATCTTCGCCTGGTTTTCACACCATCGAGGTATGTTCTTCATGTTTTGTTTTCCTTTTTGTTTAACAATTTTCTTTATTTAAATTTGAATGCTTTCCATTTCTCGTCGATCTTAGGCGTTTTTCTTTCATCGTTTCTATCGCCTAATCTTTTCCTTTCTTTTTTACTTCTATCCTCGTGTCATTTCGGTTCTCTTTGCTTCTCCCCTCGTTCTGTCCGTTTCTTCTAAAAAATCTCCTATCGTTTTTTCCTCGCAACCTTTGCAAATGTCGTGGCAAAGGATTTCTCTACCTTCCATTTCACGTTGATCTTTGTTTTTCACACATCGGTGTATAGGCGAGGTTTTTCACCGACGTCGCACAAAGTGCAAGTCACGCACTGGTGTCTTGGCGGTGATTTTCACCGCCATGACACCCACTCACAAAAAAAACCCGAGTGTCTGGGCGGTGAAAATCACCGCCATGACACCCAACAACCTTGGCATATCGGTGCTCGAGCGGTGATTTTCATCGCCTTGACACTAGTATTGCCAACCCCTGAACTTCTCCAAGTCTCAAATTTCGGTGCTCGAGCGGTGTTTTTCACTGCCTCGACACCAAACCAAAATCTGCACTTTTTCTCTAAACACTCTGAAATGTGTTTTCTCTTCATTTTTGCACCTCGTTTTCCACACCATACGGCCTAAACACAGTAACTCCATATCACCTGTTCACTTCGCATTTCCTCGTATGACATGTATTTCCTGACAAACATTGAATCCACCATTCTTGCAGTTAATTTCCAAAGTTCCATCAAAAGATCCTCGGAGATAAGAAATACATCAATCTCTGCTCCCCTAAATGTCACCTGAAACGCCATCACCATCTCCTAAAGCAAAGGGTAAGATGAAGTATAAGTACCAGGGCATTTTCCCTCCGACCATGGTGTTGTCCAAGGTGGATGGGATCATAGATTCTGAGATCGGTCATCAAGATCTGGCAGATTTCGTGAAGAGGATCCAACAGAGGCCATGGAATGAGAATTTGAAGGCCATTGTACATAGCAATCTTCATATGGTATCTACTTTCCCAACTTCAGCTCATCACACGGAGTTCGTACTTTAGGTTGCTGCTCACTATATCCAAGAAGACAGAACTGTGAGAGATTCTGCAGGTCAGGTTGTAATGAGGCTTGATGGTGAATTCTTCGATATAGTCTTCAAAGTTCCATAGATGGAACAATACACTCCCATCACGATCCAAAAGGCTCAAGAGATATTTGACAATGATTCAGTCAAGGCCAAGACATTGATCAACTCACAATGGTTGAAGACTCTCCGACACGCTGTTTCTAGGTGGCCTAAGGGACTCCCTAGGAGTGACTTCAAAGAAGATGTGAGAGACATGATTACCTTGTTAAGTAGAGTTAAGGGCTTGCCTGAATCCTCTCATTTTCAAGATTGGATGTATGAATACATCCGGATCATCATCAGGAGGAAAGTACACATTGATTGGGGAACATAGATCAGTGACGAAATCCATGAGTAGTTGATCAAGGTGCCCACCACCTTGAAATTTTATATGACTTCTTTCTTGGTGTACGCAGCAGCAGTAATGAGGCAGTTTCCAAGTTTATCTACCAAAGGTAATAGACATTCTACCCCTATCTATGATTACTATTACCAATTGAACCTGAGGGAAAGCTTCCACCACTTCAGGAGAGTCACAGATGTTTTTTTTGCTCCTTTGTTGTTCACTTTTGACCCGACTCTGGACAAGAAGAAAATATTAGATGAAGCTTACAAGGCCGTCAGCAAGGTTGGATGTGTTTTTCTACAATTTCCAACCTTTACTTATATAAGGGTAGGTTGTTTCATGGGATGTCCTTACATGCTTGCCAGATACCCCTCAGACAAATGGATTCTTATGGAGTTGTGTAGGCAATCAATTTCAGTGCACAAAGAACGACAAAAGAATCATAAGCCAGGTTTTAAGTTTCCATTAACCATTGGTAGATACACGATCAGAAGTGTGCAGAAGGCTAAGAATGTTTCAGCAGAGATGCACATAATGACTATCAAGACCTACAGGTACAGGCATGACTTTGACTTCAAAGATGTAAAGAAGAAACTCAAGAAAGGTCACAACCATGTTTACCATTTTGAAGACATATGGGGAGAATGTAGAGATGAGGAGGATGTACGTAAAATGGATTTCTGCAGGTTAACAGTTGAACAAATTAGGGCCCTCCATATAGCTGATTTGCTTGAAGATTTCACAGATCTAGGAGACATCCTCAATTCTGCCTATGATGAGGATAATATCGTCGGGAAATCTTTGCCTCCAGTACAATGGTCCAAAAAAGAATTTACTTACATGAGGGAAAGGTTAGCCCCTATCCTACACAACACAACAGAATGGCTTCACAAGCATGGCCATTAGATGAAAGCCTTCAAGACAGATTCTGAAGGTGAGCTTCCCAAAGAAAAACCCAGTCCACGGCCAGAATCTCGCGCCAAAGAAAAACAGGCCGCGATTCCCTCTTCATCTCGGAAAGGGCCAAGGATCAAGTTCACTGTGGGGAAAAATACTCCACAGACCACTGAAATACGAGAAACAAGGGCTACCATATCTCGTGCAAAAGATAAGGAGCTTGTTTTCGAGGAATTATCTTCAGATGAGGAAGGAGGAGATACAGAGTTTGAATCCGAAGAATTAGATGATGAAGACTTTAGAGAAACCGAATCAAATGAAGAAGAAGAGCAATCCACAAAAGAGGTTGAGGAATACCAAGAGGATGAGTAGATTTTGTCCCCTCCTCGGAATGAAACCGAATAGATCCCAGTTTGTTCACCTCCTCACACTCCTTCAATTCCTAAATCTCCTGTTCCTCCCATTCCTTCTTCTCCTCTTCCTACCATGGTTACAGGAGTAGAAGATGTTTCTTCCCCACCAGTAGTGTCAACGGTGTTGGTTTTTTCTGCAGTTGACCGAACACAAAATATCTATCTAGTTCGCCAGTTTCTCTCCCCAGTTTGTCATCTCCATCTTTTGACATTTCTTCGGAGGTTGAATTTAACAGATTCATGAATGAATCTTTATAGAGTCAGCTTGGTGTGCAGACAACTGGGCCCATAATGACTACAACGGCGCCCATAGTAACTATCTCAGCTATTCCTCAAGGAACCCCTGCAGCTCAAGAATTAGTGGTAACAGGAGATGTATATACTTCTTCCCTCCCTCCTTGGTTGGTGTCACAAGTTCCTAAGCGCAAGAAGCAGATGATCTCCCCCGACGAGCTGGACCTAGAAGAAATACCTGCCCCCAAGATCAAGGAAAAGAAAAAGCCTAAGGTGCTGTCAAGACTCCATGTTGATAAAGCTGGCCAGAAGTTTGTTGAGGTAGGTTTCCTTCACAACAAGAGGGTGATGTAAGTATGGAGGATTATACTGTACAAAGAATACAACTTGGGAAGGTAACCAATGAAAGTGCTAAAGCAGACGCCCAAGTAGTATTGGATGCCCTTGCAGGAAGGCTTGACAAGATGGAGCAAGCTAAGAACCTATACAAGGAGAAGACTGAACGCTATGCGAACATCTTGAGAAACATAGCGGGATCTTCGATGGGTGATACCCAATCTATGACCTTGGTGAATGTCGAAGAACCAGCTGTACAAAAGGAAGAAAAGCTTGCAGCCAAGGGTAAAGTCTTCAATGAGTTCATTGAAGAGATCATAGATCATGGGACACAAGTCATCACCACCGCAAGTGAGAAGAAAATACAAATAGCCCAACTACAAACTGAGCTTAATAAAGAGGAAGGATCACTTGTGAAAGAGCTACTTGGGATGGAAAGGTCTTTATCTTCATGGCTGAAAATGAAAGAATCCAAGATCAGCAAATTGGTAAGGAATGGAGTAATACCTGACAAGGAGAGATATGTGGAGGTGAAAGAATCGCTCAAACATAAAATCCAGGTATCAAAGTTTTTGATTGATGACATTCACTAGGTACAGGAGGATGTAGAAGGTTACCGGGTTCTTCTGGTAAATGGGATGGAAGAGTTGCCAGGTGATCTCCTTGATGATGAGCACACCTTTCTTCCTCTCAGCGAGATTATTCAAGTGTATAAAGAGGCCTTCATGAAGCTGGTGGATGATGAAGGTTTTTCCAAGAACACCATGCACATTGTGCATGATCTACGGCTTTCACTTGATTGTTTCAAGGCTAATCTTCAAAGGTGTAAAAAGGTTTCCTCATCTGCTAAGAAGATGATTACCAAAATACACACGCTGGTGGATTATACAATCGGGCCAAACGAAACTTTCCTACAAGAGACGACAAAGAAATATGAAGACTTCCGCGCCCAGTGCAAAAAACAATAGTCTTATTTTTGTCTCCAGTGTTCGCCAGTTTTGGTGTCCCCTACTTTGCACATTGTAAATAGTTTTTGACATCTTAGATGTCTTTTTGTAAAATGTAATTGCACCAAAAATATGAGGTGTGATTACCTAGAAATAAATTACACTCAGTTAGATTAGGGTTTCCTATTTTTGCTCATCTGATTTCCTAATTTTGCTCTTCCCTCTTTTCTATAAAGAAGAGGGATTTCTTTTGTAATAGTTACCTTTTGATATTTTGCAACGAAGTGCTGCTCTTTTGAAACAAGCATTGAGACTTTTTGTTCAATATTGTGAATTCAAATCTAATCAATAAAGAAGAGGATTGCATACCAGACTTTGTGTTGGAATCGATTGTCTTGTGTGTTGATTATATCAGTAGTGACTAGTGTATGAGATTGAAAGGGCTTCAAGTGGTTGATGTAAACTTTGTGTTACATTTATCGTTTGGATTTGTTTATGTTTGAAGGTTTTTGTTGAAGGATCTACAAGACTTTGTGCTTGTAATCATTCATGATGTTCGAGGAATCACTGTATCTAAGAAGACTTTGTGCTTCTAATACAACGAATGATACTTCTACAGGATTCAACATTGAAAAGGCTACGGAACGATTTTGTGCCTTTGTGAGCCTTAACCTTTTCCTTTTGCTTTTTGTTATTATAGATCATACCTGGTATTTCTACGCTGTGCTTTGACAAGATAGAAATATCGGCATTACTGCTGTTGTTTAAGTTTAAGTTATCAGATCTAAAGCTTTTCATCGTGAAGCATTGTAAACATCTTCTCTGAAAAAAGAGAGAAGTATGAATGTAACACACCCCCCCCATTTCATGAGTACAGTGTACATTTTGTAAGTATTCCTTTTAAGTTTACCATAGCTTCCATTAGCAGTAAGAAGGGCGCCTCCCCTTTCTGAGAGGAGAGATTATATCTCACATAGCTGTGGTTGAAGTCTAGATAGCATAATCTGTTGAAAAGTTGATTACACTATTTTCAGCCAACAACTTTCATTTAATTTACAGACTAATTTGTTAGACACTTCTGTTGCAGCCATAATGAACTCATGGAAAAGTTTGGCACATTCTTGCAAGAATTGTTAGAACAGAATTGAATTAAATTAAAAATAGGCCTCAATGCTTTGATGGAAATGTCAATTGGATATGAAAGACATAATATGTATTTGATATATAATATACATTTACTTTGCAGGTTTTGGGATTTATTGTTGGAGCGATTCCGCAAATGAAAGGATTATTTGTTGGACAGAGTGCTCCTCTTCATGTCATCCAAGACTCTATTGCATTATTAGGGTGCGTACCGTGAGCATACTCTTTACATTAACTTTTGCACCTCTTATGATTTGATTCATTACAACTCAAGGATATTAGCACTTAAAGAGTTGCACAGAACGGGTTATGAAACTTGGGAAAAATCAAAATCTTGTTTACAAGTACAAAGAAAATTTGCATTCTTTTGGCAGTATATTTATTATCATATATCAAAATTTTTAGTAAATTCTTCTTTGATAGTTTCTTTTGAAAATTATTGCCCATGAACAAATATCTGTAACAATTGTACTTGCTGTACCAGCAAAGTAATACTGTATTTCAGACCTGCAATTAATTGGAGTACTATCCCAGTCTGATATCCATTGATTTTCATGTTCTTGGGGTTAGTTTATGATTGTGTTTTAGTAGTATAGATGCTCATACTTGTTGGGGAGTTGGGGTTTGATGTTTGTAGTTATTTATGTGGATTTTGGCTCTGCTGTACCTATTGTACCAGTAGTGATAAGTTAAGTTTCAGACCTGCAAGGTGACTAATTTCTCATTTTGTTTGATTTCCATTGTGTTCATGGTGTTTTGGGTTTAGTTTTGGTGTGTTCTTGAGTAGATTTCAGTTTATGCATGTTGAGTAGTGGTTGTTGGGCATACTCTTTGCAAGATTTCAGAGAGTTATTAGTACTGGTCAGACCTGTTATTCAATGTTAATCAGTCATAGAGGGAGTTCACAACGCTGTATTTAAGTTTGGGATGAATTTATGCAGCCTACATCAGCTGTATTTCAATTTGAGTTGTTTCCCTCATTTTGAGGTTGTTGCATCAGCACACAAAGGAGTTTGCAGTGTGTTATCAAAGTGCATCAGATTTGTTTGACAATATGACAACAGTTACAGAGTGATATCAAACCTACATTAACCTTTTTTATCAACTATTGGAGGTATTCTTCATGTTATATTGTTTATCAATGTTATTTGGTCACCTTCTGGATGTTGCAACAGTCTGATTTTGTAATCAGAACTTTGTATCATCTATAATAGCAATTTACTTCCTCAAATGTTAATTTGTAAGGCATTATATATATATATCTTGTGAACCTCGGATGGTAGTACCACCGGAGTCCATAATTTGAATGCATTTTCATTTTGTAAGTTGGATAGTTCACCGCCAACAATTATAGCATTTTCATTCAGCTCGTTTTGGCATGAACAAGTTGGCATTATCGACCATTTTGGTTTGAGTCAATCTTAGAAATTCTACCAGTGGCTTGCATTGCATACATGTAGTTCTCTGAAGAGGTGTTGATAAGGTTGGCTTTGCTGCCTGTGTATTCTGGTCGCCTTGCCGCCATATCATTTTAATTGCATTCATCTAGATTAGTTGCGTAGTTGGAGGTACCATATGCTCACATTGCCCACTCCAGGATCTAGGTGATCAAAAATGTTGACGACATTGCTTTGCATCTTTAGTTCAAAAATAAATTAAAAAATAGGGTGGGTTGTTACAAAATGTAAACAAAATCTTTATTAAACATGATTTATTTTATGAAAAGTAGCTACCAGTGAAAAGGGTTGTGAAGCCACAACACTAATTTTTATACATAGATGACAATTCCTTTATAACAATTTATAGTAGGTACGAAAATCTAAAAACTGAAACAATTTGCCTAAGAATATGAAAACCCATGTGAGAAGTGCCCCCCAAGAAGTGAAAAGGATGATGAAGTGGAACTTGTTAAAACATAATATTTCAATTTCCAACATCTAGGAGTTCTTATAATTTTTGTATTTTTGCATTTTTGGGGTCCTTTCATGTGGTTTATGGAAAATATGATGATCAAAAGGGGAATGACTCAGAGAAATTCCTAACCTTTCCAATGCATATTGCACTTTCAAATTTCAAGAACCAATAGAGAAACTGCAACCTGCTAATTTGACCGTCTTAAGGGCTGTATTTCTCAAACTGCAACTTACATTAATCCCTTAAATTCGTTGGCATTTCTCAGTAGAAGCATCCAAAAAAAATGGAAGAGAATACCAATTGGCAACATGGGAGTGGATGGCAAAGGTATTGGAGAGGGTTTCACCAATATGGAAATGGAAGACAAAGCAATGGTTGCAGTACTTCCCTTAAGTAGTCAGTGTTTTGCCTTTAAATATTCATAAGTGTTCCTCAATCTGTTTCCATGCTTCACTATGTTTTTACTGTATCTAGCTTCATTGGATTTATCTTGTACCTTCATTGATTGTCTAATTTACCATTTTGTTCCCTGCAGCCTGGATTTGGGGTTCCATTTGCTCTGAATAGGATATCATGTTCAATAGGGTGTGAGTACATTCTAGGTTCTGCATTTGCAGGTCAGATTAGTCCAGGTATGTCTATGACAAATCCAGGTTGCAAATCCAGAACCCAGAACATACCCACGGAGAATTCATGGTTTTTCCATGATAAAGATAGTTTTGGCAGCGTTTGGTTTCAAATTTCATTTATCCCTTTCTGTGAATTAGAATGAACCTTCAATCTTTTCAAATTCTGGTAATCATTGAAGTTCATTACAAGTTGTATACCTCATGAACTAGGCAACAATCTGCATAACTTGCAGATCCTTTGGTTTTCCTAAGAATTATTATTGTATTCTAATACTTAGATTTTTAGTTCTCGGTCTTTAATGCAACGTATATTAACTTTTGCATTCTTAGATTCTGAGCCTTTTCTCTGCCCCTGCTGATTGTTGAAGTCTTTGTATTCTGCATGGGATATATTTTTATGGTTGTTTTGTTTATTATGTGTATGTTATGTGGTTATCTAAATTTAATTCCTGCTTTTAGACTAAAATATGTATATATTAATAATTTTTATATGTTTTTGTATGGATGTACCCAAAACTATAGTTACAAGACTTGGACTTGGTGTAGACTTTGCAAGCTTATTTTTAATCCAAACTCAAACTTGGTGCCCAAACTCAATGCAAACTCAGAAAATTGGAAAAACCATCAAATAAAGAATTTTTTAAGGATTTAAAACTTGTGTTATGCACCCTGTTGTGACCTTTTCACACATCACCCCATCCAAGATGGGGACCCCCTAATTTTTGCTCCATTTTGGTCTTTTGGCTTTGGTTCTCTCTGTCTCTGGTCTTCTGTCCTTCCGGGGATGTCCCATTTGACCTCAGTTGAAGTAATTGACAAATTTAGGGTTGCTATCCTTTAGACCCGTTTGAGGTCAAGATTGAGTTACTAAGGTGAAATCTAAGTGCAACAACACATTCAGAAAGCTCAAGGCAGAATCCCCCTGAAATCCTACTGAAATCTGACCACTTACTATTTTTAGTAAGTACCTAATTTGAGGCTTGTTCCTCAGGATTTCAGGATTCTAATGACTTCAGCACAATCAGGCAACTTCGGAGTGTCTACACATGAAATTTGAATAGATTCAGACAACTGGCTATTTTTAGCAGTTCAGCCTTTGGAGGCTATTTTTAGGGTTTAGACAAGCAATTCTTTGGTAAATGACAGGAGAATTGATCTGGGTTTTCCAAGACCTTCGCGATGATGTAACATGCAAGCCGAGATGGTGACTTTCAGAGTACAGCCTTCCGAGGCTATTTTTAGGGTTTGTATGCAGGAATTTTCAATGCATGTCCGGATATTCCATCTGGGTGTCGCAAGAGCTTCGCAGTGATATGACATGCAAGCTGAATGAGTCAGTTTTCAGGGACTTACTATTTTTAGCCAGTGTCGAAACGTTGACCAGTTTTCTGGGTTTTTTTGGGTTTTTTGAGATCCCACGGGCACTGTGACATGCAAACTCGTCCGACATCCGATGGACCACTTTTTGGACACTTAGTATAAATAGCAGTATCATCCCAACAGCTACCTAGCACTTCATTCCAGCGAGCAGAACGACAAACAGTATAAACCAAGGGCAGTCGGGAGTGCATGCAAGTCAGATTAGGGTTTCCCTACCATGTCTAAAAATAGATGAAGCGAAATGCAGAGATGTCGAAACGAAGCACGCCACCATGATCAACATCCTTCGGGCTACCTACTGGCAAATTTTGAGCAAAATCAGAGGACTTACTATTTTTAGTAAGTCAGGACATGGCTATAAATAGCAGGTCTACGCCTGAGGTTGGCATCAGCACAGCACTCAAGTTATCAGGATCAGACATAGCAAGTTTCAGGTCGAATGAAGCTGCTGAAGACAGACAACTTTGAAACTTACTATAAATAGCAGGTGGCTAAAAATAGCGCGTCATCACTAGAAGCAAGTATGAACAGGTCTCTCGCAGCATCAAAAGCAACTGGAGCAAATTTCAAAGCAAACAGAGATACGGAAATTGATCAATTCTACGGTTTGCTAAAAATAGCAAATGGCTAAAAATAGAATGTATTGTGCCGGATAAGATGTGAACAGAATGGCAACACCAGATGGAGGCACAACCACGCCATTTCCAATTCAGAACAAGGTGAAAATCAATGAAACCCTAATTTCTCCTAATTTTACTAAAAAGAGAAAGCTGAGAATGCCTAGGGCGTTGGAAATTCATAAATGATAGCTGACAGGCACACACCCTCATACGCACCCAGGAGAAATGAAAGATTCAAAAGTTCTAAGTATGAGATTTCCTTGAGCAAAGGTGAAATGCGCCTTCAAGAGGCATAGAAATTCTTCTAAGGCAAGAGATTTTCCTCCTCATACCCCCATATGCGCCTAGGGAAGGTGAAAGGTCACCCGAAGACAGAAATATTCACCGAGACATCAAAATTTCCTAAGACATCCTCAAATGCGCTCAAAGGGGAAGTCTACATGCTTGTATGCGCCAAGGGAAGGTGAAAGGTCACCTAAGGCGTGGATATTCCATCTCAGCTAGTAAAATGCGCTTGGAAAAGGAAGTCAACACCCTCTTATGCGCCTAGGGAAGGTGAAGAGTCACCTAGGATGTGGAAATTTCCTCTAACACTGTGAAATGCGCCCAACTTGGAAGTTGCAAGTGCTAAATGCGCCAAGGGGAGGTGAAAAGTCACCATGGGCGTAGTTTTTTTTCCTTGTCCACATGTAAAATGCGCCTAAGGCAAGGAAGCTACATAGCCAAAATGCGCTTGAGGAAGGTGAAGGGACACCTAGGCGTGGAAAGTTTTTCACATGTGATGAATGCGCTCAAGGATAAAATGGAAGTCTACTAGCCCATATGCGCTAGAGGGAGTTGAAGAGTCAAGTCAAGGCATGGAAAGTCTTTCACATATGGTAAATGCGCTCAAGATAGTTCCTCTTCTCCAAGGTAAAAGGTAAGAAGGTGAAAGCTAAAAACGTAGAAGATGAAATGCGCTTGAAGGTGGAAGTCCACTATGGCATATGCGCTCAAGGAAGGTGAGGAGTCACCATACGCCAAAGGGAGATAATGCTAAAGGGGGCGTGATTTTTTTTAAAAGACCAAGGATTATATTTTTCCTCTTCACATCATGAAATGCGCCTAGTAAGTGGGGACTTGAAGAGTGAAAATGGCTAAGAATGAAAATGTCTAGGCGTGGAATTGCCTAAGAGAAGAAATAAAAAAATGACATGCTATATGCGCCCTTTAGAGATGAAATTTATATTTTTAAATAATTCCTAAGGTATTTTCTAGAGGGAAAAATGGAGAGTACGAATGAAGATGATGCTAATTTCCAGAGTTAAGAAAATCTTCAGAGGGAAAATTCTTCAGGGAAAAATCAAGAAAAATTGCCAAGGTGGAGAAGCTTGAAATTGCAGGAGTGAAAGACATCCGGAGGGGAAGAAACAAACATTAGCCATTTTTATTATTTTTAAATAATAAAAATTAAAAGTACCCCTTCATCTGGATACACATGAAAACGATGGATTCTGGAAGAATTTCTCTTCTGGGTATTAAACATTTGCAATTCAGAAGTGAGTCAAGCTTACTCCACGCCATGACCAAATCGTTTCGATGGGTATTTTGCCCAGTGCCTATTTTAAATAAAATTCGTAAGGCAAAATTGAGAGATTTCTCTAAGGCGAACGAACAAAATGAATGAGAGGCTTCGCTAGAAGTTTTGAGGTAGATAATTTTGCCAAAGCGAAGACAAGATCAAATGACTTAGCCAAACATTTCGAAATTGTTCAAGGAAGTGAATGATTTAATATTTAAAAAAAATCAAATGCGGCGAGGCAGGCCTGTGCAGAGATGATGAATTCATAATTCTAGAAAATGCCTCAGATGACAAGTGTTACAACCGGGAAAAGAGAGGGAAAATGAATTTGAAAATTTTGCTAAGTATAGCCTCTGCAAGAATTCAACCAGGCTATAAGATTTTCAAATCCTCTTCATTCCTCTCACCAGTTGCTGAATACAAAATTATTAGCTAAGTGAAAGTACGAATTCCTGAGGAACTTGAAATTGCTGAGAAGTTCGAAATTGTGAGAAAGTTGAAGGAAAAGTGCAAATTTGTAAAAGTTGAAGTTGCTGAAGGAAGTGCGACTTAACTTGCTGAGGTTGCAGTTGCTGAGAGGTACGGATTCCCAAGTTGCCAGTTGTTACATTTGCTGAGAAGGTACGAATTTGCAAAAGGTCTCAAGTTGCTGAATGCTGAAGTACGACTTGAGAAGAAAGTTTGAAGTTGCTGAAAGTTGCTAAGCTAGAAGGAGAAGTACGAACTTCAAGGGAGAGTTTTCAGATTTGCTGAAAGTAAAATTGCTGCAAGCAAACATTTCCAAGTATTTGGCACTATGTTGCTGCAACCAGAGAAGAAACTTCTAAAACATTGAAGTAAACAGGCGTAGTTGAGAATGGCTGAATCAAGCAGAAGAGCTGCAGGCAGAAGCAACCACACCGAGTCCAAACAGGCTGTGATTAAGAAACTGGGCAAGTCATTCTTGCCAGAATCCAAATTTTCATCAAAGCTCGGCAGGCTAGCTGACACGAACTTAGGCTCATTCAACATAGAAACATTCAGAAGAAGGATATTGGGGACTGGAGGCCATCACCCATCAGTGACTTCGCACAGTATTGTCAGAAGCGGACTGTATGCAGCTGCCAACTTTCCGCTAGCTATCCGGTGTCCAGAACTCATCATGGAGTGCGCCTACCACTACAATGCAGAACAGAGAACAGTCACTTCACCAGATGGCAAGGTGTTGGCTAACCTGACACTTGAAGCGATCAGAGAGGCATTCGGGATTCCAGTTCATGAGAAGATGATCTACAAGACAAAAGAGAGAGCTGGAAAGATGTACTCATCCACCACAAACCGGTGTGTTGATTTGATAAACACTAGGTGGATGATTAAACCCAAGCCAACTCGCATTAAATTGCCCAAGCAGATAGTCTCAGAGGACTTGAGACAGGAGTTTGGTGATCTCATTATGATGCTGAGCAGAGTTGGAGGTTGCCCCCAAGCGTTCATCTTTGAACCTTGGATGTTCTATTTTGTCAACTTGGTGTTGGAGGGAAAGGATTACATGGATTGGGCACTGATGATCAGTGATAACATACATGAGCAGCTTCGTGGCGTGAGGAGAACGAAGACATTTTACATGGGCTCCTACCTTGTTTATATGCTGGCTCGTATGACGAGATATAGAGGGATCTCTTACAAGGAACCAATCGGTTGCGGATCCCATCAGTTTAAGATACATGAGGCTTGTCCACAGTTGCATCTGACAAGCACAACTAATTACAAGAGGGTCAATGATGCCTTTACAATGCATATCACGAGGACCTTGCAGCAGAGAACCCACCATAGAATATCAAGGGAGGCACAAGAAATGATTGAGAAATTCGGATGTTGGTTTATCCAATTTCCAAAATTCACCTACATAAGGCTGCAAGGATTTTCCTCCTATCCATACAGATTGCCTCGGTATCCCACAAACAGGATAGTGATGCTGGAAGTATCTAGGCAATTGATTGCCTATGATAAGATTCAGAAGAAGAAGAAGAAAGGTGGACTCGGATTCCCAATTACTATGGGAAATTCAGATGAAATCTGCCCATTGCTGCAAGCAGCAAGGGAGGCAGAAGCGGAGCTCCAATTCTTCCACCTTTCTTATCACACCAGCAGGCATTACTACAATCCCCACAAAAACATCAGGTGGATATTGACAGAAGAGTTCAGGCACAAGGTGCAAATCGAAGACTTTTGGGCTAGTGTAGTAGATGAAATCGAAGTCAGAAAGAGGATGTTCTCTCGGATACCGTTGGTGATGGTCAGGGAGTGTGAGATCATCCCAGTACCAGATCAGATTGAGGAGGATATAAACGTAGTACAGGCTGACTACGAGACAGTAAGAGATACGCCTCTGCCACTCCCAGATTGGTCTGAGCCAGAGATCACTGACTTGGATACACTTTGTATCCTAGTCTTGACATTTACACGGAGTTGGGTAGAGAGGCATGTCAGCCGACTCAAGGGAAGGTCAATTCCCCTTACCTACAATTTGATGGGAGACAGCAGATTGCAGACAACTAATCAGAGGAGACGGAGTAATCCAACTCCAGAGCCTAGAGGAAAGGAGCCAGTTCGACCCGAGCTTGTGATAGTTGAGGAGTCTGTGCATACGCCATCTCGGACACATTCTCCGAGTATGCAGGAGGTATCCCTATTTGCCGATCAGAGGGAGAGATTGGATGTAGAGCAGGCAGTGCAAGTGGCAAGTCAGCCACCTCGTAGAGAATCAGTGGGTCAGAGCATCAACATGCCCCAAGAAGATCATCAACAGGAAAATCAGCAAGAGACAGATGAGGGGACGGCCACTGATACTCAGTTTCAGCAGGAAATCGAGGCGGCTCTCGAGGGTGATGCTACTTCAGATTAGGACGCCCAGAGCTCAGGAGACACTGAGCCTATTGATGACGGTGAGCCTTGTCAGAACGATGGCAGAGGAGAGGTTCACGAGGTAGAGGCCGAGGTGGAACAACCTTTTATTATATCTGACATGCGTCAGGAGGTGCCAAAATGGCTAAAGGACAGAATGAGGCGTGATCCTGTAGATGAGACCGATCCCGCAGCCGAGATGGAGGAATTATTACAGAGGATCAGCGCACCTCCAGCAAAGAAAAAGGCTAGGAAGTTTTCCAAGATTTCAACAGATGAAGATGGATCCCGAACCTTGCATATGGCAGTTCCTCGGGTGGAATGTGATAGAGACGAGGCCGTTCCTGAAAACTATGTTGTGACAACCATGGAACTAGGCCACCCTATTAGAGCACAAGTGGTAGAGGAGTGCGATAATTCCTATCGAGCACTCAAGGATAGATTGTCCCATGTTGAGGGCAAATACAAAAGGTTGAAGGTAGAGCACAAGACACTGATTGGCTACGCGCAGCACTTGTCCCGTCCTTGTGGGCAAGAAAATCCGGCAATTGAGCTTCCAACTGAGTTTTCCAGGGAGTCAATTAGTGGGTTGGAAGATTTGAAGAGAATGGCACAGCAGGTAGACAAGTGGGTTGCCAGTGTGCGTACATAAACAAGAAAGTTCATGGAAGATCTTGCACATGCCTATGGGCAAGCTTCCAATATTTGGGCAAGCTTCCAATATTATGGCTAGAGTGGAGGCAGTTAACCATGCTTGGGGTGAGGCTCGCATCTATCAGACAAGAGTTGTTCTCCGTTTAGGGGCTTTGATGAGCATACCTCAACACTCTTTGGTTGAGGGAGGTGTTATCTAGCAGGGGGATAGATACGACTTCGCCAAATGGTATTCTTCAGTAGTCACAGGCCGGGGATTCTATGATGCATCACAGGCAGATTCTGTCAGGGTCAGAAAGGCCATGACGAACATCTTAGATGGAATCCTCAACACATTGGAGGCAATCTTTGCCAGGAGGTTGGCTTCTGAAGAGATAACTGCAGAAGGATTGAAAGACAAATTGACGCCATTCTTCTCTGAGGTGAAGACCTTCACACAGGATGATTTCGAGAACACAGCCACGTTCTCCAGTATCATACAGAACACCCAGGACGCCCTTGTTGCCTGGAAGAAATCATGTGCCCGGCATGGGCAAATAGTTGCAGTTTTGGAGTTTTAGTTGGATCACATTCCTCCTATCTCCGATCAGGAAGTTGAGGCAGTCTTGGCCAGATTCATCAGATTTGCAGCCAGCGAGAAGGAGAAAGGAAACGTCCTTCTGGACGATGACCTTCTGGAAGGGGACAACGTGCATTGATCGCAGAGTATGGTGCATTGATGAGGAGTGGAGGGCGCATTCATTGCCCCACTCCTCTCGGTGGCAGTTTTTAGGGCATGGGTGGCTCAATTTGAGCCCTTTATTGTAATCAGATCTGAACCGTCCACTATTTGGACTCATTATAAAAGGGGCATCCCCCTTCATTTGTAAACAGTTAGAATTAGAATCAGAGATAGATCAGAGCTAGACAGAGATAGAGATTGATAGAAGTTAAAGTAGAGCTAGGAGTTAGCTTAGTTGGAAACGAAAGAAAGACTTTCCCTTTGAAAGTTTTTGCAAAAGATTGTTGTGTAAGACTCTCATGATATAAAGATTTCATTGATTGGTGACTTCATTTTGTGTTGTGGGCAATTGACGAGATCTTTTCGTCTTTCCAATTCGAATAGAGTAAAGTAAAGTAGATTTGTTTTCATGCAAGTAGAGTTAATTGTGGAATGTTACATTAGTTTGGGCATATCTTCCCGTATCCATACCATTGGCGGACTTGCTGACAGTAAGTCTGCTCCTGCGTGGTCAACTAGAATCTCAGCACTTAACTTCGATTGTGTTTAGTGTGCCCACTTGCTTCGTTGTGAAGGGGTGCGCATGGTGAATCTCAATTTGAACATCTCATCCATCCTTTGAAGATTGCACCAGTTTTGTCAGAGTTGTCCGAAGGGGAGACGAAGCGAAGTTTGGTTTGAAGATTGTGAAAGCTAATCCTTGCATTCCACCCGTAGAAATAGATTGTAGAATTCCTATCCCTACCTCCTTTAAATTCAGTATTCCCCGATCCGTTGAAATACCAGAGCATCATAGTCAAAATCCTTCATTTGCTTGAGCATATAAAGTTGAACAATTACGTAAGTCCCCTTGGAATACCCATCATATTCACATCAACCAACTGAGTCTATTCGCATTAAAGGAACCTTGGAGTCGAACGCATGAACTTTCACGCAATCTTAGCATGCGGAACACTTTGATCAAGAGAGAATAG
Source organism: Sequoiadendron giganteum (assembly GCA_007115665.2). Classification (NCBI taxonomy): domain Eukaryota; kingdom Viridiplantae; phylum Streptophyta; class Pinopsida; order Cupressales; family Cupressaceae; genus Sequoiadendron; species Sequoiadendron giganteum. The sequence goes on from CM021102.1 coordinate 560,611,845, forward strand.
AGTGACCGTTGGACATTTTATTCTGTGTTGGTGTTGTCATAAAACACACGTCAACACACCCTTTAATAAATAAACTTTCAAGACACAATAAACTAATCAAATAGAAGCTACTTTGATCACATACAAAAGTATACATCAACCATGAGTATAATTTTAGATGAAGGGAACAACATTTTTAGATATATGAATATTGTCAAGTGTTTAAGGTGTACAAAACTCAATGATATCCCTAGCATCAAAAACAAAAATCACATATTGAGTCATGAACTATGGTAGAAAGGAGCTTGTATCCCTCAGACCAACATTACTAGCTCTATGTTGAGTTATGCACTTGTATCTCAGACAAGTTTGCAAATAATGCTACAGCCCTACGAGCATTACTTAGGATAGATTTTGACTTAGCAAACTAGAAGTATAAATGTAATTTAATAATAGGAATTTAATTGGGAAAAAGTTGAAAAAAAATTTGCTTTTGCATCCAACATGACTCAAAAGATTTTAATATCTAAAAAAGAAACTAGAGTAGGGATTTGGAAGTAGTGCCCCTAATGGGGTTAAGGGGTGGCATCCCTCATGGGGTCTAAGGTCAATGCCCCTCGCAATATAGGGCAATGTCAAGGGGTGGAGCCCTTGCCACTATGCCCAAATTAAAGCCTTTTGAGATCACATAAACCATTTTGCTGCATGCCATTTTTTATAATTTTATCATTTTTAACCATCCTCCAAAAGCTCTATTGACGTTTCAATTCGCACCTCTGGTGTGCGTATTGGAAATAGACAGCTATGCACCGTTAGACTACTCTTCAAATTAGGAGGGGAAGCTCCCTCTTTTGCTGATTATGCGTAAAAAGAAAATTAAGCTAAATTCCTATCTTTTTATTTCAGCTGAGATTACAAGGTTATAAAACTCTTTGCATTGCAGCTAAGGTATTCTCTGGCTTCGTAACTTCAACTACAACTAGGCCTAAACTAATGACGCTTCTATCTCCTTGAGTAAATTCAGAGCAAGAGGATTTAGAAGTAAACAGGGAATGGTTTCGTTAACACAAAGCTTAAACAAACTTATTTCCAGAATGCACCCGAAGACTCATTGTACTTTCAGATGAAAGCTGAAATAAAGATTTATAAAAGCAAAACATGAAACGATAACCTCGATTTCAAAATTCCCTCAAAGACTCATTGTAATTTTGAGGTGTAGACTGAAATAAATATTATAAAAACAATATCATTGAAAGATCTTGAGACTTTGGATCAAAGCACTATCAGCATAAGATTTATTTCCTCAAACTCCAACAATAATTGCACGTTTGGGACAACAAATTGTATCAAGAGGACAAACATACAATATATGATCAACCAAATTACATTGAACAAAGTGAACATATATTGACTAACAAAGCTTGAAGCCACTAAGGCTCAACAATTTTGTTATAGTAATAACGGTTAAGAAATAATGAGCAAGGTTGATCTTATTTATAGACAAATGAAAGAGTAGGGAACCCTAAAATATCCTTGTGTTAACAATCAGTCTTGCCAATCAGCAAGATTTATTCCCATGTCTAAACAAAAATAACTAGCAGTTAATTGGAAAGACTACATTAGCTAATTGATCTAAAACTAAAGAAAGACTACAATTGTACAATAAATATCTCCAAGGATAGACATGCATGAAAAGAGGATAGTCAGTTAACTTGGAAAAGGCATCAAGTTAACTGCTGATCTAAATTCTATCCTTGGAGATTGTCACATGCCTCAACTGTCAATTCACTACTCGTCAGCAACTTTGGTGGCTCTGTAACTAGAGTGATGACCTCTATTTCTTCTGCAACTTTATGCTTTTGACGCTTTTCTTGATTTTTCTCAATGGAAGAGTATTGCATGATGAAACTGTGGAGTTTGATTGTGAAGACGGATATGTTCGGACAAGTTCTGTACAAAAGCTAAAAATAGCTTCGTTGAAAGGCAAAAAAAGATAGATTTTTGGATAAAAATCTAAGATATGGGTTTTGTAAGGAATGTCGTTCTGAATAAACCCAGATCGTTCGTTTTTCGAAAAATTGATTTTTTCAAGAACATGCAAGAACCCCTCAGAGGTAGAAGTTACAAAGCAATTTTTTTTCCCAAAAAAATTTGAGACATGGGTTTTATTGGCACTTGTGTGCTGAAGAAATCCAAATCAATTGTTTTTTTGAAAAAGATGATTTTTTTGGAAACCCTAAAAAATGGAAGCCGCATAAGCTATTTTTTTTTAAAATCTGGGACGTGGGTTTTGTGGCCAATTTTGTGCTAAATAAACCTAGAATGTCAAATTTCTCAACAAACTGATTTTTCTTGAACATGCAAGAAACCCTAGGCGTGGAAGCTGTTGAATTTTTTTCCAATCTTGGAGAAGATTAAAAAAGAAGATAACCTAGATCATCAGAAGTTGAAAACTATGAACTACTGCCTTTGAAAAATGATGCCCTGGAAAAACTCCTTATGAAAAGATGTTCTTCTGAGCAACCTGATCTCAAAAATAAGAAGAACATTGAAAACCCCTTCTGTTTGATCCTTCAAATGCCGTAGAGAATAAAATCCTATGTTTGGCATTTGGAGTCAACCTACAAGAATAATGAATTAGGATGCCCAAATGCTTCATAAATAGACTTTGGAGGTGGAAGCATTAGTTAACTCATGGAAACCCTGATTTAGGAGTTATCTGGCGTGATTAGCTATTAACTCGAAGAATCCCCCAAAATTTGGGATGTCTTGAGGAAGAGAAAGTCTTCAAAAATTGTAACTTGGGCGCCACCTTGAGATAAGGCATCCAAGTTTGTCAGTGTTAGAATTTTTTTGAAGAATTTCAAAATTTTCTTGATAAACTACCTCTGTTTGACCCTTGATTTCGTACGTTTGATTGATTTTGAGGTTTGGCTAACAGATTCATTGCAGAGCGTGATCAAATCTGAGAAGATGTTCTTGGAGGTTGCAAATCCTAAAAACTAGTTTTGGTGGCTTGAATTCTTGGGCGCCTTCTTGAGATAAGGTGCTTTTGTTTGCCGATGATCCAATTTTCAGTGATTTTCAACTCCTTCAATTTGCCTCCTGTGCTTCAATCTGCAATCGACGATGACTGATGGATCCCATGATCAGGCTAAGATATGTATTGGAAAGCCTGAAGAATTCCAGAAAGGATGACTGGTTTTGCAAATCTTGAAAGCTGATTTAGAGGGCTCAAATTCCTTGGTGCCCTTGGCCTGTAGGGGCACTTTTGTGCTTTTGAGATACAATTTTCACTTTGTAGCTCTTGATGAAATACTCCAGTTTGGTCTTCGTTGCTGGATGTTTGACTACTCTGATGAACCTGCTGACAGACTCGTCGCGAAGCCTGATCGTAACCGAGAAGGATTCCTTGGGAGTTGTGAAACCTGAAAGTTGCATCTAATGCTTCAAAAAGTTTTGGACACCTTTTGCTAGCAGGGTGCTTTTTGCTCTATACTTAGCCAATTTTCATGGTTTTCAACTTTTCCTTCGTTTTGGGTGTCCATTCGTTCTTCACTTGCCAATGTTTGACAGGTTCTGAGTTGGCAGATGGATTCACTATGGAGCTGGACAAAATCTAAGGGCTTGTTGGAGATCATGAAAGCTAAAAACTGAATTTGGTGCTTCAAAATCATGGGCACCCTTGGTTTGCAAGGGCGCTTTTCTTCTCTAGACTTCATCAGTTTTTAGTTTCTTGGCTTTCAACATTTCCCGTTTGATCTTTGTTTTTGGGTGTTTGACAGATCCCGTGGATTGGATGTCGGATTCATTGTGAAGCTGGAAGAATTCTGAAGAAGACCCCCAAAACTGCAAGTCTTAACAATTGCATTTGGACCCTTGAATTCATGGGTGCTCCTGGCCTACAGGGGCGCTTTTGGCTCCAGTGTTAGTCATTTCTCAAAGATTTTCATCTCCTCGCGCTTCGCGTTCACCATCTTGCCGACTGCATTGACTGCATTGTTGACAATGTGATCGCGTTCACTATTATGATTGCTTTCAGCATTTCACGTGCACAGACATTTGAAAATGTGGCCAAGGCATGGATTGCTAGGCATCTCCCTTGAAACAAGGCATCCAAGCTTTTCCATTTAGTTTATTTTTTGTATTTTTCAACTTTTGAAATTCCCCTCCGCCGTTCACCATTTTTTGAGCATCTTTCGCCATAGATTCTTCTATGCAACGTTTGAAGCTTAGATTTTGATACCTGGTACTGGTCATCCTCCATTGATGACCTTAGAGGTCCTAACTTTTCTTCTAAAAAAGCGAAATAGACCCACTAGAGCAAAACAAACTTTTTCATGATTTTCATTGGACCAATGTGATCATGACGAAAGATTAACCAATCAAAATCATTTTGAGCCATTTTTGAGAAGATCCTATTTTTAGGTTTTTTCTAAAAATAAGGGCTTGAAACCTTAATTTCAAAATTTTTTAAGTATCCTCTAGACAATAAACCCAAAAAAACCCCATGATCCATTTGTTTGTTCAAAATTTTCTAAAAATAGCAAATTGCCATTTTAGAGACTTTGACCTTTGTTGACTTTTGATGACAAATTTACAAGATTTGACCATTTTTTATCAAAATGCCTTAATGAAGCAAATTTTTTATTTTGGGTAAAACAAGCTCTTCAAACCCTTCAAAAAGATCTTGAATTTCATGCTTTTGCATTTAATCATTTTCAAATTTTTATGCTTTTTTTCTTGGTTTTCATAGGCTTGGCCAAGTCTAACCACCAAGTACCCAGGTCACAAGTCCTTGGGCCTTGTTTTGACTTGTTCACCTCAGGCCTTGCCGAGCATGGGGAGTCTTGTAGCGCCGCCCACAACATACCCCACCCAACTTTTTTTGCTATAGTGGCATTACCTAGACCCTAAGTAGTAACTTAGCAATTCATTTTGTACACTTTTCAAAGTTTGGGAAAGATTGCAACCATTATTTTTTGTTGTATTGAATATTATTGCAGCCTTTTCATGTCGTACGCTTAGAATGTCATTTGTGAAAGGTTGTCTGATGCTACTTTTTGTATAAGGTCATTTTGCCTCCATATTTGTCTTCCTAGTAATCAATTCCTTAATTTCATTTTTATCATTTCATATCTTAGTGTTGTCATTCATAGTTGCTTCCTTCAATTGTAAACCAGTCTTTACTCATAATTTTTTATCAACTGTAGCTGGTTGACAAACTTAGTATACATATAGTAGTAATCTTCATATGCATATTTGCTTATGTTTTTTATGCCTTGTGTGATAGATTATGTTGATGTGTTTTAAATTCCAAATAAGAGAGCTGATGATGGAACATTGTGTGCAATAATCCTTGACATGCTTATCTTTGATTTTTCCTTCCTAAGTATTTTTGGAATATTTGGTTATCCCCATGCTGTCTTTCTGGGATATATTTCTCATCGAAGTGTTTTTCTCAAAACATGTAAAATTATAATGGTCCATGATCCAAATATTGAGCATTGTAACGACCCCAACCTTGGGTAATTAAATTTTTTCTAACATTTCACTTCAAACATATAAATGTAACAAGTAACAAAGACATTGCAATAAAATTCTTCCTTTCTTTATTGATAAATGCATGCCAGTTACAATATATATTTCCATATGGATTCCATTTCCATTGCAATTATGAATCAGAGTACAAAAGTAAAACAATTACATACATAGCTCGTAAGCTTTTTGCACAAATAGTAGTAAGATGGTCCAGGATTCCTTCCTAAGTAAATTCGGAAATTGTCAGTTGTCTTTCATGAATGAACTGGGCGGCTATTTATAGAGCCCTTAGCCAACAATTTTCCACTCTTGCAGGCATGTAAATTGACAGAACTACAATTTGAATATTTCAAATTGAAATGTGGCGAATTTACCATACTTACTCAGCCTTTGAGAAGGTGATTCGACTTCCAGTAGTCCAAAGAAAAGTTCAAACTTCCAAAGAGAACTGACACCTACAGGCGTCTCCAAAAATGGCACAATGCATGAATAATGGCGGATAAATTTCAGTCGAAAATGTCAATGCAATAACGCAGCCAACTGGCCCTATTTTACCCACGCGTTCCCATCATGGTGGCGACCAGGTCCAAGGCGTGAGAGTTTGGCGCGGGATTCTTCTTTGTCTCCATTTCCATTATTTCGGCCAGTATACAGTTCGCGTATTTTCCCGTGTGAAGGAATCCGCGATTTTCAATTTAAACCAAAGTTTTAAAATGCTTTTGATTCAAATCTTTTAATAAGACTATAGTCTTTATTATTTAAATCTCTCAAAATGTTTCCAACGTATTTCTCCAATAGTCTATGAAATTCGAAATACTTTTATTACTCATGGTAAATGCATTTTATTACCAAATGACTATATAAGTCAATTTTAATTATTTCCAAGGCAAAGTCATTTTAAATTATAAATTAAAATGTTATGTATATATTTTGCATTATATTTAATATAACTTATTATAGTTTTATTTTACCTTATCTAAATATATGTATATATCTATATAATATTTAAATATTATTATAGATATATCAATATATTTTATTATTGGTAAAACTATAATAATGTTTATATTAAATATACTATTAAATATATTTATTAACATATCCATATTTACACTTAAATATATCTATACATGTTTGTATTTAATTATCCAATTACATGTATTATAGGCCAGTCAGAGTACCCTTAATACACGTATTTGTACAAACATGTATATATACGTTTAACTGTAAATTCTAGGCATTAGTATAATTTATCAGTTCACATTTCACATTCAAGGTTCACAGAACAGTAAGTCAGTCAACAAGTAACACCACTTAAAAGCATAACGAATTAATCCAAAACTCCTAAGCCTAAGGGTGACTTACTAAGACAACTCAATCTGACTCAGTTCCCAAAACCCTCAGTGAAGTGTGTGTATGCTCGTATGATCAACTTTACCGGTTACTCGACCAAGCCCCTCTCCCGAGTGATGTCTCCCCTCTGCCTGGAGGAATAGTTCCTATTCCTGCAACCATAGACATACAATCTCGGCAGTTACTTGTTCACAACATCAACAGTATACAAAACATCTTAAGTTTGAATACTCACAAATCAATACTATGCATGCAACATTCATCAAGGATAACATTGATAGAAGTATCAATCAGATGAAACAATCATTTAGATAGAACTCATTCATTTTGATAATAAAAACATGTTTTATTTATCTCAAAGATTCAAACATTACACTCAATTGCCCTATGCAATAGTAGCTATACAATCGGGGTGTAACAAGCATCAGTAAGGAAATGGCAACCTTAGAGACACAACCATCTTAAGGTGAGGTGCTGGAATGACCCCTTTTTTTGAGGAGGCACTTAAACCTGAATCTTACATTCAATGGGTTTCTCAAAAAGACATTAGAAGCGTTAGGGTTCAATAAGTTTCCGTGATAGTATCTATTAAGATCAAAAGGATATAAATATTTCATTCTTGTCAAAGGATTATTCGTTTCCCTCTTATTACTTCACTATGAATGATTCTTCTATAATATATTTCATAAGTACGTTAGGGTAGATGTTAATATCTGCCCAGATCCCCATAGATGGATTCTATTATACCATTTAGCATTGTAGCGAATGAATAGGGTCATTATTACTTATAAGGTTCAATAATTGCTGCTAGCATCACTATTAGACAGTTATAAATAATATATATTCATTATATATATATTATATAATCATTATTCCTAATTGATTCACAATAATTACCTTTAATTAGCATAATCTTGAAATCATAATTTAATTACTTTAATTAATCTTAAAATCATGAATTAATCATTATTAAGTGATATGATTCATAATCCATAATTTTTTTACTAACATCTATAAATCCATCATAAAATTAATTACTATCATCTATCATTTATAGAATTTGTTAATCATAATTTTATAAATACTAACTGTAGGAAATCTGAAATTATAATTTAATATTAACTGAATCATTTCTGAAATAAAGCATACCAAACACCTTCAAGATAATTCTTGGCCAATCTACCGTAGACTCCTCCTATCCTTTTCCCAGTCAGCGATGATATATTTTTTCGTTTGGGAGATGTTCCTCCTCAAATACCCGTTGTGCTGAATGGGTATGTCTTTTCACTTGATCGCTGCCTTTTGAAACTGATTTAACTAAGGTTTAAAATGAATCGCTGCCTTAATTATTACTGTTTGTTACTTGTTTTATTGCCTCTTTAACTTATGAATATGTCTTCTAAATGCATCGCTGTTTAGTTATATTACTATCCTTTAATATATTCATCATTTCCCGACTTTAATTTAATTGCTGCTCCTTATGAGTTTATCCGTAACCCCTAATATATGGTTGATTAAATATATTATGTGTTATATTAAAATAAAATATATTATTAATATATATATAATTACTATTTATATATTATAATGATTATAATCATGATAACATTCAAATTGTTAGTATTTATATTTTTAATATTTATAATGTTTATATTTGATAATTGTAATTCCAATATTATCTTATGATAATTGTAATTATAATAATATTAAATTGCTAATATTTCTTTTTATATTTTTAATATGTATTTTGTTATTTATTCTGTTTATTTATTTGCATTTCAATGCTTTGTCATTTTTATATTTTAGTGTTCTATTTGGGGGACATGACAGGTACCCCAAAATGTCACATAGATTGATCTTGTATTTTTTACATAAATGTAATGTATGGTGCTGCCATTGCACTAATGTTTGCAGAATCATGACCTGGTTTCGAGTGAAATTTGGATAAATGCATATGGTAGTATGGATAGTTGTTGGTTGCCAGGGCAACATAACATTTTAAACTTCTCTTTTTCCTTTATAGAAAAGACACGCTTAGCAACTGGTTTTGAGCTTGCTTGTCAGGTTCAAATTGCATATGAACCTGTGTTGATGTCCTAGGATGTCTGGAAGAATAAAGAGGTAACATAGAATCTGAATGGAATCCTACATACTATATTCTCATCAAGCACTGTATTGGACTTAAGGATAGGATATGTAGAAGCATCAACCCCGTATCATTGATTTCCAACATGCACAAGGTTCCCTTAACAAGGTTCACGATGTGCTATACCATTGATGTCAACATCCAAATGCGGGATGATTGATGTGAAATAGCCACATCCTAGCTGTATCCAAGTCTCTTTTAGAACCATCCTTTTATTAACAAAGTCAATGGTAGTACTTGTCCCCATGTTAGTGTCATGAGCTCAAAAATAGAGGACCAGATTTTTTTTTTTTTTTTTTCCTCTGAAAAGGGTTACTTCCTTTATACAACCATTATAGCTTGCAGTTAGACTTAATAGTGAACTCCACCTTTCTCTCAAGGCACAAGCCAATTTTCTCAATGAGAATCATGACTTGTGGACAGCCCTTAGTGTCCCAAATAAGCATTACTAAGAAACTATATTAATCACAATATAAGAACATGGATACTTTCACATTGCAGCCCATGGTTCAAGAACCATGCTTATCATCCAAGAACCTTACTGAACTCCGGATTGGTTTAGATCAACTCCAAAAGTATCATCATAACTTGATGTTATTGCCCTAATAAAATATACTTCTATTCCTTTAACAAATTACTTTCTACTCTTGAGTTAATAAATTTTTAACAACCCATTATACAATATATATACCGATCCAATATTCTAATTCAAAGTATCTGGGAATGACTCAGATTTTGTTACGACATAACTTGATCTAAAGATTCTAAAATCACTAGCACATTGTGACACAACCTCAAAAACAAATCATAACTTCTAGAGCATACATGTCATGGTAAAGATACACTTACATCCAATATGTAGTGATTCACAACTGAATTTACCGTTTATAAATTGATGAACATATTTTTACTAGTTGTAGCAACTTGAACAAACCACTTTTAGACTTAGGGGAGCAACATTGTTCCTTCATTCCTGCAAAATTCTCAAATAAGAATTTATTAGATTCTTCCAATAATCAATCAAAAGCAAAAATGTATATAGACAATGTATACAAATAAGTAGCCAAACCATAGGAGTCTACCCCATGGCAGAAATTTGCAAACAAAAGGGTGAGTTACCTTTTAATATCTATCAAACCAGCAGATATTCCCTCCTTACCACATAAGAAACTCGCCCAAATCCTAAGGGCCAGACCTAGTCCTTGATGGCTCATTCCAAATGACCTTGCTTACGTATCTGTAACAGAATCTCTGTAGTTTTAGGTGGACAAGGACAGGTGAATAAACTAGTAGAAATTTTACTCAACAATAACAGGGGAACATAGTTATCTCAAGCGAAATACATCATAAGTTTTACTTCAGCTTGATACAAAGGTTCTAAGTACTTGCAGTAAAAATAATAATGAACAATAGTCAAGAGAACCCATCCTTCACAGTTTCAAGAATCTATATCCCTCAGATATGTTATATGGTCAATAACAATAACATAATACCTTACATCATGCATTGCATAAAAATAACTTAAGTGTGAACCTCTTAAGTTCACCTCTGTATATTGATCTTAAAGTTCATAAATGATGATTAGTACCAGTACTCAGATCTAGTAAATCTAAGGTGAGTTCTTTCCTTTTGAAGTTATTCTCTGTTCAATACATTTAACAGAAAAGGTACAACATTCAATATTCCAGCATATAGTCCTAACTAAATATAGAGATTCACAGTTTAAAAATTCTGCCAACCATCATAAATATCATAACACAGCAACACAAGAAAATTCACAAAAATCCTTCATAAGAAAGTTTCTAACTTTCACAATCACTCATATATGCTCCCCTTTCTAAATGCTATCAGACACAACACACAGTGACCCTATACCATAATACAGTTCAATTAATAAGTAGTATCAAGTGACCATGGTTTAATATGCACTCAAGGTATTGAACAGATCTTAGAATGAATATGTAATATACACTGGGCATGCAACGAATGGAAGTAAATCACTTTCCAATGCCTAAACATAGTACTGTTCATAGACAACCCTACAGTGTAAGGGAATTTCCTCTCTATACCAAATTCTTAACACATGGAGAAGCAAAAAGATCAAATGTATGCTTACCTTACTCCCAACAAGGCCATATTCCACCCACCAATATAATTCAATCTAGCTTACATAAGTAGTGAACCATCAACATAATCGTCAATATGAGTATTTGTGGATGATACTACATCAACACCATTTAAATACTGCAGTCATTTTTAGTATAACAAGACATTTTACTCATTTTCAAATAATGCAGAGAATGAAACCAAAGTTTAGTTTCTCAGCATAAAAGCATATTGAAGAGCTTCACTTTTCAAACCCTAAATACAGGGTATCATGTGATTCATTGCTCAAAATCAGGGTATCAGTCTTACTACATTCTTACTTAGGATATTTGAAACGAAAATGACTTACTTGTGCTCATTTGACCCTTGCTGACCAGTATATCTCAATGTAACCTTCTCAAGTATACCATTAATTCAGTATGTAAAGATATATTTTCCAATCACCATTTATAGGGCTAGAATACTGAAATCCCCAACCATCATTCCACTTTCATCAGGTATAAATTTATAATATAATTAATGCTCACAAGAAATGGCCTTATGGTTCTTTAAAGGATTTTAAATAAGTCATTCTTGTTAAGTTGATAACTATCAACATAATCATAGATCATACAATAAATGTTAAGTATAAAACCCATTCAAAATTCAGTTGAGTTAGTACTATTTCCAACCTTTACTTTTGAGTCTGCCCCAATATACAGCAAACAGAATCCTTCAGAAGAATCAATTTAAGTTTAATCCTTCTCCAAATCAAAACAAAGGACCTTTTGAAAGCCTCATAAAAATTATTGTCAATAATCACCATCAAAAGCTCATATAAGATACATATATCAGTTGGTAATTTTACTACCGATATCAATCTAAATGACCATCCTTTTTCATCATCATGCCTTTACTAAACTCATGGCAGAATAAGGTGTGACGGCTCCCTAGGAATAATATAAACTTAATAGCTTGGCAGCGGCTCCACTTGGTAATATCTTTCCCTATGTCACATTAGCATTTGACTCCCTTCCTTAAGCAATGTGTATGGTTTTGAAGGCCACACAACTATTAAAAGGGGCGCTTGAATATATAAATGCATAGGCTCCTTTCCTCAGTCCCAACTGATATGAATAATATAAAAAATTGACCCTCACAATTCTGAAATGGTACAGCTAGGTCAGGAGCATCTAATATAGTATTAATTTTACTTAATTTTGTAACTCTGCAACTTTATCACACACCCTGAAATTCGTTTGGGCACAAGACTTCACGAATTTCGAAACTTCCAATTTTTGAATTCAATGCAAGAAATCTGAATGACCTCTTCAGCAACCAGCTAGGGTAGAATCTTGCACTACCAAACCCGACATCCCTCAGGTACATTTTAGCTCTTGAAATTTTTTTGTTTGCGTGGGATGACTTGTTTTTGGCTGTTTTACATGTATTTCCAGCATTTTGTCCTATTTGGACATTGTAGACATCTTTTGCATGCAATTTCTCTTGTGTAGATACATTGAGATAAAATGTTAAGAGTAAAAGGTATTTTCTAATTAATTATTTATTTTATTATTAGGTTCATTTTCCTCTAATTACTTATGCTTATTTAGGTCATGTTCTTTTTATGCCTCATGTCATAGGATGAGGACACATGCCATGATCTTGTTTTATCCTCACCTAGGATTTCTAGGATAATTAGATTCTCTATTGTATAATCATTAGAAGATGCACATTCATAACAATTCGTGATTTTTTGGATCAATAGCTCTTGGCCTCCATAGTTTTTCTTTTCTCTCTTTCAGTGACAGGTGTTTGATTGCAGGCAATCCTTGGGAGTTGTAGAGTTGATTTTTCCCAACTTCAACATAAAGTGCCATTCTGATGCATTTTTTTGGGGAATTTCACACATCCTATTGTGCCTTTGTACTTGCACTATGTTAGAAAGTGTCATGGGAGGGTTGTGTAGGCCTTTTGTTTTTCCATCACACCTTTGTCAAGTGACTGCCCCTTCCTCGACAACATCAAATCCGAGTGATTCTTGTCCTCATGCATGTGTGCCTAGTTTGCACACCCTTTTTATTTGTAGGTACTTTCATGTGCACATTCAAATGTTCTTTGTTCTCCTACATGAACTTCTTGGTGACACACAATTTTAGTGGACCTATCATGGCTCTCCCTTTTCCGCATTATGGGGGGGTTTCTACTATTGGTGCTAATGCTTCCTTGGTTTGTTTTGGAGTGACCTACATATTTAGTTTTTGTTCCTATGTACTAGGCAAGTGCAGTCGCTGGTTACCCATGCATTTTGGTGAGATGGAGCATTTACCATATGGACACTCTTGCATCCTATTTCTACAGGCGACCTATTTTCACTTGAGCAATGTTCTTCAAACTATTGGTACCTGTATTTTCAACTTGCATCTTGCATGGTTGAGTAGTGTCATTGGGGTCACTTGTGCAAAATCGTGCGTCATCTGTATCTTTGATTGCCAAATGTTTGTCTTTGTTTTCCATTTGATTCAAGTAGTGTCATTGGGGGCACTCATGCAGATTATTGTCTTCTTGATCCTGATTATCATTTGTTTCAAAGGAGGTTCTTTATTTCAACACTATATCAGTCATCATTTGATAGTTGTCTACAACTTCATGCTTCAACGATGTTCTTCATGTTCTTATTCTTTTTGAGACATTGTTTTGGAGACTTCTTAGTCCTTCAGATTGTTTTGGAGGCTTCTTCGTCCTTCAATCACGTTTCTTTCTTTTGGGGAGGAGTTTTTCCCATGAGGTTTTTTCATTTTCTCCAGTTGTGAGATTAGATTGTTTGTACATGGGTACCTCATTAGGCCTTGTTTGTCGGGACCCATCATACATTCTTTTCTTTTTATGCATTCACTTTTAGGGTTTTAGCTACTCCCTAAGTGTTCACTCTTATGAGCACTCTCCCTCATTGTATTCTCTCGAAGACTCTTGAAGCTTTTCATTCTACAACTTCTTTCTTGTTGAGGAAATAACAAGTCTTTGTTTGCAACTCTCATGTGTGGAAGGCGTTTTCGTTTGTTGTTTGATCTTGCATCTTGTGTTTTTCACAATTCTAACAAAGAATAGTTCATAAAGTTTGCCGGCATGGACATGGCCCTCTAACCAGCACGAGCTTCCCACTATTTTATGTATTGCTTCCTCCATACACTCTTTGCAGTTTCGGAACAACTGTTGGATCTAAGATTTTGCATCTTTAGCCAGACAAGAGCACTCCACCTCCATGGTGCTTTCAAAAGACATATATCCATTCTTCACTCAAAAGCCATTTTATTGCATGTTTTGGTTTATTGTTCTCTGCTAGAGATCTTAGCAGATCTTACCAAAGAACAAAAATAATTTGCACTGCATGCTCCGCACACCATGTGTAGGATACAAGCCTTGTGAACTTACATAAAACTATTGACTAGTCCAAATCCTTAGGAAGTATTTATGTTTGATTAGACCTAGGCTAGATTGTCATACTCCTTTTTCTTTTTTCAATGAAATGATATTCTTCAGGCTTGGCCATCAATCTGCTTTATCATCTATGACCATCTGAACTGTTTGTGTCATGCCATAATTCACAAGGAATTGAGTCATTGAATTAGACTCCATATACACGTGATAACGTATAATCAACAATCCCTAGCAGCAATGATGTTCATTTGTGGCTGCAATTTCCAATTTGTTGTATGATTTCTCCTGACAACCTCAATGCTAATCATCGAGTCCCCTTCTATGTCTAAGTTGATTCCCATTGAGTTGTGCAAAAAATTTGGCATTTGGGGAACTTAGAGATTCTTCAACCTCTTCATCAATGTGCCATCCCAGCTCATAAACAAATGATTTTTTTGCGTTTTAGCTTTTGCGTTCAACCATTCACAAATGCTTCGTTCTATTATTGCAACTAACTCCTACTATGATAGGGAAATGTTTGAGAAAATCTTGCAATTTCTTTCCTTCCATATGTGCCAAATTAGTATGGAAGGACTTACCAACCAAATAACCTTCCAAAATGTTGAGTGTTGGAGTACCGACCATGATCCAAATACCTCCACGAGATCATTTTATCTTGGGACATACTAGCCTAATATACTTTGCAACCAATCCCAACATGAAGAGGCATAAGGGAAATTTAGTAACAAGTGGTCTGCAGTTTCCTCATTGGATTTACACATCACACAGTGAATAGGTCCCAAAATTCAGACCGTTCTCAAATGATCCCCTTTTAGATTGCGCTTATAGTTGTCCACCCAAAAGCTCCAACCTTGGGTAGCTCCCATCGACCCTAGCATAACTTATTCGGTCAACAATGCTCACATCCTTGTATTTGTATCTTGTATCTTGTTTGAACAAAGTAGTTTCCCGAGCATGCTCCACACCATATTAGTTTATCTTCATTCTTATTCAAACATATGTTCCTTTGATTGGATATATCTTTTAGATGCTTTTTTTCTTCCTTGTTTATTGGCAAGGATTCAAAATCTATCCATTTGTAGCCACCTCTTGCATCCTCTTCGAGGTAGTCCGTAAAATTATTCCCTTGCATGTTCTTGAGAATCTCCATACAATTTCAAAGCTCTGTTTCTTTTGGTAAGGGCTGATGGCCATTCCATGAATTCAGCGAAAAGTCTATTGAGAGACCATTATTGACTTGCCATGATAAGTGGTTTGTGATTATGTTCCTGCTTTCCCACATGAATCTCCATACATGAGAACCATTAAAAGCATTTTCTATAGTCAAGATTTTTCTTGGATCATTACTATCTAGATATTTATTTTGCATAATTTTTCACCATAATTTTCTTGGTGACGAGTACATTTTCCAAATGAGCTTCACGTAAAGCACAAGATTTTGAAGTTTTAGATTCTTTATTCCTGCTCCACCACTACGTTGTTCTCTCCTTACTTTTTCCCAATGGATGACGAGGATGTGCTTTGTATCATTGGAGCCTTCCCAAAGAAACTTTTTCAAAATACTATCCAATCTAGTTGTTACCTGATTGGTCAATTGCATACTGGACATAGTATATTTTGGGATTGTTGCGAGGACAGTCTTAATCATTGTTATTTTGCCTGCCAATGTTGGCTATTTGCCTTTCCATGATGTAGCATGCCTTTTGCAACACTCTACTATATCCCTCCATAAGTTTGATCTGACTATGCCTTTGAAGATGGGAACACCTAAATATTTGCATGGAACAACATCCATTACGTATCCCAACAAAGTTGTGATCTTTTTCTATATCGATTTTTTGGTGTAAAAGAAATAGATCTTTGATTTCTCCTTATTTATTATCTTCCCCGAGGCTTCCACATATTTGTCTATTATTTCCTTGATTATGTTAGCTTCTTGTATTGTAGCTTCCTCGTAAAGGACTGTATCATTGGTGAATTGAAGATGTGTTAGGGGATCCACATTTCTTACCACCAACAATCTGTTCCATCTACACTTCTCTATCATGCATCCTAACGCTTCAACCATTATCACAAAAAGAAAAGGTGAAAGGGGGTCCCCTTGTCTTAATCCATCCAGATTTTCAAAGAATCCACATGATGTGCCGTTTAACAAGATAGAGAAGCGAACCATTGAAATGCAAAAGAAAATCATCTCTATCCAGTGTTCATTGCATCCAAATCTTTTTAAGACACTTAGTAGGAATCTCCATTTTACCCTATCATAAGCTTTGCTTATGTCTAGTTTAATCATCATGCTACTTTGTTGGCCATCGTTGCTTGAATGTATGGCTTCATTGGCTACTATGATACTATAAGCTATTTCTCGCCTTGGAGTAAAGCCAACTTGATTAATCAATATCACTTTGTCCAAGTTTTGTTTCAGCCTAGTTGCCATAGCCTTTGCTAATATTTTGTATATTGTATTGCATAGCAAGATAGGCCTAAAATCTGCAAATGATTTGCAGTCCTCTTTCTTAGATTTTAAAGCAATCACTATGTTCATATCCTTAACAAATTTCCTATGTTTCCGAAAGTCCTCCATGATCTCCTAGACTTCCCTCCCTACAATATGCTAGCATTTGTGATAAAATAGAGCCGGAAATCCGTCAGGCCTCGGGGATTTGTCAGTGTCTAATTGAAACGTTGTCAACTTTATCTTTTTTATCATGAATGGTGTGACAAGAATATTGTTCTCCCTTGAAATAATCCTAGGAATGTTGTTGAGAGTGTTGGCGTTTCAAATCGCACCTCTGGAATGCGTTCTGGAAATGGACAGCTATGTGTAGTAAACCGCTCTTCGAATTAGGAGGGGAAGCTCTCTCTTTTGCTGAGTTGCATAAAGAAAAGTAATCTAAACTTAATTACGCCTATCTTTTTGGTTCAGCTACGAGAACACAAGGTTATAGAACACTAGATGTTGCAGCTGAGATTTTCCCTTTAATGAGACTAGACAGCTACAACTTAACCTACGCTTAAAACGTTTCTCTCCTCTCAAGTAAACGCAGAGCAAGAGAGTTTAGAAATGGACGAGTTTGATTTCTGACAAAGATACTTAAACAAACTATTCTTCAACATACATTTTAAGGCAAGCTGAAAAAGAGATCATAAAAGTATTACGGAAATACGAGACTTTTATTTCAAGGCAGACAAAGCACGCTCAAGATTTTATTTACTCATACTTCTAACACAAAACAAATAGACGAAAACTTGAGATATTTATATTAGGGTAGACAAAGCACGCTCAAGATTTTATTTACTCAAGTTTCTGGAACAAGGATTACAACTTCGGGACAACAAGTTGTAGCAACACATTTGCAACATGCGATCAACCTAATTATAATCAACACAACACATGCACTAAACAAGTATTTGCAGCTAAAGAGGCATGCAAACTTGCTCTTTACACAAAGTGAACAACACTAGACGATAACAAACATGTAGGCATAAGCTCAGTGATTCTGCTATCACAAGCACAGTTAAAAGAAAATGAGCAAACACTGCTCTTATTTATAACTAAGCAGAGGAGTAGGGAACCCTAAAATCTCCTTGCTTTTACAACTACTGCTTGCCAACATGCAAGCTTTATTTCTAAATCTAGAAGAGATTAAAACATCTAAACCCTAGAAAGCTTTTAAAAAGGAAAGTGCCAACTTGTGACAACTTGTTGCAATATTTTCTTTCTATCCTCAAAAAATGTAAAAGATTTGAGACAAGAATAGAAAGAAAGCGTGGAAGATGCTTCTAGAAGAAAGCAGATTTAAAGCTCGATCACATCCGCTAAAAAACGGGCAACTTCATCTGAAGTAGGACTATTGATGCTATTAATAGCAAAATGCCGCTTTTCCAAGATTTCTTCGCCATCTATAATTGACTTCAAGAAATCTTCACTCTCATTGGCCGCTTTCTCGAACCTCGCTGACATCATGGAAATCATCATCATTCTCCCAACACTGCCCTCTTTGCCATGCAATATGCTTTGAAACTCAGCTTGGACTACGTCAAGCCCGATGTAGGAACCATCCTCGAGGCAATACTGACAAGGAATTGCTGCAACTACTTCTCTGACAAACCTAAGAGTATCAACAACTCTTTGTTTATACGTTGCAAACTCCTCGGATATTCTGACATATGTATTCACCTTAAAAAGATGACTTTCTTTCCACTCCAGGATTTTTCTTTTATTTTCTCTTGCCATTGTAGAGCCACAAGCCATCTCTAAATCTGCAATTATTATTTCATGCATGGGCTTGAACTCGGCTATCAGCTGTTCAAAATCCTGGATACCTTGACGTAAATCATGAGCCTTGTATCTCAACTGGAAGACCTGTGTTAGAACCTCTTTTCCTCTGTTGATGATCTCTTCAATCCACTCATTAGTTTGTTTTCCACAAATAACTAGTCGCCTTAATTGCTGCTGATCACTTGGTGTTTCTAAGACTTGAGGCAGCAATTGAGTTGTTTGTGAGGTGCCTTGGATAAGATTTGATATACATAACCGGAGTGGACGATTTTTAGCCTTGAGGGCTGCCTTGTCTTCTCCATCCTTTTGCACTCTTTCTTGAATGTTTTCTGTTACCATTTTAAACAAACTTATATCAGCATGTCGAGTACTTTTACCAAGGTTTGCTTTGACCATGATAAAATCGTCAACATCCACCTCATCTCTTATTTTATCTTCAAGAGGCGTGGCTGTCTCCATGACCATTTCACCCTCAAGATTCCTCTCAAAATGCATTTGTTTCTTGGCATTCTTCTTGGGTGCTTCCTGGTATATGCTAAGGTCATCAACATTCACCTGATACGAAGGCCTTCTTCTTGTCCTTCCCAAGGAGCTCTCAAGCCAAGATGTGGTATTTCTATTAACATCCAAGGGAGGAAAAATTGTAACATTGGCCTCTATCTCCTCGTCTTCCAAATTGATGTGAATTGGCAAAGACCTAGGAGATGGTAGAGTTTCTTGTATCAAAGGTTCATCATGTTGTACTTCTTCTTGAAGTATGGGCTCTGGTGGAGGAACTTATATTTCAGCTGTAGGCTGCTCCTGTATAACAATCCCTGTATAATCCAACCTCCTTTTAGTACTCTTTGCTGATCTATTGCCCTTTGTGACCTCTTGAGACTGAACTTTTTCTTTGTTCTTTGGTTGCACTCTTGAAGAAGAGGGAAGAGATGAATGTTTCTTTGGCGGCTATGCTACTGGAATAGACTCCCTTCTCTTTAGAATCAAGAAAGTCTTATTGTACTCTACCACTTGTCTTGTCCTTTCTTCCACTGTGATACATTCTTTATGAGCCCAGTTGACCTGTGGAAGAGGTTGCTGCTCAACCTTATTTCTAGTATAAGCTGGAAGAATTACATCCCCATCATCATCTGACAACCCTTCAATATCTTCTGATAAAAAATTTTCATTTGATGAAGGTTTAACCTACTGTGACTTCGCCTTCGCACCTCATACTCGTCTCTGCAATTAGCCCAAAAGTCTTCAAGTGCGGGCATATGAGCATAGTTCTAACCAAGTCTAGATGCATAGAAGCCATGGGGATCATATGATCGTCTCTCGTTGAAAGGCTTGAGACCAAATTTGTCTAACTCGTTACCCATTAGTTTAGCTTTCTCAGATGATCTACATGTGTAAATGCCTAAAGCAAAAGGAAAGCTGAAGGCTGGTCTCTTTTTGTTACGCAGACGGGTGTGAACATTTGAAATCTACTTAAAGAATTCCATGCATACTACCTCATCCGATGGATACCTCAGTAACATAAGTGGAGCCCGTGAATAACCATACACCCTTAAGTAAAGTGAAAGTGGCAAACTGAATAAACCAATCTGCCCATTCTGATATCGCAGGCCTGGCAATGGATGAGATGCAAACATGTAGCTCGTTGTCCAGGTCCCGCATTGTGTAAATCAAGAATGCTTCATTCACCCTTTTGTAATGACGTGATGCAACAGTGAATTCCAACTGAGTATAGTAGTTGTAGACATGTTGAATGTTTAAAGAACCCTCCGTGTTTAACCCTCTGAATTTACCTTGATAGGCAACCAAATAGATTAGGTAGGAGACCATGTGAAATGCATGTCTATGAAAATACTCAGTTATCTGATGATGTAAGCAATCACTGATCAATGTAGGCCAGTCATAGAACTCTGTCTTTTTCATTAGATGAGGTATCATGTAGAACATCCAAGGCTGAAACCTTGTTGCATCTGCTTGACCTATAACTCGATTGAGTAGGGTTATTATGATGGCGAATTCATCTTTGAACTGTCCTCTTCCGACATCCTTTGGCAATGTAGAATGTTTCTCTTTCAGCCACCTATGTGCAATCTTCTTGTTGTATTTATCCTGATGTTCTTCCCATATCCTTTCACATTCTTCCACATTGATGTTGACACTTCCAGGCCATGGTGGAATGGAGAAGCATTTCTCAATCATGTCTGGTTTTAGGTTGCAAATGATTCTCCCATCAACTGATTGTATCTCCCTTGTAGCTGGATTGTAATGCTTGATGCAAGCAATTATGAACTCTAAGCTCTGTACTGAGAAAGGTATGGATGCTGCTGCAATAAGACCTGAATGGCCAAGATGCCTGATGGTGGTATTGCCTGCATCTTCTAAAGGACGTATATTGAACACTAGCTTGATGTGATGCAAGTCAGTTTCGGCTCTTTCAATAAAATCGTGGTAAAACACTGATTTGGTCTTGAACTCTGCAAGAGTGTATTCCATTCTAAAAGACTTGAAGATTGATAGTAAACACGCCTAGGTTCAGACAAATTTTGGCAAACTTTCTAAATTTAGCTTGCTGATTTTTCTTCTTTCAACGGATCGAATTTTTGAGATTTTTTCTGAGATATGGGTTTTGACTAGAATTTCGTTACAAGCCAACCCAGATTGTCCGTTTTTGAAAATATGAAGTGAAGACTAAAAAAGCAGCAAACCCTAATTTTCCCCAAAAAAGCAGAAAAAAGCTGACATCTGGGTATTGTTCTTGAGCATAATCTGAATGGACCCAGTTGATTAGATTTTGAAAAATCTAGCTTATGACTGAAAAAGCAACAACTTTTAGTTTCTCTGAAAAAGTTGAGGTATGGGTTTTGTCCAAAAGAAGGTTTAGCATAGACCCAGAAAACTAGAAACGGATGAATATGAAGTTTTCCCTGACATGCAAAATAAAAGTAGTTGCTGCAACTTAGAGAGAAATCTTCAACAATTTGTCCAGAAGATAGAATAAAAATGGATCAGCTTGCTGAAATTGATAGTATAGGCCCTCTTCTTCACAAATTCGATGTTCTTGATGAGAAAATATGAAAGAGGAGGTCTTCTTTGATTGCTAATCTGAAAATTTATGAGAAACCAACAAGTTAGGGTTCTTGAATCTTGAAAAACACAGGTTTGAAGCTGCTGCTCTGTTTCTGTTTGAAAGCACCTGCAAGAAAATATGAAAAATAATACATAGAGGTGTGCTTAAATAAGTTTTTGCTTTGAAAACAGCTTCTTAAACCCTAATCTTGAAGAAAACCTAAACCTAATTCATGCCTTGAGTAAAGGCGTATTTCTCTTCTCTTTGAAATTTTGAAATTTTCAAAATTAAACTAAGGCATGTAGAAATGGGCGCCCTTCTTGAGGTATGGCGCCCAGTCTCCCTAGACTTAGCCAAATTTCTATCATTTTCAACTTTTGTTCACTTTCTGACCCTGCTTCAGCTCTGTCTCCCGGCCTCTAGATTTGCCCGACAAACGAACTGATTCTTCTATCGTGGAGCCTGATCACATCTAACAACTTTGTTCTGAAGACGTCATCTACTAAAAACTTCATTCATCCCTTCGAAATGTCGGGTGCCTATCCTTGATAAGGGCGCCCATTTCTCCTAGTGTTAGCCATTTTCATGATCTTCAATCTTTATGCTTGTCTTCTGACCTTCAGATGATTTCACTATTCTGGGTGCTGTGCTTGTCAGATTGACTGGCTATTAAGTTCACTGGATAGCTGAGATGAATCTGGAAGGGGTCTTCTGGATCACTCATTTTTGGAAACTAACTTCTAGTGGCCTTAAACCCTAGGTGCCTTTCTCCTTCAGGGGCGTCCATAGCTTCTAGTGTTAGTTTTTATTTCTGAATTTTCGCTGTTGCTTTCCACTTTTTGCCATTTCTCACACTTTTTCTCCTCTGTTCGCTTGGTAATATCTGATGACTGTTGACTCTGACGGGTGAGCTGACGGATTCGTTAGAGAGTTGGATCTAGTTTGACAAGGTTATGTTGGAGGAGTCTTTTGCAAATTTGACCATCGGCTATCTCAAAAGTTTGGGCGCCCTTCTTGAGGTATGGCACCCATCTTATCCAGACTTAGATTTTATTTCGTTTTCTTCATCTTCAGAATTTTAAAATACCTCTCTGTGGCTCCTGCTCGACTTGAATTTGCTAGTGACTGGATGATCTGACGAGCATGCCAGTTGATTCGTTGTGGAGCTGGGATGATTCTGAGCAACATTGACCCTGGAGATGGAAACCCTGATTTTGACTTTTGACCTCTTGAAAAGCTGGGCGCCTTTCTCCTTTAGGGGCGCCCATGGCTGGCAGTGTTAGAGAATTTTATCAATTTTTCAATTTTACCTCGTAACACGTGTTTCCATTGCCTTTGGCTGCCAAGATGAAATTTTTTCTAAGGCATTGAAACATGGGCGCCTCTTCTTGATAGGGGCGCCTGAAATCTCCAGACTTAGATAAAAATTTTCATTTTTGATTTTTCATTTTTCAACTTCCTTAGCTTGTTCCTCGTTTCTTGTGGACATTGTTCATCGACAGTCTCTGTTTGATGCTCGAACCCTTGATTCTGACACCTGGCAGCTGACTGACTTCCATCAATGACCTTGGATCTCTGAAGCAGCTTATGAAAAAGCAGAATAGACCCAATAGAGTAAAACTGACCTTTTTGTGATTCTGAGACTGCACCAGCTTGGTGAGGAAGTATTTTAAGCCAATCAAAATCAGTGTTAACCCTAACAGCCAAACTTTCTATTTTTAGAAAATTTTACAAGTGTCTATTTCGTAAGAAACCCAGAAAAACCCAGAAAAAGTTTATATTTTTAGAAAATTGCTAAAAATAGAAATTTTCCTAAAATTTAGGGATGAAGAACTGAAATCTGGGTATTGTAGGTTTGATCTTTTTGGACCGACCCAGATTGTTAGATTTTGAAAATTTTAAGTTTATAACCCCCATGCAAGACATTCTGACCCCCATTTTGACCTTTTCTGACAGATTTAACAGTATCTTGACTCAATTCTTCAAAATGCCTAAGTGTAGCGAAAATTTTAATTTGGGGTACAATAGAGAGCCGCTTTAGTTTCAATACAATCTTCCGCACCTTCAAGAGCTAGAAGGTTTTGAAAGAAAGACATAGCCGCTTGTTGCACACTTGTGATCAAACATATGGTATTTCCCTCCAAGTCTTTCACGACATCTATTCTATTTTGAAATTTTTGAATCTTGGTCGAGTTATGAAAAAATTGTGTTTCAATCTCCTTGCAGCCATACTTCTCTTGATTTAGAGCGCCATAACTCCTCCTTCCTTGCTAGAATCTCCATATGTTTTTCAATTAGCGCGTTCTCCCTTATGTAATTTGTTTGAAACATCCCATACTTGAACACTCTTTCATTCAATTCGGATAATTCCTTCTTGATTCTCCCCTTCTCCTCAAAGATGTTTTTAGAAGGAGCATTTATTCTACTCTTTTAGCTTGTCCTTAATGAATTGAAGTTTGCACATGAAATAATAACTCTTATTCCTAATCCTACTTGGTGCCATTGACCACCATTACTCAATCAACATCACCAAATCCTCTCTACGAAACCACATTCTCTCAAATTTGAACAGACTCTTAACCGGCCCTGAATCTTCATTAATAGTTAGTTCCACCAGAAAGTGATCTGAGCCCGATATTGATAAGATTTTGGCCACCATTAAATTGGGGGAATGGAACCATTGGTTTGTATAAAAAATCGATCTAGTTTCTCGGCGATGTTTGTGAACCCTACTCTACGATTTGTCCATGTATAGATACTATTTTTTATAGGCACCTCAATTGTTTTTGAGGACTCTCCAAATCTCCTAAACTCTTTCATTGATTGAGTCTCGGATCTTATTCCACCTCTCTTTTCTTCCAAATACAAAATTGCGTTAAAATTCCCCCCAATATAATCTTTCCATTTATGTGATTTGATATTTGGTAACTCAATGAATCCCACAACTTGGCTTTTTCTTGATTTTTTATTGGGCCATAAATATTGAAAAATAAAAATTCCAAATCTGAGCTTAGACATCTTACTTGACACAACATCTAGTTTGAACTAGTCGTTATACAATTAAGCTCAACTTTGTTTGTTTTCCATATGACGCCCAATCCCCCCACATCCCCAAAGGCATCAATATAGTATTCCTTCCAACTTGTGTTAAGATTAGGACATATTTTAAAAAATTTACTACAACCTTTGTTTCTTGCATTATTATAATATCAACCATCATGCTTTCTATTTGACGCTTCGTTAAGCATTTCTTGTTAGGGGTTGTAATGTCCCCATTTTTGTGAGCATCAGAGTTGGTGAGATTAGCCTATTATCTAATCCTCGTAGGCTAATACTGTGGGTTTGAGGGTCCTATGTGGTAGATATCTGGTTTGTTGGTGATGATTTTCTTCTTTGGAGTTTGACGTTATTCAGGTTTAGCCTTTGGGAGATGTTTTGGATTCAGTTTGTGCACACTTTTTATAGAAGTCACCCAATTGTCTGAGTCCAGTGTTACTATTTTTGGAAAGGCACTTGAAAGCTTAGTGGATGCAGTGGTTGACCCTTTGGTTCAGACGGAATGGAAAACTGATGATTAATGGGTGAGATATGTTATTTTAATTATTATTAACGTTAATCTTTAATAATAATTAATTATTTTAAAAAGTGCATCATAATTTTATATTTTGACTTCATGTCAATGGGGCCATTTAATGACTTAGAAGGTCAATTAATAAAGTGTTTTGAAAAGGGCGCCCAATTAATGAGATATTATAAAGTACATCAAAAGCAAATATTCAAATATATTTTAATGATGAAAAGAGCTTCTTGGGGGTCGAGCCTTTTTTGGAGAGCATATAAAAGCTTTGAAAAGTGTTTTTTATATTATTCTACACTTGTGCAAATTATGGGCTTTGTTGTGAGAGAAGAGAAACCAGGGTTTTTGCAATTTTGGCATTGGAGAGCGTAGTTGCTTCATTGTATCAGCTTTCTGAGGGTGTGAAAGATCATCTGAGGATTGCTAATTGGTGGCTTCATCTCAAGAGTCACATTGGTGTTTCGTTAGCTTCTTGGAGATCGGCCTTCAAGGTTCTACAAAGCTTTCAAGAGCAGAACATTGTCATCCAAGCATGAATTCTTTCAATGTAAATTTCATGACATTGATAAATCTGATATAGTATTATATTAGAGCTTCAGCATGTCTTTGTTCTGCAATTTTATGCATTATTTGAGAATATCTTCAACAGTTGTAAAACTGAAACCAAAAGAATGGCAGAAAAAAGTTAGCAAATATCTCCGATCAGAATGGATATTACAGTGGTATCAGAGCGGTTTCCTGCCATCCTATGTTGGGTAAAATTCTCAGAAGGTAGGGTTTTGAGAATTTATTGAAAATTGCAAAGGTATTCATTATTTTAATAAATTCTGGGAGGTGCCTGCTTGTTTGTTTAACCTTCTTCATAGGAGTCAATCGTCGGAATAATCAGACCGCTAGGTCTAGGAAAATATTCTGGGTATTCAAGAATTGGCGATCAAAGGCAAATAAAGATAAATTGTAAGGCTATCGCACAAAAAATAAAAATAATAATCAAGAGCCACTACCAGACAAAAGAATTAACTTCAGAGAAGACAAATCGTGGTTTTTTTAACCTTCTGATAAGACAAATCCAAGAAAAGACAAAGAAAGGAGTTTGATGTGGAGTCTAGCTATGGTCAACTTCAAACAATCAGCGGGTCTTATTAATATAGTGAGATTCTGTGGAAGGTTGGGCGTTGCTTCATGGTAGGGAAGATTATCGGTGCCTGGTGAAGACTTGGACTACCAGAGTCAAAGCCGTCTATACTGTCCAGGCCATCGTTTGGTTTCAAGGGGACGATATTGAAGTCAACAGTTTAATTTTTGCCGCCTTTATTATGGAGTCGATAATATTTGAAGACTGCTGCCGTATAAAGACAAGCAACAAACAAGACAAGTAAATAGCCTATCTATCGGGAGCTGCTTCCATATATTTCCAGCCGCCACTATTTAGAGCCCTCAAGCAATTAGCTCCCTACAAAAGACAAAATTAAGGAGTTGTCAGTAGTTTCTGCAAAGATTGGAGTTAAAGAATTTTGCTTAATAATGAACTGCTGGAGGCGTCAATATCACAAGAGAAGTCATTTGTCTATGAGGATTGGTAAAGCCGTAGAAGATAATCGCTGAAGCCTCCAATCAACAGGGTTTCTTGCACTAGACGACATCTACAGTATTGTTCAGCCGCTGCTTTGAAGGCAATAGATATTCATTTAGGAGGCCACATGATCATTGGTTCCAGCTAAAGCTATCGCTGCTATGTTAAGGAGAGCGACGTCCCATTATTTCATCACCTTGCTATCGGGTTTATCCTTAGTTAGCAGGTTCCTTCTCTACCATCGGGTGCTACTTGTGTGGTAGCTACCAGCCGGTGCCAACTCACTCGGACAACAGTAGACTACTACCTTTGGCTTCTCGACTTCATTGGATATCCTTAGCTTTATCAGAAGTATATTTGGCGGACTCTCCAAAATAGAGTATATGAATTTACAAACTCAGAACTTTAGAATATAAACGGAGTGTGGATTATCATCTTTTATCAACTGTCAATATCTTGACATCGGATATCTAAGGAGCTGCTATTACTTTGTTCTGAGCTGTTCTGGAGCAGTCACGAGCATTTCCAATCTTAGGCATATTGGTGTATCTCTGAGTCTTGCTGATCTGGGTGGACTTCTGAGTGGTTTATTGTCAGCAATTGGTTAATTTCTGTTGTTCAATCTGTTTAATGAAGAACCATAGATGATTGTCAAGTAACCACCAATGTATCAGTCTTATAATAACTTGAAAGTGACCTATAGCAGTCTGAAATCATTCTTATTTGCAACCCATTGTGTGTTAATGGTTAATCCTGCGTTGCATCTTAGAATGTTAAATTATATTGATACCAGAACTTGTGAAGAGTTATATGACAACAGTTTATCAAGTCAATAGGTTGCTCTAAAAATCTGTTTATGCTAAGCTCAGAAATTATATGTGCATTCTGAAACATAGTTCTGCACAATCTTGTATAAAGGGCTGTGAACTTGTCTAGTGAATAGCATTGAATCTCGGACTTACTGTGATCTGTTGCATACCTGCCATCAGCCTAAAATGTCACTTATGTGAACCATGTGGTTGCATTCTGAATTGAAGTGAAATGTTATACTGCTGTAGCTCAATTTGAGCACTCTGTGTATGCAAATTAGTTAGTAATTTGGTTCAAAACATCTCTGTTTAAGGCAGCAGCAATAAATATCTGCTGTTATATCACTATATGTCAGACATGCCTGGAAGAAAGATATTGTAATACCTGATTTCATATTCTGCTTATGCATTCTTTAAAAGACATTTACAATGCTTGCAAAGAAATGATATTAGTTTGATAAAATGGCACATGTATCAAACTAAAACAATCAGAAAAAAAAAAAATCAGTCAAACAGGGTAAGATA
The DNA here is from genome assembly GCA_007115665.2 of Sequoiadendron giganteum. Lineage (NCBI taxonomy): Eukaryota > Viridiplantae > Streptophyta > Pinopsida > Cupressales > Cupressaceae > Sequoiadendron > Sequoiadendron giganteum. The sequence goes on from CM021102.1 coordinate 560,640,217, forward strand.
GTCATTGGTCAGCTTCAGAGTATAAGATGGCTTTTGATAAATCCACGATTGACTTGATGCAGAGTTTCTATGATTTGATGAAGGATCCGGAAATGCAACAGGGATTTTTAAGGATGTTTGGAAAATCTAAGAGGAAGGATAAGGGAAAATAATTGACTCGAAGTGATTTTCAGCCTACAGGAGAGCATGGAAAAAGAGTTGCAGCAAGCAACGAGTTTGGTTCAGAGAGTGAGACAACTCTTATTGATGAACATATTGAGAAGGTTGATGAGGAGAATGTTGTAGAAGGGTCTCCTAATGTTGGCACACAAGATATGAGTGTCAAGCATGAGGAATGCATGGAGAATATAAACCATAACAGTTCTGATGTAACAACCCCATCTTTGGGTAACTAAATTTTTTCGAGCATTTCACTTCAAACATATAAATGTAACAAGTAACAAAGACATTGCAATAAAATTCTTCCTTTCTTTATTGAAAAATACATGCAAGTTACAATATATATATTTCCACATGAATTCCATTTTCATTGTAAATATAAATCAGAGTACAAAAGTAAAACAATTACATACATAGCTCGTAAGCTTTTGCACAAATAGTAGTAAGACGGTCTAGGTTCCCTTCCTTTCAAATCTTGGTGTATCTGTCGCCTGCTGTGGAGGAGAAACATCACTCAGGCGCTTTTCTGCCAACCACGGACTGTTAATGTGGTTCCCCGCACATCTATCTTTTGATGGATGGCCTTCCCTTCGAACGAAGAGATTGGTAAATTAACCGGCTGCGACAACCCAACTGAGCATAGTGCCGTGTCCTATACATCTAGAACTTGCTATTTCACAATCTCGAACTAGCATGATGGATCACAATGAACTGACAGTGTAGTCTCAACTATCTCACATCTAAGTGGATGTCGTACCTTCCACTACTTTGGCCAAAGTATTCACATTCAGTACTTCGAATGAAGGTCATCTATCATATACACTACTCAGGGCCGATTTGACTTAAGGCTATCTTACACTACGCGTAGGCTGAGTCCTTCACTGGATTGTCAATCATCCCAGACTATCCTACATCAAACTATCTACTTAGAAATGAAACAATCTACAAGTGTCTTGTAACATAACTCCTAATTCGCAAATCTTTATCCTAGGAGTGCATAGCTTGCCTCAGTTATCCTAATAACTTAAGCTTAAGACCATACTTGGTTCTGTCTTCATTTCGATCCTAGTAGATAATAAATACTTCTACGTATTCTCCATATACGGAGATCATACACAAAATGCATCATTCATTCAAAATGCATATAAATCCTTCCCTTTTTATCTTTTTTCCATTATTTCCCTTTAATGTAAGATAAGTAAACTAATCCCTTAAGCTCTTTACTCATATAATCCCTTTTGCACAAACCCTTAATCATTGAATCCCTTACACATTTTCTCCTTCAATGCATTGCTTTAAATATTCATCAAAATAATTCTTTCCTACTAGAGCTAATTGAAAGCAGCAATTCACAAGACCAAAAAGGAAACATCACTTCAATAAAAGTTATAAACTAAGGAGGATTCATGCCTGATTTTAAAGCTTCTCCTTCCAGAATTGCTCTTCTAGACTCTCCTTCACATAAGCTTCCAGAATTCCAACTGAAAATGGCTTCCTTGTGATAGTATTTTACTCTAAAAATGATCTTTCTAAGTCTCTTCTCTCAAATATGATTCCACTAGTAACTTTTTTTACTCAACTATAGCTCACAATGACTTCACTCACAACTTAAAATGGGATATTAACTATTAATGGCAATTGCTGGTAAAAACTCACTGTATTTTCAACTCAGCAAAACAGAAAATACAAACAAAACAGAGAAATGAATATGGAAGCTCAATGAAAAATGCTAAACTCAGATTGCTCAATGAAAAATGCTAAACTCAGATTGCTCAAGTGACTTTTAACAAAGAATGGCTGGCATCTATTTATAGACCCGAAATTGCAACAAACTCCACCATTGAGGGTATGCAAAATGACAAAACTATCCTTTGAATAATTCAAAATGAAATGTGGCAGCTATTTGATACTTACTCAACAAATTTAGAGATGATTCGACCTTTCTCAGGAAGAACTTTTCAAACTTCACATGGCAAAATAGGAATGAAAGACACCTACATATGTTTTTAGCCAGGGCGCCCAAAAATGGCGGATTGATTTCTTACTGCAGAAAACGTCAAAGGAAAAACGTGACATCTGGCTTCCATTCCGCCCTACACACGCATTCCCGAAATGGAGACAACAACAGTAGGTTGCGACTTGGTCTCCCGCCATGAGTTTGCAGCCGTGGGTCTTCCGTTTCTTTTCACCATTTCGGCCATTCTCCACAGCCCGTGATTTCCACCATGAAGGAAATCCGCGATTTTTCTTTAGCCAAAGTTTTTTAAATGTATTTGTTTTAAATCTTTTAAAAAGACTATAGTATTCACCATTTAAATTCTCATGATATTTCCAACGTATTTTTCCAATAGACTATGGAAGTCAAAAATACTTTCTTTACTTATGGTAAATGCATTTTATTGCCAAATGACTATACAAGTCAAATTTAATTATTTCCAAGGCAAAGTTAATTTAAAATATGAATATTTATATCTCCATAAATTCATTTTATAATATTTAACTTTAATTAAAAGAATTAAATCTTTTAATTTTACACTAAGAGTTTTTAGAATATTTATCTAGATATATTTACATATTTTAATATATTAATATTATTATAGTTCTTTTAAATATTAAACATATAAATATTAAAATACCCGAGTATTTAATATATTTATATATCTTAATATAATTATAATAATATTATATATAATTGCATATATAAATATATTTAATAAATATACATATACATATATAATTGTTGATTATATATATATATATATTTTGCGAGCTAGTCAGCGTACTTTCAAAATATATATCTATGTGTATGTATATATAAATTCCAGGCAAATATTTAATATTCCACATTATTAGACGTACGCTTATAAACATGTATATACTATACATGTGTCTATATGCTTACTTCCGACGTTCACATCCAAACATGATACCATCAAGACCTCTACTTGTAAGACATACAAGCTATGGATGACTTACCCTATACGCATACAAAACTGACTTGATTTACTCAGTCTAAGGTGTGTGTGTATGCTCAATTGATTTACTTTACCGGTTACCCGACCAAGCCCCTCTCCCGAGTGATGTCTCCCCTCCGCCTGGAGGAATAGTTCCTGTTCCTACATCCATAGACATACAATCTCGGTAGTTACTTGTTCACAACATCAACAGTATACAAAACATCTTAAGTTAGAATGTTCATAACTTAATTCTATGCATGCAACATAACATCAATAGAAGAATTAATCAAATGAGGCAGTCATTTAAATAGAGTACATTCATTTTGATAACAAAACACGTTTTATTCATATCAAAGATTCAAACATTACACTCAATTGCCCTATGCAAGAGTAGCTATACAATCGGGGTGTAACATCTGATTTTTGTGACAAGTCTGATTTTGCAAATCAGACCATGGAAGATAAATAAGAAAATGTACTTAATGGTGGTGGGTCCTGTTGGGTGAAAATAATGTAATCAACTTTTCAATAGATTACACCATCTAGATTTCAGCCACAACTATGTGAGATTACTCTCTCCTCTCGGAAAGGGGAGGCGCCCTTCTTACCGCTAATTAGAAGCTATAGTAAACTTTAAAGAATACTTACAAAATGTACACTGTACTCGTGAAATGGGGGGGGGGTGTATTACATTCATACTTCTCTCTTTTTTCAGAGAAGATGTTTACAACGCTTCACTATGAAATGCTTTAGATGTAAATATCCTAAACTTAATCAACAACAGTAATGCCAATATTTCTATCTTGACAAAGCAAAGCTTAGAAATACCAGGTGTGATTTATAATAACAAAGGTAAAAAGAAAAAGGAAGGCTCACGAAGGCACAAAGTCATTCCGTAGCTTTTTCAATGTTGAATCCAGTGATGATATCGTTCGTTGTATTAGAATCACAAAGTCTTCTTAGACACAACGATTCCTCGAACGGCAAGAACAATTACAAGCACAAAGTCTTGTAGATCCTTCAACAAAATCTTCAAATGTAAACAAATCCAAATGATAAATGTAACACAAAGTTTACATCAAACACTTGAAGCCCTTTCAATCTCATACAATAATTACCACTGATATAATCAACACACAAAACGATTGATTCCAACACAAAGTCTGGCATGCAATCTTCTTCTTTATTGATCAGATCTGAATTCACAATATTGAACACAAAGTCTCAATGCTTGTTTCAAAATAGCAGCACTTCATTGCAAAATCTCAAAAGGTAACCTATTACAAAAGAAATCCCTCTTATTTATAGAAAAGAGGGATGAGAAAAATTAGGGAATCAAATGAGTAAAAATAAGAAACCCTAATCTAACTGAGTGTAATTTATTTCTACGTAATTGCACCTCATATTTTGGTGTAATTATGTTTTACAAAAAGAGACCTAAGGTGTCAAAAACTATTTACAAGATGCATAAAAGGAAGCATCAAAATGTTCAACACTGGGAGATCAGGAAACTTCATGGTTCCTTGCTTGGGCGCGGAGTCTTCATATTTCTTCCTAGTCTCTTGCATGAACATTTCATCCGGACCAACGGTGTAATCCACAATGGTGTGAATTCTTGTGATCGACCTTTTGGCGGATGAATAGACTTTCTTGCACCTGTTGCATGGTGGCTTCTTTGTAGATCTGGGATAGTTCACTGGACTAGAAAATGTCAACTTCAGGATCACTTGATTAAATCTGGAGAGAAACTGCAAGGATGGTGAATCAACAGACACTAGCGGAAAATGAAGCATTGGGAAGCGTGAAGCAAGCAAACGATGTCGAGCAAGCGCGAAAAGAGGAAATAGGCACGGAAAATGATGTGGGAGTGGAGAAACATGGTCCGGAGCGAAAATGGAGTGATTTGGAAGTATTTAAGGCAAAAACTGTCAAAAGTGTAATGGCGCTAAAAATCAATGCCCTTGCACTTTATGTGTAAGTTTGGCAAAAAGTATGTCAGGGTGCTGAAAATCAGCACCCTGGCACTAGGGCTCAACACTTAGTGAAAAACTGGAAAAAGTGTACTTGAGTCAAAAATCACCGCTCTGGTCATTTTTGACTAAGTCTGGAAACGGTGCACTTGAGTCAAAAATCACCGCTCTGGTCATTTTTGCCTAAGTCTAGAAACGGTGCTCTTGAGTCAAAAATCACCGCTCTGGTCATTTTTGACTAAGTCTGGAAACTTGGTGTAAGAGCGGGAAAAAACAACGCTCTTGCACCAAGTCATCATTTCACTTAGGTGCAATGGCGCAGAAAAACCCCGCTTGTGCACCAAAATGAAAAACTGGGAAAAGTGCAATGTAGACAAAAATCACCGCCCAGGACATAAAATGGCTAAGTATGGAAACTTGGTGTAAGATCGGAAAAAATCAGCACTCTTGCACCAAGTCATCATTTCACTTAGGTGCAGTGGCGCTGAAAAACCCCGCTTGTGCACCAAAATGAAAAACTGGGGAAAGTGCAATGTAGACAAAAATCACCGCCCAGGACTTAAAATGGCTAAGTATGGAAACTTGGTGTAAGAGCGGGAAAAATCAACGCTCTTGCACCAAGTCATCATTTCACTTAGGTGCAGTGGCACTAAAAAACCCCGCCCTTGCACCTTTAACACTTAGAATATTTTTTGAAAATGTTGGAGTGCTTTTTTCTGGAACTTTTGCACTTTTTCCAGTTTCGCGAAGTATGATCAGTGTAAGTTCGTGCGAGCACTCGTTTCAAAGGTTTTCACAAGGCGAACGCAGGGGGATGCTCAAATTGACTATCTGAGACTTGGGAACGCATTTTGAGGTGAATCAAAAATTGCCTCATTTTGCGTGCTTTTACATCACGAACTTAGGAAACAAACAAGTTTCGTAGGGGGGTTATCCATGGAATCAGCATTGCTAATTTCCGTGATAATAGGTCCCAGGATAGCTCCCTTGGTGCACAGGCTCCTACTTCGGAAGAGGAATTGAGTGAAGAAGATGTCAATTCAGCAGTCTAACATTTCATTGGAGCCATCCTATGAGGATCTTGAGGCCAATTCAATCGATGAGGATGTGTGCAATGTTGATGGCACACGCAATAATGTTCTCCAGTCCATTAATGATGGTGACTCAACATCCTATCATAGTGTTGATTATAAATCAGAAATTTTGTGTGGAAATGACTTGTCACAGGGGTCTCATCATTTGGCAAGACAACTGAAGGTGAGTGAAGGCATGATTGCTACAGCCATAGAACACTTTGGTGTTTCTCAATAGTTTTTGGCAAACTGTTGTTGGAAGACTCCAGGAACACATGAGCACTTTGATAGTGAACTTTCCCTTGCAGAGTTTCAAGCACTTGGAGATGCATTAGGGGTAATGAAAAACAATTACCTAAAGCTACTTTCAGACATAGACCATCTTCTCATGCTTGATGGGATTTATAATGATACTCTTAAGGGAAAGGAGGAGGAGGTTGATGAGCTCACCTATGAGCTAGAGGTCACCATGGATTCTTTGAAGAGCGCTCAGACAACCCTTCAAGAGTCAAAGTTATGGATAGATGAGCTTACCATGGAGTTAATCCTAGCACAATCTTCATCACCGACACCAACAGATACAGTTCTGTTATCTATGATAGTTACTGGTGTTGAGCATACAGCCACGGGTAGTGGTGAGAAGCACATTGAGGGTGTGACTACATCCATTACATTTACAGGTGTAGGTGACATAGATGGGATGAGTGCATTGGTTGAGAGTATCATAGAACCATATGTTGCATTAGGTGTCTCTGAGGGTAGTCCCATTACTGGTGATGCAGAGCAGGTGATTGATAGCTCTTGTGATGTAACAACCCCCAAACCGGGTAAACAAAAAATTTCTAACAGTTCACTTCAAACATGTAAATGTAACAAGTAACAAAGACATTACAATAAAATTCTTCCTTTCTTTATTGATAAATACATGCAAGTTACAATATATATTTTCACATGGATTCCATTTTCATTGCAAATATAAATCAGAGTACAAAAGTAAAACAATTACATACATAGCTCGTAAGCTTTTGCACAAATAGTAGTAAGATGGTCCAGGTTCCCTTCCTTTCAAATCTTGGTGTATCTGTCGCCTGCTGTGGAGGAGAAACATCACTCAGGTGCTTTTCCACCAACCACAGACTGTTAATGTGGTCCCCTGCACATCTATCATTCGATAGATGACCCTTCCTTCGAACGAAGAGATTGGTAAAGTAACCGGCTGCGACAACCCAACTGAGCATAGTGTTGTGTCCTATACATCTAGAACTTGCTATTTCACAATCCCGAACTAGCATGATGGATCACAATGAACTAACAGTGTAGTCTCAATTATCTCACATCTAAGTGGGTATCGTACCTTCCACTACTTTGGCCAAAGTATTCACATTCAGTACTTCGAATGAAGGTCATCTATCATATACACTACTCAGGGCCGATTTGACTTAAGGCTATCTTACACTACGCATAGGTATCGTCCTTTACTTTTGGATAATCTTTTATCCCAGACTAACCTACAACATTTTTCTAAGAGATTTACACAAGATAGGTATATCTTGTTTCAGATTACCTACCTTTAAACATTCTACTTCAATAGCTACATAAGGGAGGTATATCCTGTTTCAAACAACCTACCTTCAAACAAACTACTTAATCAGGAAATGAAATGCAGTCAACAAGGGTCCCTCGGGTAACTCCTAACATGGAATTTCTCAATGGAGTACATAGCTTTTCCTAGTTAACCTATTAACTTTAAAGCTTTAGACTACCTTGGTACTGGTTCCACCCTCGACCTAGTATTTAATAAATATTTCCTCTTTTCCTTTATATAAGGAATTCAAACAGTATTCAAGTAAACTCATTTCAAACATTCTCTTTATAACATAGACTAGCTATTCTTCCATAACAAGCTATAATCAAGTTTTTCCCTTATAAACAAGTCAATCCCAAGACTTCAAGCTAATCTTATGAAATCAAGCTAATCTTATGAAATCAAGCTATTTACCTTAATAACATGCCTTCTCTATGAAATTAAGTATTTCCTTAATAACAAACTATCCTTTCTCAAACAAGCTTCCCCTATGAAATTAAGTATTTCCTTAATAACAAGCTATCCTTTCACAAACAAGCTTTCCCTATGTAATTAAGTTATTTCATAATAACAAACTATTCTATTGCAACAAAATTTCTTTTTTATACTTTCCTATTTTACTTCATATCACAAAGCAAGTAATACATAATTTAATCAAGCAGATTAATTAAATCAACCGAAGTATTTGAAAGACATTTCACATGCCTGTTTCCTTGTTGTAAATAATTCCAGTCTGCAGTTATCTCTCTTCCTCCTTTAGTTTCACTCCTCTTAATTCTGGTTACTATTACTAGTTTTTGTATTTTATGCTTGTAGCATATAAATACCAGTCTCTCAGAAATGGTGATGGGATATATGCAAGTTGGCTCTCAACAAATGCTATACAACAATGATAGAGTATGGCTCTCAAGCAAATGCTTCTACGGCAATGACAGAGTATGGTTATCCAACATATGCTTCTACAACAATGTGAAAATATGGCTCTCAAAATGCTTCTACAGCAATGACAAAATATGGTTCTCAAAGGAATTCGTTTTTAAGCAAAAACAGATAGGAAATTCATGTGTGGCAATGAGAGAAACTCAATGAAAATGCTAAACTCGGATTGCTCAAGTGATATCAAACAAAGAAAGGCTGGCATCTATTTATAGGGTCCCCTGCTCAACCATTTTCCTTCTTCAATGGCATGTAAACTGCCAGACAAGGTTTGAATGATTCAATTTGCAAGATGTGGCGGATTTTAGAGGTGATTCAACCTTTCCCAGGAAGAAATTTTCAAACTTCACATGGCAAAATATGAATGAAAGACACCTTCAAGCGTTTTCAGCCAAGGCGCCCAAAAATGGCGGACTAATCCCAGGTAAGAAAACGTCAAAGGAAATACGTAGCCATCTGGCTTTCATTCTGCCCCTTCACTCGCATTTCTAGTTTGGGGACACTGCAGCTTGGGACCTGGTCTATTGGCGTGAGGAGTTGCGCGTGGTTTCCATTTCTATTAACTATTTCGGCCATTTTTCACAGTTTGCAATTTTCAGCATAGCCAAGGTTTAAAAACATATTTGATAAACCTTTGCAAAGTTTGTAATGTTTAACATTTAAATTCATCATGGCATTTCCAAACGTATTTTCCAAAAAGACTATAGAAGTCGAAAATACTTTCTTTCTTATGGTAAATACATTTTATTTGCCAAATGACTATACAAGTCAAATTTAGTTATTTTCCAAGGTAACATTTATTTACAATATAAATTAAAATGTTATATTTATATTTTGCATTATATTAAATATATCCTATTATAGTTTTATTTACCGTATTTAAAATATATATATATCTATATATTTTATTCCAGGTAAAACTATAATAATGTTTATATGAAATATATATATAAACACATTCGAATATTTACATTTAAATATATCTATACATATTTGTATTTATTTATCCAAATATGTGTATTACAGGCCAGTCAGCGTACCTTTAATGCACCTGCTTGTACAAACATGTATATATATGTTTAACTGTAAATTCCAGGCGTCAATATAAGGTTACAACAACATTATAGCTAGTGTGCATATGTTTATAGGTGTGCCAGCCATGTATACGTATCCGTATGTATGCCATGTCGACACATGTGTATGGCATAATCATTGCCCATCATACATCTGTATCGACATGTCATACATGTTGTTACGTACATATGAGTGGTACATGTATACTCATATACATCCTGTCTATACCACACTTATCAGTTCACATTTCACATTCAAGGCTCACAGAATAGTAAGTCAGTCAACAAGTAACACCACTCATAAAGCATAAAGAAGTAATCCAAAACTCCTAAGCCTAAGGATGACTTATTAAGACAACTCAATCTGACTTAGTTCCCAAAACCCTTAGTGAAGTGTGTGTATGCTCAACTTGATCAACTTTACCGGTTACTCGACCAAGCCCCTCTCCCGAGTGATGTCTCCCCTCTGCCCGAAGGAATGGTTCTTGTTCCTGCATCCATTGGCACAAATCCACGACAGTTACTTGTTCACAACATCAACAGTATACAAAACATCTCAAGTTAGAATATTCACAATTCAATACTATGTATGCAAAATTCATCAAGGATAACATTGATAGAAGTATCAATCGGATGAAACAATCATTTAAATAGAACTCATTCATTTTGATAACAAAAACATGTTTTATTCATCACAAAGATTCAAACATTACAATCAATTGCCCTATGCAATAGTAGCTATACAATCGGGGTGTAACATACTCCCCCCCTTATGATTCATCGTCCTCAATGACCTAAGGTTTTATTCAAAGCATAAAATCCTAACACTACATTTATTCTTCATTCTTGAAAGTTTCAAGAATGTTTAATTGGTGTAATTTGGACATCAGCTTGTCCATCATTCTCGGCAACATGTTTCCTCTGTTGAAACATGGCCTTTTGAGTAGGCAGTGAGTTGTCATGTTGTTGGGTACCAGATGTTTGTTTAGGACATTCATTTGCATAATGATTACCTTTACAAATAAAGCATCCTGCTCTTGGCCCTCTTTTCTCCATGATTTCCCCAGTTTTATTAACACCTTCACTAGCTCTGTTAGTGTCATCATACCTTGAGTTGTCTCTTTTCCAATCTCTTCTGAATTCTTTTTCATTGAAGCGAGATCTCTTCCCCTTCTTTGCTGCATTATGGGCAATTTCTTCCTTCTTGGGGGCAATCTTACCTGGGACCTCAGTATCCTTCTTTTGTTTTTCCCCTTCACACTGGGTTGAGTCTGCCTTAAGCTTTTGTTCCTGCTTAATGGCTTTTTCATACACAAGGTCCATTGTGGTCGGACCATGCATATCGACTTCACCTCCAATATTTCTGTTAAGTCCCAAGATGAATTTCCTGATTCAGAATCGTTCATTCTTATGATAGATGGGGACATATCGAAGAAGTCGAGTAAACTGCTCCCAGTACTCGTTGACTGACATGGTCCCTTGCCTCAATTCTTGAAAGTCAGAGAGTTTTTGGTCATAATAGAGTTGTGGCAACCACTGCTTGCGGAAAATCTCCACAAACTCTTCCCAAGTCAGCTTCCATGAACTTATATCAAGTTCCAATTTTTTGTTCATTTACCAATTAGAAGCTTCACCTGCTAATTGGTATGCTCCCGATGCTGCTTTAGTCACCTCATCGTAGTTCCTTATTTCAAAGTACTTCTCTATCTGGACTAGCCAGACTTCGGCTTCATTACCGCCTACACTGCCATCAAACTTTGGCGGTATTATCTTCTTCATGTCACGAGATAGCTCTGTGGACACTATCTTCCTGTTCCTTTCAGCAGAGTTGGTTGGTGACTTTTCCTTATGATTGTAGTTTTCACCACGTCCATGAGACGAACTTTCGCCTTCTATGTTGTTGTTGGTTATTTCCTTTTCCAACCTTTCTTTCTATCTTTCATTTTCCAGACTGATTAACCTTGCCAAAATCAAGTCGAGTGTTGCTTCTACACCGGTGGTTCTTTGTTCCTCTTCACGACTTGTACCAGGATTATTTCTTGTCCTTTCATACACTTTCACCATGTTTTAAAAGCTTGACTTAAAACTGAATGTTTAATACCAGTTAGCCTAATTATACTTTTACCCATTTTATGGCAAAACATATAAGCATACATTCACAAGATTTTCATGCAAGTTTTGGTTTACCATTTTCGCTTATTGACTTATAATAATATATTGCACATTCACTCAACTGAATGTTTCACAAAATGATCATGATTTACACAACCCTATCATTTATTTGCTAAACTGAAATACCTTTTCAGGATTACCAAGCAACTACTTGTCCACAATATATTATATAAGATCTAAATCTTGTAAGTCAAGTTTTCCAAAAACATTGATTTCTTTGATGAGTTTGTCCACTGGAACATTATGTTAGTTCTCCTAACATAGACATATTGATCTTTCTTATGTTCTACCATTTTCCTTCTAGGATTGCAAGAGAGTTTACATGTCCTACCTATGATGACATACGGTCCTCATTTCTTGGTATACCAGACATTACCTTGCCACATTTTGTGCAGCCTCTTACTCTATCTTTTCCTAGGTTATAGTAGTTTCTCATCCGACATTTCCATTGTCATTCTAATGTCCCAATCTTGATATTCCTCTCCTTTTTTTCCTTGGAGTCATAAATTTATACTGTAGGATAAGGTTGTACTGGTCATTCTTCCTAACCTTCCTACATAACCCGATTGCATAATCTTCCGCAATTCTAGGTAATATCATAAATTATTCTTCTTTCACTTTTCCTAAGTTCTTTTCTCTTGCCATTGCAGCACAAGAACTTTTCAACCATTATCTTCTGATAAGGTTTACGCATTGTTGCGTAATGAGCTCATAGGTTCCAGAGCTAAACCTGGTAGCTCTAATACCACATGTAACAACCCCCAAACCGGGTAAACAAAATTTTTCTAATAGTTCACTTCAAACATGTAAATGTAACAAGTAACAAAGACATTACAATAAAATTCTTCCTTTCTTTATTGATAAATACATGCAAGTTACAATATATATTTCCACATGGATTCCATTTCCATTCCAAATATAAATTAGAGTACAAAAGTAAAACAATTACATACATAGCTTGTAAGCTTTTGCACAAATAGTAGTAAGATGGTCCAGGTTCCCTTCCTTTCAAATCTTGGAGTATCTGTCACCTACTATGGAGGAGAAACATCACTCAGACGTTTTTCCGCCAACCACGAACTATTAATGCAGTCCCCCACACATCTATCATTCGATAGATGGCCCTCCCTTCGAACGAAGAGATTGGTAAAGTAACCAGCTGCGACAACCCAACTGAGCATAGTGCTGTGTCCTATACATCTAGAACTTGCTATTTCACAATCCCGAACTAGCATGATGGATCACAATGAATTGACAGTGTAGTCTCAATTATCTCACATCTAAGTGGATATCGTACCTTCCACTACTTTGGCCAAAGTATCCACATTCAGTACTTCGAATGAAGGTCATCTATCATATACACTACTCAGGGCTGATTTGATTTAAGGCTATCTTACACTACGCATAGGTATCGTCCTTTACTTTTGGATAATCTTTTATCCCAGACTAACCTACAACATTTTTCTAAGAGATTTACACAAGATAGGTATATCCTAGTTCAGATTACCTACCTTTAGACATTCTACTTCAATAGCTACATAAGGGAGGTATATCCTATTTCAGACAACCTACCTTCAAACAAACTACTTAATCAGGAAATGAAATGCAGTCAACAAGGGTCCCTCGGGTAACTCCTAACATAGAATTTTTTATCCATGGAGTACATAGCTTTTCCTAGTTAACCTATTAACTTTAAAGCTTTAGACTACCTTGGTACTGGTTCCACCCTCGACCTAGTATTTAATAACTATTTCCTCTTTTCCTTTATATAAGGAATTCAAGCAGTATTCAAGTAAACTCATTTCAAACATTCCCTTTATAACATAGACTAGCTATTCTTCCATAACAAGCTATAAACAAGCTTTTCCCTTATAAACAAATCAATCCCAAGACTTCAAGCTAATCTTATGAAATCAAGCTATTTACCTTAATAACATGCCTTCTCTATGAAATTAAGTATTTCCTTAATAACAAGCTATCCTTTCTCAAACAAGCTTCCCCTATGAAATTAAGTATTTCCTTAATAACAAGCTATCCTTTCACAAACAAGCTTTCCCTATGTAATTAAGTTATTTCATAATAACAAGCTATTCTATTCCAACAAAATTTCTTTTTTATACTTTCCTATTTTACTTCATATCACAAAGCAAGTAATACAGAATTTAATCTAGCAAATTAATTAAATCAACCGAAGTATTTGAAAGACATTTCACATGCCTATTTCCTTGTTGTAAATGATTTCAGTCTACAACTATCTCTCTTCCTCATTTAGTTTCACTCCTCTTAATTCTGGTTACTATTACTGGTTTTTGTATTTTATGCTTGCAGCATATAAATACCAGTCTCTCAAAAATGGTGATGGGATATATGCAAGTTGGCTCTCAACAAATGCTATACAGCAATGACAAAGTATGGCTCTCAAGCAAATGCTTCTACGGCAATGACAGAGTATGGTTATCCAACAAATGCTTCTACAACAATGTGAAAATATGGCTCTCAAAATGCTTCTACAACAATGACAAAATATGGTTCTCAAAGGAATTCGTTTTTAAGTAAAAGCAGATAGGAAATTCGTGTGTGGCAATGAGAGAAACTCAATGAAAATGCTAAACTCAGATTGCTCAAGTGATATCAAACAAAGAAAGGCTGGCATCTATTTACAGGGTCCCCTACTCAACCATTTTCCTTCTTCAATGTCATGTAAACTGCCGGACAAGGTTTGAATGATTCAATTTGCAAGATGTGGCGGATTTTAGAGGTGATTCGACCTTTCCCATGAAGAAATTTTCAAACTTCACATGGCAAAATATGAATGAAAGACACCTACAGGCGTTTTCAACCAAGGCGCCCAAAAATGGCAAACTAATCCCAGGTAAGAAAACGTCAAAGGAATTAAGCAGCCATCTGGCTTTGATTCCGCCCCTTCACTCGCATTTCTAGTTTGGGGACACTGTAGCTCGCGACCTGGTCTATTGGTGTGAGGAGCTACGTGCGGTTTCCATTTCTATTAATTATTTTGGCCATTTTCCACAGTTTGCGATTTTGGGCATAACCAAGGTTTAAAAACGTATTTGATAAACCTTTGCAAAGTTTGTAATATTTAACATTTAAATTCATCATGGCATTTCCAAACGTATTTTCCAAAAAGACTATAGAAGTCGAAAATACTTTCTTTCTTATGGTAAATACATTTTATTTGCCAAATGACTATACAAGTCAAATTTAGTTATTTTCCAAGGAATTATTATATTTGCAATATAAATTAAAATGTTATATTTATATTTTGCATTATATTAAATATATCCTATTATAGTTTTATTTACCGTATTTAAAATACATATATATCTATATAATATTTAAATATTACTATAGATATATCTATATATTTTATTCCAGGTAAAACTATAATAATGTTTATATTAAATATATATATAAACACATTCGAATATATACTTTTAAATGTATCTATACATATTTGTATTTATTTATCCAAATGCGTGTATTACAGGCCAGTCAGCGTACCTTTAATACACCTGTTTGTACAAACATGTATATATACGTTTAACTGTAAATTCTAAGCATCAATATAATGTTATAACAACATTATAGCTAGTGTGCATATGTTTATAGGTGTGCCAGCCATGTATATGTATTCGTATGTATGCCATGTCGACACATGTGTATGGCATAATAATTGCCCATCATACATCTGTATCGACATGTCATACATGTTGTTATGTACATATGAGTGGTACATGTATACGCATATACATCCTGTCTATACAACACTTATCAGTTCACATTTCACATTCAAGGCTCACAAAACAATAAGTCAGTCAACAAGTAACACCACTCCTAAAGCATAAAGAAGTAATCCAAAACTCCTAAGCCTAAGGATGACTTATTAAGACAACTCAATCTGACTTAGTTCCCAAAACCCTTAGTGAAGTGTGTATGCTCAACTTGATCAACTTTGCTGGTTACTCGACCAAGCCCCTCTCCGGAGTGATGTCTCCCCTCTGCCCGGAGGAATAGTTCCTGTTCCTGCATCCATTGGCACAAAACCACGGCAGTTACTTGTTCACAACATCAACAGTATACAAAACATCTCAAGTTAGAATATTCACAATTCAATACTATGCATGCAACATTCATCAAGGATAACATTGATAGAAGTATCAATCGGATGAAACAATCATTTAAATAGAACTCATTCATTTTGATAACAAAAACATGTTTTATTCATCACAAAGATTCAAACATTACAATCAATTGCCCTATGCAATAGTAGCTATACAATTGGGGTGTAACATGTGATGTGGTAGTAGATTCTCCAGTGAGTTGTGTGATAGATCACGATGTTACTCCATCTTTTTCAAAGGAGATATGCAAGGCATCATCCAGTGTGGAGATTGGTTCTCATGTTGATTTGTTTCCCTCTCCTGGAAGCAAATTAGAGTTCACATCCCATCTGGATGATCTTGATCGATAGCTTGGTGAGCCACAAAGATGGAGAGATCAACTGAAGGTTACAAGAGAGAAGGTTGATTCAACCTTATCTCACTTTGATTGCACTAATAAATTTATTGAGTACCATCTTTGGAGAGCTGAGTTTCAGGAGAGACAATATGGGGTCTCGACTGGTACTCATATTCATGATTTGACGTTTATCTAGAGTGCTTTGGAGGTGATAAAATCAAAGTACCTCCACTTGTTTCATGACAGAGAGTACGCTATTGGGTATGCAGAGAGATTTGGTAGAACATCTACCCAATTAGCTATTCGGGATTAGAGACATGAGCCACCTTTCGATTCTAGTGATGAGGGTGATGAGAGTGATGTGGAGTGTGTTCCCCATAGCTATGACGGTCAGCCCTTGATAGAGGTAGGAGAATTTTATTTTGACTGCATAGTGAGGAGTGCTCATCACTTCTCCTTTAGTCCACACATTGATGATCTGATGAGGCGTAGGTGTGGATTGGCTCGAGATTCCTATCATCCACTGTGGGATGAAGAGTTGCCATCTTTAGAAGATGGAACTAGAGATTGTAGGTATTTGACTCAATTGTTTTCAGAGGATTACTTGTAGAGTCAAAGTTCAGATGACCATCATGTAGATGTGTACCAAGCAGAGTTTGCAACTTCTTTTTCACTAAAATCTCCATTAGAGACATGTCTTCATAGAGGTTGGAGTGGTAGTAGGTGTGATGGCATGTGTAGTCCTTACAACGGTTGTGACAGGGTCGACACTACAGTTTGGATGGATTTTGATGGGTTACTTCATCATTCTCGACATGGCGAAGTTGATGCCAAGACAGTGCAGCGGAAGTCAGAGGATGATATGCATGGAAGACTTCCATTCTAGTCATGGGATCCAGGGATCATTTTGTTTGGTAGATTGCTCTACGTCGTGGAAGTGGTTCACAACAGTATTGAGCATGGTTTAGTATTTTTCCAGTGGGTGTTGTGGACATGTAGTTGGGCATTTTACAGAGTGATTTGGGATCACAACATTCAGTTGAGCAGTGATCGCAGAGTTTGGGATCCTTCTGGTGCATCGGGATTCCAAACAAGGCTTATGGAAGAGTATTATAGTGTGTGGAGCATGTACAATTTCATCTTTGATTTACTTGTACATGAGCTGAAATTGATGCACAAATCTGGTGTGCATGAGTTGGATAGTTAGTATGTTACTTATCCTTGAGTAGTTGTGTTTATGCTGGTGCTACGAGAGTCGATTAGTGATGTGTGAGACATTTCACAGTTCTTCTTTTGGACCTCCAGTGGAGTGGAGTTTCTTTGCAATGGAGATTTCTTGGGGACAAGCAATTTCAAGGAGGGTGGACTATAATGTCCCCTTTTTCGCGAGCATCATTGTTGGTAAGATTAGCCTATTATCTGATCCTCGTAGGCTAATATTGCGGGTTTGAGGGTCCTGTGTGGCAGATATTTGGTTAGTTGGTGATGATTTTCTTCTCTGGAGTTTGGCGTTATTTAGGTTTGGCCTTTGGGAGATGTTTTGGATTCAATTTGTGCACACTTACTATTTATAGTAAGTCACCGGATTGTCTGAGTCCAGTGTTACTATTTTTGGAAAGGCACCTGGAAGCTCAGTGGATGCAATGGTTGACCCCCTGGTTCAGACAGAATGGAAAATTGATGATTAATGGGTGAGATATGTTATTTTAATTATTATTAAAGTTAATCTTTAATAATAATTAATTATTTTAAAAAGTGCATCATAATGTTATATTTTGACTTTATGTCAATGGGGCCATTTAATGGCTTAAAAGGTCAATACATAAAGTGCTTTGAAAAGTGCACTCAATTAATGAGATATTACAAAGTACATCAAAAGCAAGTATTAAAATATATTTTAATGATGAAAAAATCTTCTTGGGGGTCGAGCCTTTTTGGAGAGCATATAAAAGCTTTGAAAAGTGTATTTTGTATTATTCTACACTTGTGCAAATTATGAACTTTGTTGTGAGAGAAGAGAAACTAGGGTTTCTGCAATTTTGGCATTGGAGAGCATAGCTTCTTCATTGTATCAACTTTCCGAGGGTGTGAAAGATCATTTGATGATTGCTAATTGGTGGCTTCATCTCAGGATTCACATTGGTGCTTCATCAGCTTCCTGGAGATCGGCCTTCAGGGTTCTACAGAGTTTTCAAGAGCAGAACATTGTCATCCGGGTATGAATGCTTTCAATGTAAATTTCATGACATTAATAAATCTGATATAATATTATATTAGAGTTTCAACATTTCTTTGTTCTGCAAGTTTATGCACTATTTGACAATATCTTCAAAAGTTTTAAAACTGAAACCAAAGGAAGGGCAGAAAAAAGTTAGCAAATATCTCCGATTAGAGCAGGATATTATAGGGGCATTTAAGCCCTTTACATTCCATAATATAATTTTCATTGATTCCTAAGTGAGGGGCTTCCTCCCTTAGTATTCAACATGAAATTCTTGATATTGGTGAGGCCTTTCTCCTATGCAAGTTCTTCCCTCTTCTACTTATTTGTATTTTTCCTGTTCATTTCAGCACCTATGTTACAATTCAGAATTTGTGAAGTTGATTCTAAAATACATTTGGGGTCCACAATTCCTAGTTCATCATACTCTACCTCTTCCTCTTTCGAACAATCTTCCTTTTTTGTAGTGGAAATTTTGTTACCGTTACCTTCTTGCCCCAAGCTAAGCTCTTATTCCTATTATCCAAGTTCTCAGGGAGGGGTATTTGCTTGATCTGGCTTGGGGAAGCCCTTATTCTTTTGGATGCATTCTGAATTCTGGATCCCCTCAATAAGACATTCCTTCTTCAATCCTTCTTTATTCCTAGATGCTTCCTTATGTTAATTTCCTCCACTGTGATCACTGCCAACTACTGCGTTCCCCTGTAGCTTAGGCGGAGAATCCTTCACTGAGGTGTTCCCTTTGCAAATCTCCACCACATTTTCCTTTTCAATCTGAATTTTGGGAATCCATACATCGTGTGCCCTAACTAATTTTGGACATTTTTCTATTGCATGACTCTTGCAATTGAGGCAAAAGTATTTTGACTTTTCAATTTCCACTGTTTGTAGCCATTGACACTGGGAGGACCATAGGAGGATATCCTTTGGTATTTCTTGAATCACAACAATTTGAATGTGCACGTACAGTTATGAGTCCTTCTCCAATAATTCCAAATCTATGTCGATTAGGGTTCCTAATGATCTTCCTATCTCCTCCAAACATTCCTCAAACCAAAATTCCAGGGGTAGATTATATAGCCTAATCTATTTTGGGGCTTCATAAGGTGCATAATTATTGGGATTAAATCTCGGAGTCCTTTTTTGCATATACAGGTATTCGTCCATCTTCCAAAGTCCTCCTTGCAAAACCACCTCCCTATCTTCTTTCGACAAAAAAACCATTATGAAAAAACCTTTCGGGAGAAATTTCACATGTTGCAATTTCCAATTTCTTTTTGTCCATGTTAGTATTTGATCCCTCCTCAATCTTGGTCCTATGAATCGACAAATGATTGTAGAGTTAAGCAGTAATTCAATATCTTCCACCGATTCTTCCACTACATCAATTAGTTGTGCTTCTAGGAATGCATTCTCCATAGTTTCTTTCTCTTCACTTGTTTTTTTTTTCTCTACTTCGATCTCCTTTATCTTCAATGTTTTCGTACTTTTCGCTTATTTCACACATTTTGGCAGACAATGTTTTTTCATAAATGATGATTTTATGAAATTATCAATTAATTAACAAATGATATTATTAACAGTACTTTTAATTAAAAATTATTAATTGATAATTACTAACAAATTATTATTTTGTAGTTTAAGTTAAAATTGATGGTAAATTATAAATATTTGGATACAAATGTTATTTTTGGATTTTGACATGAGATTTGGTTGAAAATTTATTTTTTAGCTACAACACAATTTGTGAGTAGGTTAAAAAATGACTTTTTTTTTACTTTGATATTGACACACAAATGATTGATTTTGATAACAAAGTAATTTTTTATAACACAATCTAGTTTTGGATTGTGAACATCTTTCAAAATTAATTTTAGTGTGATACTTGCATAGGATGCTCACAAATGTGCTTCGATACAATGAAAAAATAGTCCAATTATCTTAATTCCTTTTATAAGGTGGATCCCATCTTTTTTTTCCTTAACTTTTCTTAATTTTTCTCTGACTTTTCTGACACCCTGGATTGAATGGCGAGGTTCTTGAAACCCCAAATCACACCCAACAACAATTTCACACCATAATTGGTCCCTCAAATCTGGGAAGAAATCTGCAGCATTGAAGCTCTGATACCATGTAGGAGCTTATGGTGAACTCCTCAACACTCTAGGATCACCTGCAAGACGAAATAACTTCCACAAGAGAGATGGCAGAAATATTATGCTATGATTGTGGATGCAAGATTGCCAAAATGAACTTGATTGTTGTTCATAGATTGATGCTTGAATTGATTATGTACATATGAAGCCTTGCTTAAGGCAAGGGTGATGATGTACCAACATTAAATGAGTGTGTCATGATTAAATGACATAACTCAATATTAAATGACCTAGGACACATGCATTAAATAAAAGCCAAGTAGATAAGATATGATAAGCTCTTATCTAGAGAACTAAGACTTCTAAAAAAAGCAACTAAGACCTAAGTGGACTTAACAATGTAAATAGGACCTACTAATGACTAGATAGGTAAAACACCTATTTACACCAACATCTTGAGGATGGGAATTGATAGGGTTTCCTTAGGGGACACGTCCTAGTGTAAGATAGATAACAACTTGATACTATGATGGGTGGGATAGAGTGAACTTTGTATAATGTTGACTATGTGACATATGCAACTTGGTATTTCAAAATTAGTTTGAGTGGAATAAGTGCATAGGATACACACAAATGTGCTTCAATATTAGAGACAAAATAGTCCAATTATTTTAATTCCTTCTATAAGGTGGATCATAGTTCAATAATGAATAAAGAAAACACTTTATACCATTTGTATACTTTTGTTGGATGCTCTAAGATTGAAATTTAATTTTTGTAGGGACTTAAATTATTTTAGGGTCTCCTTTACTACTAGTAATGCTATTGTTACAAGACTCACTAGGTGCTTGGTAGCCTAATCGAATCTCGAGGTGAGGCACTTGAAACAAGCCCTAATTGACTTGGTTGCAAGTCTCAACAAGTTTCTGTTGTACTTGCCAATCTTGCTAGGACTCAAGATCAAACTCATGTATAAAAATCATTCAAATTGGAAAAAAATTCTAAACTTTGAAAAGTCAAAAAAACATACGAGTAGAGCCTAACTATTGCTCTATGACTTTAAAGCTTGCATTTTTTGAAGTGTTTGGATTCTAGAATTTTGGAACTTGGTTAAAAAACTTAAAAAATGATAAAATTATGAAAAGTGGATTTACCCCTAGACCATCATGAGGGACTTTGGCCCTTAACCTCATTGGGAGCGATTGCTCCAAGACCCCCACTCTAGTTTTGAAAAACAAAAATAAAATCAATCTGGGCCATGTTGGATGAAAAAATATTTTTTGTTCTCTCAAGTTATTTCCAATTAAATCTCAAATAATTGAATTACATTTATATTGTTGGTTTGTCAAGTCAATATCAATCCAGAGTAATACTACAATGGCTGCAACAACATTGCAAATTTGTCTGAAATATAAATGTAGGACCCACATAGAGCTAGTGATGCTAGGTTGAGTGGTTTAAACTCCTCTCTATCATAATTCATGACTTGATGTGAATTTTGTTTTTAATGTCATGAATATCATAATCCATGAGTTTTCAACATCTAAAATATTTGAGAAAATATTTATATATTTCCTTAAATTCAAATCCACTTTTATACCTATTTGATCCACGATATGTGTATGTGACAAAATAGCTTCTAATTGATCGGTTATTATGGCTTTAAAATTGATCTACTGAAGAGTGCATAATAAAAAATTTAAATTCTTAAAAATCTTTGTTTTTCAATTTAAATGCAAAGTCCAAGTCAAACATCAACCTGCCAAATATTTGCTGAGACTGAGTCTCGTAACTATAATTAATACCATTTATTTTAGTAAGATAATCTATAAATTCCAACATTCTCACTAGGTTCCAATTGCTGATTCTATTTTCTTCTTGCATGCAGAGATGGAACGATACCAAGTATTACCCTTATACTTGGAGGAAATTTAACCAAAGGTACTCACTTGGTTTTTGAAGATAAACTTGTATTGTACTAACATTTCCATGAAAATTACATTTAGATGTACTTTCCTACCAACTTTAAATGGTTAAGGAGGAAATCATGAAAGATTTCAGTTGCCTGTATACTTTATCCATCATCTTCCTCTAAGATTTCGTGCTTCCCTGCAGGGCTACAGTCTGCAACTGTTAAACCTTCAGTTATTATAGGAATTGTCCTTGTGCGGTTTTTGATGCTTCCATTGGCTGGAATATGCGTAGTTAAAGCAGCAATCTATTTCGGAGCGGTGCCAGCAGATCCATTGTATCAATTTATTTTGTTGATACAATTTGCACTGCCACCTGCCATGAATCTTGGTATGCTATTCAACCTATTTTTTCCTCTCATATTAGATGCTGATAATTATGGGAATGTGATGCCTCAAATGCTGAACAATGAGAAATTGTATCAAAGAGAAAATCTATTGAAACTCAAGAGTAAAGCATGTACTCCAGATGAATGCATTGGAAAGTACTATAGTTCACAAGCATGTGCAAAAATCAAACCCACTAATCTTTCCTGCAATATTTCTTTATGTTTTCATGCAATGAAAAAACTCTGTAATTTATGTTGTATCTTACTTAGATTGAATTGGTGTAGGAACAATGACACAGTTGTTCGGAGTCGGTGAAAGTGAGTGCTCAGTCATTTTCCTGTGGACCTATTTAGTGGCAGCAATAGCTATCACTATATGGTCCACGTTCTATATGTGGATCTTATTCTGAATTGGGTTCTATTTGTTTTGGGTACACATTCATGAAGAGTATAGCTGAATCAGATTCTTGCTTGCCAAAATTCAAAGCATGAGGTTCAGCTAATTAGTTTGTACTATATGACATTTGTTGTATGTACATTAAATTTGGATTCTTCTGAAAATGGATGGGTGTTCCATGAGCGCATCTGATAGCTAAGGAGCTAAGACATTTTATTATCAGATTCAAGCTAGATTAGTATCTTGAAAATACATATTCCCTATTGTTTATATTTTTATGAAGAAAAAATAGATATGAATTCAGAATTGGATACGTTGGTACTTTTTTGAGCATGTTTTTTGTTCTATGATTTGAGAATAGATTGGAATTTTTAAAAATTGAACTGCCAAATCTTCTGCATTATTTTATCTGGTCAGGTTGTCCCAAATTGAATGTATGGTTGGAGTCCGGACTATCAGTGTTTTATTGACACGTTTCTTCTAGATCGCCATCATAACTATATCAATAATTTGAAATGGAGTAACAATTTAGGTTGTGATATGAATATTCATTTCCTTTCATTTCTGTTGGTGTAAAACAATTGATGCAGAAGTGTGATATGTGCCCATGTCGCTATCATCATGATGTTCCTATGCAAAGTATAATTTGTGGGTTGTGTTGATTTTCCAATTTCTACATTCCGTTCACATATTGATCATCAGTATATTTTGCTTAGAATAAGGCCAACTGCCTTCATGACATGCAATTCTGAATGTCAAGACCTTTTCACTTGGATCAATTTGGCTACCAAAGGTCAAGTTAACCCAGAGTGTATTTGTTAGTGTGTTCTTAGTTAGATGCGTGATAACTTAGTGGGTGAAGGGACGCAATGTCGATTTCTTGTTATTCTCAACCATTCTGTAAATTAATATTCTTTCTTTTTTAAATCTTGGCGAATATGTGACAAACATGCTAAACTATAGCTAAATGCTGAACTGGAGAATGTAATATTGGTACACTGTACAAGTAGGCCTACAAAGTGTAAGAGGAAATGTATGATCAATCTTGTAGTTAATGATATAGGAATAAGGGTTACGTGTTGTCAGGAGTCATTGCTTAATTATAGAGTGTGAATTGTTAGCAATAGTTAAAACCGAGGGCTTGATTAATAGATACTGAGGATTATTTGTAAATTGAGAATTTAATTATGGAATTGAAGACAATAAAACTCTTTTTTTGTACTTGTGAAATATAGATTTTTTACTGAAGTAAGTCATAAACATGTAGAAGGAAAGGGAAGTCGTGACAAATTATAAAATTGAGTTTTGAAAAAATAAAATTATATAAATTTTTTTAGAGAATTGAGAGAAGTCAATTAAAAATAGTAACATTATTAAGGACTAGTTGCAATATTAAACAAGAGTTTTAAGGCAGCATAGTCTATGCTTGAAACTGCAAGGGTACACTGTTGGAGCTAAATGCCAGTTTTTGATGTTGCAATGTGATTAATGAAAAAATATTAAATTGTTATCTTCAAAATGTTGATGACGGAGAAGACTTCATTTTTTTGTGTCATTTATATTGGAGAAGGGTGAGCAGCAAGTATGTTATTGAATAATTGAAATTGTTTGCAGTGAAGAGCTTAAGATTTTCGTGTTTAGATTTTGTAAGTGTTCTTTTGTTGGATAAGTGTTGTATATTTTGCATGTTTAATAGTCAGGATGGATCATTGTTGCAAGTTGAATTGATTAGAAAATTGTATTTTTTGACACTCTGTTTATCTTTTGCATGATTTCATGCAATGTGCAAAACCATTTTTGATGTGTCTATTTATATAAGCGCATGCTTATGAGTGAAGTAAGAGAGATTTATTATTGTATTGGAGGATAATTGAATTTTTGTAATAGTGGAAGATTTTATTTTGTTGGGTTTATAACCTGAAAGAGTTTTCCTAGTTAAAAATACTACATAATGTCTTTGCTTTCAAATATTTTATTTTTTATTTCAGATTTGTATGTGTTATTTCTATTGTAGAAGTATACCAATTTTTTTTCTCTCTAAATTTTTAAGGATCTAACAGATGATAATTCATTTTACAAACATTACCCTTGCTTCCAAAAAAACTTCAATCCTTGATAAACCCACTTAAAACAAACATAAAAAATGAATCTTAAAATATTATGAATATTCCAAATACAATTTTATCATAATTTATAATCACAAACTTTTTTTATATAAATAATACAATTAACACTCTACAAATGTTCTTCAAATCACGTTAAAGGAAAAGGCAGAATATAATATCAGAACAATATAAACTAAAGAATTTTGACATTGTGTACAATGTGGTTCTCATATATACCAAATGGGTTAGTTACCGCTCAAGGTTAGAACATTAATATGGAGTTGGAGTTGGTGAAAGTGTTGGAACTGAGCATCTATACGTAAAGAAATTGTATTTAAGAGTAAACAGGTTTTCATC
This sequence comes from Sequoiadendron giganteum, assembly GCA_007115665.2. Classification (NCBI taxonomy): domain Eukaryota; kingdom Viridiplantae; phylum Streptophyta; class Pinopsida; order Cupressales; family Cupressaceae; genus Sequoiadendron; species Sequoiadendron giganteum. Next base: position 560,666,096 of record CM021102.1, read on the forward strand.
AGATAGAATGTTAACTTCAACTAAGTTGTGCACTCCAAGTATGGATGCTTCTAATTGGGGAGAATCCAATGAAGTTGGAAGAGCAAAATGATCTTTTCAAACTTGTAGATGATAGGAATCCAGCTTGGAGTCCATGCACATAAAAGCAGCATTCAAATTTGAGGCTGTGCTCATGCTGGCTCAGAGGAGATTTGTATCCGCTTCAATGCATCAGATTAAAGAAAATTGGTTAATTTGGTAAAACACCACGTGAGAAGACCTTCGTCAAAGAGAAGAAATGCAAACGTTGTTGTTACAGGTACATTGCAGAATGCAGAATTAGTTAATTAAGAAGAGCACTACATAAAACAATTTGTTTTATATACTACAAGTCAAAATTCTAAAACAATATGTTTGTTTGCTTTCTGGCTATAAGTTAAGGACCTGGTTTTCCTTGCCTTCGCATTCACTACCAACACTATGGCATCAATTCCTTAATTGATGTAAAAGGGTAATGTAAAATAGGTTAATTGTGATGTATTATTGAGAGTTACAATTTTGATGGATGTATTTATAGCATGTATTTGATACAAAATTGAAGTCTAATAGAATATTAACATAGTGTAAAAAAAAGCCCTCTAAACAATTGTGGAGCATGGTGGCGACGGAAACCCTAGTGATGGCAGCAGGGATGGTCTAGCTTCCTCTATTGACGACAGCGATGATGAGGGCGGCTCAGATGATGGGGAGGGCGAAGGAGGTGCGTTAGAGAGGATCCTTGGTGCAAGCTTCTTATCCCTTGTGGCTATTATAGCTTTGGATGGAGTGGGTCCTTTTGTAGTTGCAGGCTGTGAGGTCACTTTCTCTGGCAAAGGATTGGTGGGGGGAGGAAGAAGTTTTCCATTCTTTCCCAACTTCCTTTGATTTCTCGCCCTATGATGGGGTTGTCTCGGGTGAAGAGGATGAATTTCTCATGAATATCATCTTGGATACCCATTTGAAAGCAAATAAGCTATTTGAGGTGCCTGTGGGTGAGGCCACTATTGGTGACCAGTTTCTAGGTATAAAAAATATTTTATTTTCCCTTCTAAGGGGGTTATGTCCCCCACTACAAAACTCAAGGACACATATTCGCCTATGCCCATTTGTTTTCTTTGGAAGAAAGGGGATTTTTTCGAAGGTGGATGATTCTGTTGCTGCCTCTTCTCCTGTTGACATTCTAGAGGTGGTTGTTTCATCTCTTGTTGACGTTTTGGAGGCTATTGTTTTTTCTCCTGGGGTCGGTCTTTCCTCGAGGGATGTGGATGAAGGCAATTGTGTCGGGTGTTTTGTTTTGGGTATCTCTCCTGTGGATATGGAGGATGCATAGATAATTATTGATGTTCTTGATTCTCTTTTTGTTGAGATGTTTGATTGGCTTATAAGCTTGTTTGTTGGAAGGTTTTGTGGTAATTGTCTTAATATCGATATTGTTAGAAGATGGATCTTTCATATTTGGAAGCTTGATAGAAATGTTGAGGTATCTCCAATATTAATGGTTTCTTTCTTTTTTTCTTTTTCTTGTTAGGAGGATGATATTCAAGTTTCCTATTTGGGTCCGTTTGCATGAGTTTCCTTTGGAATTCTGGAATCAGAAATTTTTCATGTCTATTGCCAATTATTTTGGGCAATATTGTGCCACTGATAAGATCAATAAATTTATGAAGTGCTTGTTTTTTGCGAGATTTTGTGTTTTTGTGGAAAAATATCATAAGCTCCCCATTCATATTACCATGTCTTCAAAATTTGGAACTTGGGTGCAGCAGATTGACTATGAAGTCTCTTCAGTTATTTGCCACTCTTGTGGTGTAGTGGGTCATACTTCCACTACCTATTTTAAGAATAAGAAACAACACTTTGTTTGGAAGAAGGATCATATTTCAGATTCTAAGGAGGATTCATTTTCTCCTCTCTCTCGAAGTTCATAAAGTGGATTTGAAAGGGTTACCCTATGGATTTTAATGCCTTGGGTTTGGGTGTTGGTTTAGCTAGTGATTGTACAACTCCTCTCTATAACAAAAAAGTTAGTTTTGGGGAAATGGATCCTTGTTTTGAGATAAAGCAAAGCACATTGGAACAATTTTTTAAACCACCCTAACTTAGGGTGGGTTGGATGGTCTTTTAAGTTTTGTTGTTCTTTTTGTAGTCTTTTGTTGTCCTGTTTTTGGTGTTAGTTGTTGTTTGGTTGTGCTTCGTGCTCTATCTTTTTCTTGTACAAGGGTCAGGGCCCTTTCAAAACCCTGCTTATCTAATAAAAAAATAGTGTAAAAATATAAAATGTGGGATTTTATTGATTGTTTTTAAATTTATAATCTATTATAATTTTCATATGATAAAAAATAGTTAAGTAAATGATATTTTTTTAAAATATGTTCAAGATCAAAATTATGACTTATATAAAAGATAGTACATGAAATTATTTTTCAAAATTATTTTCTAATAGATACATATAATTAAAAGAAGATAATTTATTGTCTTCTTATATTGAAACATTTTATACAAAAATATATACTTTATTGTCTAGTGCAAGAAGAGAGTTTCAATACTTAATATAATTTTGTAATCAATTGTTAATTATTTATTTAGTACAATTAAAATATAAATATCAAATCTCTCATTGACAACCTATATAATTAAAAAATTAATAGTTTGTAAAGAATGATGCTAAGATTGTTCACATATAATTTTTAAAAAATAGATAAATTTCAACAATCAAAAGCTACTAAAAAATAATAATATATCATTTCATATTATATATTTGAAAATTAGACATTCTCATGGATATAAAAATATATTCAAAATAAAGTTGTCAACTATATTGCTAGAGTTAGTTTTACTAATAGATGACTATAAAATTATACTTGCAAATCAAGGTTTAGGATCATATTTTCAAACCTAAAACTAATGTAAAATTGATTTTTAATTTTTTTGAATTTAAACACCATGGATATCCAATTGAAATGAATATCTACTACATTTGCATCAAATATACATTTAAATAATAGATATTTGTTCATTAAGATATCTATTATGAACAAATATTTGTTTCTAATATAATCATTGGATACATGTATTTAAAATAGTATAGTATAGGTAGATTATTGTACCAAGTGTTTTTTAACTACAAATTGATAGTGATTGTATATGTAAGTATTTTTATTCTAATGTTTTTTGCAAATCTTTTTCAAACATTACTCTTTATTTTTTAGATCTGTAAACACTATGATAGGAGTATTAAAGCATTCGAGAATCACTTTTAAAAGAGATTTGATCATAGGAACCATTTTTAAAAGGGATATTGATGCACAAGCAACATTTTTTAAAGGAATCAAACATAAGCACCATTTTCAAAAGGGATCTTCAAGCACAATCACCATTTTAAAGAGTTTTCAAGCATCATTTTGAAAATGAATATTAACCAAAGGATCTAAATCTATTTGTATTTTAGAGATCATGGAGTGGATCTATTTTAGAGATATATTAGCCATTCAAATATTTAATTTAATCAAAGATTATTGGGCAATTATATGACCAAATAGATGTCATAAAAAATGTCTTGAATCTTGAAGAAATAGAAGCACATCAATAGGAGGAGGTAAAAAATACAAAGAGATAGGAGAGAGGATTCAACAAATAAAGAATGTTGAAGCATCCAATTTGAAGATGATTGTAGAAGAGGTGGGCATTACAAAGGAGAACATGGAGAGAGGATTCAACAAATAAAGAATGTTGAAGCATCCAATTTGATGATGATTGTAGAAGAGGTAAGCATTAAAGAGGAGAATATGGAAGAGGTGGATGTGGAAATGAAAAATGTGGAAGAGGAGAATATGGAAATGGTGAATCTAGAAACAAGTCAAAATAAGTCTTCAAATGCAATAACAATACATTTTAATAACATAAAAAATAATTTAAACATGAATGTAGAGAACATCAAACATGTAGACCACAATTCAAACATTAATATAGACAAAAAAAAATCTATTGATATTGCAACATTTTATACATGAAGTGAATTATTTTAACTAAAATTAAAATAAATTTATTAAACAAGCTTATTAATAAGAAAATTTGAAGAAAACTTTGAAATCACACAAATAATCTATATAAACAATTTTTTAAAATAGAAAAGTTGTGTTTCAATATCAATTATTATTGCAATTAAGGAAAATACAAAGAGTAATAGAAAAATGAGGTGTATTCAACAAACCAATAAAGATGATTCAACTAAATATTTTTTTTTTAGTGCTATTGATGTTGTTCATGTTATTTGATAGAAGACTTGATTGAAAGATAATAATGCAACACAATAGGCAATAACAATGTTGAAGCATTTTAATGTTACAAACATTGCAATTTTGCCAAAATCAAAAGAACCAAAGACTTTTGCAGAGTTAGACCCATTTCATTATGCAATACAATCTATAAAATATTCACAAAGGCAATATATTTAAGGTTGTAGCATCTTATTCCTAAAGTTATTTCACAAGAACAAGGGGGCTTTGTTCCAGGTAGAGAAACAGTTGAGGGTGCATTGGTTGTGCATGAAGTGCTTCATTCTATTAACACTAACCATCTATCATATTTCATTGTAAAACTTGATATGATGAAAGTGCATGATAGGGTTGATTGGAGCTTCTTAATGAAAGTCTTGGCCAAATTTGGTTTTTATAGTAAATGGTGCAAATGGATTTTGTCTTGTTTATCAGGGGCCAAGTTCTCAGTTAAGATAAATGGGGCACCTTCAGGGTATTTCATCACCTCATAGGGGGTAAGGCAAGGGGATCCTCATTCCTCAGTCCTCTTCATAATTATGGAAGAGGCATTGAGTAGGATAATAAAGGAGAGGCATAATCAAGGCTTGTGGCAAGGCATACACATTCCTCAATCAGACATTTCAGTTACACATACTCTCTTTGTGGATGATACTTTGTTATATGGGAAGGCAATTCTTGCAGAAGCCAAATAGATAAAATGGATTTTAGATATGTACTCTTCAGTGTCAGAGAAAATGATAAATGTGCAAAAGTCTAAGGTCTATGTCTTTAAGTCCAAGGCAGCTATTAGAAGAAAAATTGTTCAGACTTTAGGTTTCCAGGTGGCAGAATTACTGTGTACATACTTGGGGATCCCATTCTTTATGAGAACAAATAATATATCTTATTGGTCTAAGATTATAGAAAGGATTAAGTCCAGAGTTTCGGCTTGGAAGGCTAGATGGTTATCATTATCAGGCTGCATTTTGTTAATAAAAACTGTATTAGCAACAATTTCAAACTATTTCATAGCTATCCTCAAGGCCCCAAAATCAGTTGTTGGCCAGATAGAGAAGATTATTAGGAGCTTCTTATGAAAAAGGAATATGAATGATGTAAAGAAAGTTTCTCTAATCTCCCTATATGGCATGTCTTCTGAAAAATTCAAAGGTGGAGTAGGAATTCATAATATTCCCAAGCATAACATGGCTTTTGGAGGAAAATTGATATGGAAAATGTACACTAAATTTGATTCAAAGTGGTGTAGGATAATGCAAGAAAAGTATCTAGATACTCAAAACCTGGCAAGAATATTCACAATATCAAATCCTCCAGATGGTTCTACTATGTGGAATTTTATGATGTCATGTTGGAAATTTGTCACTTCATACATCTCTTGGGAAGTGCATAAGGGAGAATAAGTCCACTTTTGGAACGATTCTTGGAATGGTTATCCCCCCTTGAAGGATTTTCGAGAATTGCAATCAACTATCCCAGTGTTATCTCAGTTGTGGGGTACTACACTAATTGATTATGTTTGTTCAATAGATGTGGCAACTGGAAGAGTAAAATGGAAATAATTTTCTGAAACACAAATAACAATGGCTCAAAATTATTTCATGCATCATACATTAGTAGAAAGAGTAGTGTTTCTCTTAGGGAAATATGATAGAATCATTTGGGAACCTTCCAAAGATGGAAATTATATAGTCAAGCAAGGGTATAAAGAAATTCTTAATAAAGATGCTTAAATGCAATCCCAAAGAGCTTATTCCTTTTGTTGGAACAACATGATTCTACCAAAAGTAGGGAGTTTTGCATGGTTAGTATTGCATAAAAGAGTACTAACAAGTGATAGGCTCACCAAATTAGGATTTGCAGAACGCTTCAAATGTGTTTTATGTGAAGAAAAATTTGAAAACGTTGATCACTTATTCTTATAGTGTACATATGCTCAGCAATGTTGGAAGTTCATGCTGCACAAAATAGGTTTTTTTTCCCCTCTACCAAAGATGATCTGGGATCTTTTCCAATCTTGGCCGGTGTTATACAAATCTTCTTTCTTTGCATGCATTTGGTGTTTAATACTAGCCTCAATACTTTGGTCTATCTGGTGGGAACGAAATAAGCGCATTTTTAGTAAAATTTCTTCTTCAATTCAAAATGTTCAAGGTGTAATTGAGAAATCAGTTTCAAGAGTAGCCAATGCATATGTTAAAAATTATAAGAATGTTAGTTCACTTTTCACAGCATGGGATGATAGTATTCTAAATAGTTGGAAGTGCATAAGTCTACCATTCAAAGGTAGCTTGAAACAACCTCATAAGACAAAGATTGATAGGGGCATTGTTAAATGGCAACCTCTGGCCTCAGGTTTTTATAAATTGAATTTCGATGGTGCTTCAAGAGGGAACTCGAGGGTGTCTGGTGTAGGGGTTTGTATTCGGGACTCTTGTGGAATATTGAAAGTAGCTAAGTCAATTTCTCTTCCATCATGCACAAATAATATAATAGAGTCAATGGAAGTTCTTTATGGTTTAATGCTTGCCATACATCTACGCATATACAAAATCCATATAGAAGGTGATTCAAAAATAGTCATAAACGCATGCAAAGAAAGAACTTTTCATAACTAACATTTAAAATATGTGATGTAGAGTGTTTGGGGGTTACGAGATAAGTTTGAATCCTTTCAAATATCACACATATCATTAGGGGAATATGTTGGTAGATCGATTGGAAAACATGGGGTTTCAAAAGGAGGAAGTGACCATATCAGAAGATGGTGTCAAGGTTGATGTATTTTCAGTTTTAGTAGATATAGTAGCAAAATAAATTGTGCACGGGGGTAATTAAAATCATGCTTTTATAAAAGGTGGCCACATAAGGCTATGTAAGAGCAATCTCAATTCTATAATAATTAGCGTATGACAAGAACATGTGTTTATTATATAATCATGGTGGGGTCATGATTCACTTAGCTTGAAAATGTATAATCATGACGAGGTCATGTTTGGATTAGCTTGCATCGCCAATTGTAAAAAACTTAAGTTAGTAATTCAATTTCCCACTCAAGGAAATAGCGGAGGCATGCTAAGTTAACTCCATATTAAAAAGAGTGATTTTGTATAGGATTTGGGAAATCTATAAGGATCATTTCTTGTAGAAAATTCTAGATGTGCATGTCAAAAATGCATGAGTCCCAAGGTGGCCTTGTACTGATTTTTCCCAGGACACATGTGAAAGACAATTATCAAGGCTAAAAGGATCCAAACAAGCGAGTGAAGGAAAGTTGTTTTAAATGCTAACATTTGTTTGAATGAATGCATGTGTAAGGTGGTACAAAGCATTCCTACTAATAATGATGTAACATTACTAATATGACATGTGAATGGCCTAATGTGTGCGAGGTTTGGTAGTTCCTTATAGTAGCGAAGGATAGAATGACATATAAACTCTTGTGTCATTCTACCCAAGCGTGTGAAGGATAAATTTAGCCATTCCCCAAGCTTGTTCACATTTTAACACATCCTTTTTAACAATTGCATAAGGGTTTTTAAAACTGGTGCTATGTGTTGAGAGCTTTCCTTGGAGGAAGAAGGCAGAATCCATGGTTGTTTTTGGGTTTGCAGGGCTTGTCGTAGGGCACAGATGGAATATCTACCACACAATTATAGAGTTTAGGTGCCTATGTGTGAATGGGAAATATCATTTTCAAAGTCAATTGATGATGCATGACTTAGCTAGGTGTTCAAGATCCATTGCTATCAGTTCAAAAAAAGTGTGAAAAGGATCATTGGAGATGAAATATTGTACCCTCAAGTGAGGAGGGTTATCTTCCTTTTGCAGTTAATTTTTATCTTCCTCTCTAATGCTTTCAATCTATTGCAGTCGCTTCCATTGCTTCAATTGATTGTTGAGAAAGTAGTCAAGGAAGTGTTTTTACAAGATAACAAGCTCCTCAAGGTGGTGCAAGCGTATGATTTATGGAAAGGGAAAGGTCAAATCGGAGGTCTATTCCCGTGTCATTTCGTGCTGAATGGTAATGCATACATTTAAGTGTTTGATGCCATAAAAAACACATTAGATATGAAAAGTTCCAGATAATTGCAACAAGCTCTTGAGAGGCACGCTACTGTGGTTGGTGAAGACTTAGCAGAGAGGATAAGGAGGAAAGTAAATGCATTGTTGGCTCTGCTTGCACATGTTCATAATGAGCTAGTTCGTGTTGTTGCACCTGATCCAACACATCAAGATCCTCATGCTATGGTGATTCAAGTTGTTCTTGTGGTGGATGCTGGCAATATCAACTCTTCTCTCCATCCATGCCATGTTCATATTCCTAATCTCAACACTTCCCCACCTACACATTCTGCAGTGGGTGAATTTGAAGAGCAGCAGGGGGAGAATGAGATTCAAGCTGATGTAATGGAGGAGTAGGTGGTCACGGTTAAAGTGTATTTATCATATGATATTTTGTTAAAGGGGCTTATTTAGTAAATTTTGTATATGGTGTCTATGGTTGTATAGGGTTTTTAGATAGGGGATTAAGCAGTGAAAGAATAGTGGTCAAAGGCAAATACATAGAATCTATGGGCATGGGATGCCAAATTCTTTTTTTTTTCACTTGCAAGCTTTCATGTTGACATATCTGGCTAGCAAGAGCCATTATTCTTCAATTTTGTAAAACTTTATTATTATATATTAATATATAGGTTAAATGTCTTTTGCAAAAAAAATATTTTTTTTAATTGATAAAACACTTTTAAGAAAATATAACAATATTTGAATCAAATCAAATGTAAATATCAAAGGGGTGATCCCACAATAGTGTGACCTACTTATTGGTCAAATTGAGACACTAAAATCAACATTTTAAACTAAAATTTCACCTTATATCACTTATAGCAACTAAATCATTAGGAATTTGAAAATAATGTGAACTAGTGATTTTTGAGATTAAGTGTGTAGTTTCTATATTTTTATTTTTATTTTATTTTAAATAATAATTTGTGAATTTTTTTATGTAAGTTTTAATAAATTGCTTTTATAATTAACAATATTTTAAAAATGACATGTTTATTCCATGTCGCATAACATTTTTTTATAAAAACTGATAAAATTTTATAAATATTTAACATGGATTAGTAACACCAATATCTAATACCCAAATATTTTTCATAATTTTTTGTTGCATGTTTTATTTTTTATTATTTTTTAAAGTGGGATTAATTATAATTTAGACATAAGTTTGTTCCATATAACCCAAGGTTTAAACTTTAAAAAACAAGAAATTTGAGGACCAAGGTGGAGAGGTCCATCTAAGGACCTTCATTTGAAGGTGTAATGCCAAATATTTGAAATGTAAAATATAAAAAATCATACAAGTTCCTACTTCAAACCAAGCAAAACCTCTAAATAGAGCTCATAAAAAAGAGATCAAAACAACACAATAACATCAAAATCAACTTCAAATGTTAACCATGAATCCATTGTGATTTGATTTCTCCAATGGATAGTGATATTTGGATGATCTTTTAATTGAAGATACCTATTTTGACAACATGTACCTAGCATAAAGTGATGAATGATTGAAATGAAGTAAAGAGTGCCTAAATTTATAGGTTATTGGAAGTGGGAATGGATGGTCAATATTTGTTGGTGAGATCAATGATGGGGGATGTTTGAGAGGATATCCTAGGATCAAGAAGAGGATGGGAGGTGGATATGGAGGTTGTTAGATTTTGAATGGATAGGATGAACTTACTAAATTTTAAGTGGTGAGCACAAGGGAAATAAGGGATATGTGCATCTAGTGGGGCTATATTCTTGAGTTGTGTTGAGAGAAGAATGGGACCATAGAGATAAGTGTTATTAGGTGTCATTTATTCTTGAAATGTGTTGAGGGAATATATGAGCAATTAAATACTGATGTTATTTAATTATTGTATCCATGTGTGAGATGAAAAATAGATGGAAAATGGTAATTATTTATTGATTTATTGTGAGGTGAGATGAAAAAGGGGATTAATTAAATAATATGATTATTTAATCAAGTGATGGAATTTAAGTAAAGGGGACTAGACTAGGTGATGTGTTTAGTTAATTAGGAAAAAGTGAAGGAATTGAATAGGTGATAGGGACTATGTATACTAGGAAAATTTCTAGGTGTACATTTTTCCTCTCTTCGATACAATATCGCAACTAAGTGGTGTGTGTCAAAGAAGAATAAAAAGTAGGATGAGATGAAGTGAAGCTTTGGTGGAAATTTTTCCAGATTGCTTAGGGATGATGGTGGAAGTGATGCCCCCTCAAGAGAGTTGTTGGGAAAAATGGACCCCAAGAGGTTTCTTGAAAATACAAAGGAAAAATATGTGCCATAACAGATAAAGATAACTTGAGAGAAATCATGTTGGGATGATGTACATATCATGGATATAGACCTAATGATGGATAAGGAATTGGATAGTGATCGATGTTGCTAGGATGATTGGATGATAGGATTTTGGATTGCATGGATGTACATGTTGGATGGTGAAATCTCACATGGACATAATGCAACTAAGTGGCACATGATGTGGGGTATGGATAAATGATATAACAATGATAAAGGATAAAATGGATGATAGAGACATGTTGTCATAGTGACTTCGCATGAAAGGAGTAAACTTTTATTTGTTGTAGCACTTAGTGTTATGCACCATCATATAAAGGTTCATGATGATGATGCACCATGTGCATATGAACACACAAACAAAGAAGTTTCAAATAGTATAGTGATCCAATAAACACATCATTAGCACACCATCATATGAAGGGTGAAGGCAACCATGAATATATTTAGATGAAAGGGGAAAAACAAGATTTCTTTCGAATCAAAATACTATCAATCACATTCAACTAAAAAAAAAATTACTTTGTATTGCCTTTAAAAGGCCATTATTCTTGTATAAAACTTTCTACGGGAAAATAACTACCAAAAATTGACTTATTTATTAAATTAACATTAGCATTTTAATTAATTAATTTAATTATATAGGTCTAGTACTAAATTTCTAACACCCCCTTTAGTACTGACATAGAGGAAAACTAGAAATTAGTACACATATTCTTCATAAATTTGATGTGGAACTTCTTCATCACTTGAAGTGTGATCCTGTCCTTCAATCACCAAATCGTTATCTAGCAACTTTCCATCAAGAAGATCACATGCTCTCTTTTTACAATAGAAACATGTGTCATTTGCATGTTTGAACTTTGCCATATGTTTGGATTTTTGTAAGAAGTACTAGCCTTGTTTTGTACAATCAATGCATCTTCTTCTTCTGAAACATGTTTGTTTCTTTCATCAAGCAATGCAAAAATAATACTTTCTAGACTTGGATTGATTTTGCTTAAGGTGAATACCTTGTGAGACATACTATTTGGCATACTATTTAAAAGAATGGCTTTTGCATCATTTTCCTTTATTTCTTCATTTATACTAGCCAACTGATTTATCAAGGAATGAAATTTACTGATGTGAGACACTATATCTTCACCTTCTTCCATTTTCAAGCCATACAAGTTTTATTTTATAGTTATTTTTGCACTATCATTTTTTGATCCAAACAAATTATTTAATGTTTCCCAGATGTCTTTAGAATATTTTTAAAAATCTACACGATGCAAATAAGGTTTAGATAAACCCAAACCAATTATAACGAATGCTTTCTTATCTTTTACCTTCCATTTTTTAAGTTCATCTACATCTGTTGGCTTTGGAACTGTACCATCAACAATTTCCCAGATATTTATTTCAATTAACACTAATTGTATCTATATTTGCCAACTGCGAAAATCATTTCCATCAAAATTTTCATAAAAACTTAATTTATCCATTTTTATGTTGAATAAAATGTATCCTTAAATTTTTAAAAATAAAAGGAAAAAAACTTGTAAAAAGATAAATTCTTCTTTTTGTACCCTAACCGCCTCTTTTCAACACAAAAATTTCACCTTTTTACCAATAGTTTTCTTCAACATATTAGAGGAGAATCGCCTATATTGGTTTCCAAGGACAAAAATAGGTTGCCATTAGCTCACAGAGACCCACGACCCCTCAAAATATCCCATGATTTTTGGTATGCAATATTTTAAGACTCTCATATTACACAGAAAAACCCGATGAAAATATTATGCCACGATACCATCAATAAATCCCTAAATCATGACAATCTCCAGTTCTAGAAAATCATCATGAGCCCAATCATTAGCATTAATATGATTAATGAAATTGATGACTCCAAAATCGTATAATGATGGCAGATAATAGACTAGATATAATGGACAGTTCCTGTACGCCTGAGTGTTGCCTCCAACACATAAATCTTCCATCAATACAAATATATTAAGATGACATCCACATATAACAAATTCATCATGATTTTCAACGCATATGCTTGCAACAGATTGGGATATATATTTTAAATTTTTAAATTTTTTGGGATGATAACAATGGACATAATGGTATGTCAAAAAATGGTAAGAATGAACAGAGTGGAGAGAAAGAGAAGAAATGCAGATGAATGATGGATTCAATAGGGTTTTTCACATGGTCTACATTGCTTGCCTGTTGAATGCAAGAATGGAAGAAAACAACATTAATTGCACGTGGTCATCACTGTAGTACCATTGTAAACACCACTTTGGATGAAAGCAAACAAATGCAAGGAGATTAGAGAGAGGTCCAAGAAGAAACCTACTCTGATACCATATTGAAATGAAAGGGGAAAAAACAAGATTTATCTCGAATCAAAATACTATTAATCACATTCAGCTAAAAAACAATTACATTGTATTGCCTTTAAAAGGCCATTATTTTCGTATAAAACTTTTTACGAGAAAATTACTACCAAAACTAGATTTATTTATTAAATTAACATTATCATGTTAATTTATTTAATTATATAGACTAGTACTAAATTTCTAACAAAATATGTGATGGATGAAGCACTAAGACTACAAATAACAAACACAAACTAAAAATGAAAGACAGAGAAAATAAATTGCAAATAGTGTAGTGAGCCAAGAAAAAAAAATTCAGAAGCACGCCATCATATGAATGATGAAGGTGATCGTGATGGTGCGATATGGAACACTAGGACTAAATGCAATAAAAATAGTCAAATGAAAAAATAAACAAAGATGAAAACAAAGAAGCAACAAACACATACAAAGACAAGAAATCAATCAAACAAAAGCATAAAAAAAATGAGTTGGTGTCCAATGAAATGGTGAATCCATGGGTGGATGGGATAGGTGAATGGGGAATGGAGGGTCAATGGGTAGATTCCAAACAAGGACTAAATCATGAAGAAATATGTGAAAATAGATGGTGATGAAAAGGTCATTCCCTAGTGGATATATACATTGTAACTATTCCCTGGGAAATAGTAGTAAGGGGATGCCCCTATTTAAGCACAAAACAAGATCAAAAGGGAATGAAATGTGTGTGAAATAAATTGTAAGGAAAAGAGGGATGGGAGGAAAATAGATGGATGGGGGAAGATGGAGAGATAGAAATGAGGGAAAGTGTTGGTTATTTGAGAAATCTGACAAGGGAGGATACCATGAATAGGTAATGTATGTGGAGGGGATAGTAAAAGTGTATGAAATGTGATGGATGGGTAAGGGACTTGAGTAAACAATTCAACATAAGGGATGTAATGAGATGAATAAAATGTAATGATGGTAATAATATGGAAGGATGCATGCTCATATAATAGATTGGCTGCTTGCTAAAATTGATACATGTTTACCAGGTTTTCATCATGGTACTTCCTAAGGTGCCACAAGGAGTGGTTTCCACCAGTGGATAAATTTATTTCTCTTTACTATTTTTATGTTTTTTTCTTTTTTCTATTTTTTTGTGTTTTTCTAGAAGATTGGTGCTAAATGGATTAATCATAGAAGTGTTTGAGATGGACAATGTTCATGGGCTCATCTAGCTCATGACCCTCAAGAGTGACTAGCTTGTAGGATCTTAATCCAAACTCAATAGTAATGAGATAGGGGCCCAACCAATTTGGCTCAAATTTCCCTTTCTTTTCTCTATCTTGGGTGGTATTCTTTTGGTTTTCCTTAAGGAAAAGGTCTGCAATTGCGAATATCTAGTGCAAAGGTGTTTTTTATAGCCATGAAATAACCTATTTTGGTATGCTTTAAGGTAATTTAGAGCAATAAAATGATGTTCCTCATGGAGTTCTAGCTCATGTAAGTGTGTTGCTCAATAATCCTCTTCTGATATGAGGTTACACAAAGAGATGCAAGTAGGGGAGCTCAACCTCTATTGGCAAGATTGCTTTAGAACCATAGACAAGTGAATATGGAGTGACACCTGTGGGAGTGTGAATGTTGGTATGATAGGAACACGGGGAAATATTAAGTTGAAGGTGTTAATCACAACTAGCATAATTGATGTTTTTCTTAAGGATTTTGACAATAGTTTTATTGGTCGCCTCTACTTGATTGTTGCCTTGTGGGTAATAGGGGTGGACCTTTTTAGCTTAATATAGAAGTTATCACATAAGGATTGCACTTCATGAATTTTAAATGATTATTCATTATTTGTGATGATGGTGGATGGTATGTCGAAACAACAAATGAGATAGTTAAGGATGAATTTAGAAAATTGATGCTAGCAATGAAAGTGAGTAGAACTTCTTTGAATCACAAGTAATGAAATATTTAGTAGTGGTAATAATGAACTTGTGACCATTTAAAGAGGTGAGATTAATCTTTCCAATGAGATTGATACCCCATTTAGAGAAGGGATATGGAGTGGTAATGGGTGAAGGGAACACAATATAATAAGAGGGGGGTGAATAAATAGATCTAATCAATTTAAAACTCTTAACTTCAACTCAAAATATCAAATCATATAACTTGAATCTTCACTACTAATAATCAAGCATTGAGCACACATTCACACAATTGAACACTAGGTATACGTGGAAACCCAAGATGGGAAAAAACATGGTGAGAATAGTTGCTTGGATCTACTGTCCAAATCCAACCTAAAAAAGTAGGAATATAACAAGTGAATTTTACAATGTGAAGTAGGCACCAACCTACTAGAGACACAAATCCCCTATTGTATTCATAGGAACCAACCTATTGGAGACACCAGTTCCCAATACAATGAACTGAGCACCAGCTCTACAAGTAGAACACCTATCCTACCCGATTAAATAGATAAAGCTTACAGAGCTTCAATGCAGTTGAACATACCTCATACATGTGCCAGAGTTGCTTCAGACACTCTTCCACACTTCAGATGATATTTTGATATTGGCACATAATTTGGGATGCAACTTTCTAGCTTCACAAGAAAATATCCTTGTATAATCACCACCTTTTCTTTAATTTATGCCTTATATGAAATTATACTTCACATTGTGCATCCATGCAATTGAGGAATATATACATGAATTGCATTAAAACTCTTCTATGTCGGCCAAGGATCCATAAGTAACAAGGACAACATAAGGTGGACCTAAATTCAATTTTTATGAAGCGTGTAATAATTTGATCCAAAATAAAATTTGTTGCTACCAAAATAACTCGATTCCATGCATTACCATAGGAACATTAACCAGTTCATGTCTTGACACCACACACAAGATTTGAATGTCGCACACTACTACATGTCACCGCTCAGGTCTCAAACACCAACAATTTGAAATATAGGCACAAAGAACCTTCTATCACTTCAAAAAAATTGCATGCTATACATATCTCTTTTTTTTTTTGGAATATGATAGAACATGTGTAGACAGACTCTCCTCTAAAACCATGGAGCCTACACCACCTCCAGAAAATAGACCTAAGAAATACTGAACCAACACTGAACTAAAGCATTCTAGTAAAACCTTCTAGATCACCTCTATCACAGTGAATAGATGCATCATGATATTGCAAACATACAATATTCACACATACTTTTGAATCATAGAAAATCCTCAATAACTAGTAATGTATATTTCTTGATTAGTGATATGACCATAGAATTACCAACATAGAAAGGTATGCTAGTACAACTTCATTTAATTCTCACCAATCTCCTAAAAATATAGTGCCACCTCTGACCATATATTGTTTGACACACCTTTGACATCAATGACAACCTTTGTTTAACAATCTCCCCTTTCGTCATTGATGGAAGATAACAAAATATTGGGCCACCCATAAAACCAGCCGGTCACACACAAAGACAAGTTTGGACTGAGTTCTAAATTCACTCCTTAGAGGATATAGCATTTTGAATTCACTTTCTTCCCCTTTGACATCAATGGAAAAGGTCAAAACTCCCCTTTTGCATTTCAACGCTCTACACAATCCAAAAACCTATTTCCCGAGTAGAATCCCCCTAAGTCCATGCTTCACTGCTCTTGAAAACATTCTGCAAGACCACCCAACCTTCTTGTGGTAGGGAGACAAAGCTTCCCCTCAATCAATACTTCCTCTTGATTCAAGAGGAGGGAGCAAAAAATCCCAGCTTCTACCAAATAAACTCAAAAGTCTCCTGAGGAAGTGTTTTTTTGAATATATCTACTACTTGCTCCTTAGTAGAAAATATGCTCTTTGTTTTTCCTTCATGACATGGCTTGTAGCTGGTAGATTGAGGCTTCTTAATCTTTGGCATATCCTAGACCATTCCTCTTGATCTAATATTCACAATTTCATCAAAGTTAATGTGTCTCAATCTTTTGTGCCAAAGCCAACTTTCTTCTCTGTATAGTAAGGAAGTTTTGTCCATTCAACTTGCTAAGATGATATATGTCACTGTTTGTCCTAATTCCTTCTACAATTAGCTCTTTGATACTTTATTTCTTGATTTCACAACCCTCAACATTAAAGGATAGCTTATAACCCTTATCACACATCTAACTTACTCTTAAAATATTATGTTTTAGTCCTTCAACATACAAAACATTATGATTTTTTGTCCTACCACCATCAAGACTCAAGGTACCCTTGTCGATGATTTTGGTGATAAAATTATTTCCAAGAGTCACAAAACCTCTTTAAAATTTCTTAAAATTCATGAACTTACTTTTATCTCTTGTCATGTGGCTTGAACATGCGTTCTCCATGATTCACATATTCTTCTCTTTTAGAGCATGCAGAGTAGTTTGAGAAATCATTGATTTCTCTAAAATTTTCTCCTCCAAAACCTTCTTCTAGACTTTATATGATTCATGAATCCTACTTTTTGATCCCTTTCTTCCTGTTTCTGATAAGGAGGACTCACAAAATTTCTTTTGTATTTCCTAGCAATGTATCTGTTGATGGTGTTCTCTACACAACAACTCAGATAGAATATGATATCCTATCTCTCTTGAAAGGTAATCTCTATGAACAAAGAGATAACCCCAAGGTCTCTTGGGTGTCAGGTCTTGACAAATGTAGTGAAACAACTCAGAGATAATATGAAAATGCTGGTAATCACAAAGGGACCTTATTACAAGAAAATAATTAATTCAAATTTATCAGATCTAGCAATTTGTTGATACTCAAATTCCTAAATCTAACCCAAATAATAAAGAAATAGAAAAAGACAAAGGGTTTTAAAGAGAATTCTAAGATTAACTCTAATCCTAAGATTAACAATGCAAATGATAAAATACTTGAAACAAACCAATCCCTCAGAAACTAATTCCTGTTTGACCCAGATAAATCTGCAATCTTACATAAATAGTGCAATCTTCTAAGGCGTTAAATATTTTCAAATTATGAATATTCATTCAAAACAACCCTATTGCAATTGAAATGAACAAGCATCCACAATCGAACTAAGAAAAATTTAAAGCCCAGGCTAGCTTTGCAAAGCAACTAACAGTCAGCTAGCTGCAAAAAGTATGGACTAAAGATTGCTGCAAAAACTTCAAGCATCAAACCATAAACACCATCAAGTCATCCAACATAAAACCTAGCATATATAAAATAAACTTAAGCAATTTCAAAAGATAGAATCTCAAGAACCATGCCAGATCAAAATTCAATACAAGAAAGGCACCAAATCAAAATGTATTTACTTGCATTAAATCACCTAAAGTAGCAACAATTCAAGTCTTCTGTTACAACACTTGGTTATAAATGAGACTAACTCCTAACTCTAACTCATGCTATATTTCTTAATTCGCTCCAATGTAAAAAAAACTATCTAACCCTTACAAATGAGGTAGAATGCCATAATTATAGAAACCCTTAAGATAGGTCAACCCAATTAGGTTTACAATAATAAACGGCCGCAAAACAAGTTGGCCACAAGTCGGCCAAGAGGAATTCAAAATAAAGTAAATTATGCATTAAATGCATGCACTCCATCCAGGTTGGCCTGGGATCTCCAACAAATCCCAGTCCAATGCATGCGAAGGAGGAAGAGGAATAATGGGGAAGCACAAATTCCGATGAGGCATTGTATTAACTACTCTCCCCTTTGTCCCTATCTCGCTTCACTTTATCCTGCACCATCAAAAATATTTTCTCCAATTCTGCCAAATGTGGCATACTTAACACCTTAAGTATCCTCTCAATGGACTTAATGTCCTCTCTTGACTATTTTACAACTTTATCCCAATCCACCTTCATGATTCGATATTTATCCATCACTGCAATGTATGTGGCTGCATCATCTAACTGATGTTCAGTGACATGGTCCTCATTGACTGGAGAATACACATCTCGCCACCATTTTATCAATTGCTCCAAGCTCAGATGTTTTGGCGCAAACCTTTTTCTTCCTGTCATAACTTCAAAGAAAGAAATGCATTTATTGTAGATCTCAGTCATGGTGTCCTCAATTTATTTCCCTTGCATATACACCTTCTTCAAAACCCTTAGCCTTATCTGAAAAACCTCAAACCATTCCCAAGGTTCTGCAGCCTTCGACAAAGGAAGAATTCCATCACTTACCAATTTATCTTCAGTGTATTCCATGATGGTTTTAGTCTTCTGCAACAAGAGATCTACATCCTCCTTATCCTGAGCTAGCACATTCTTCAACCAATATATTGATCTCATAGCA
Organism: Sequoiadendron giganteum; assembly: GCA_007115665.2. Classification (NCBI taxonomy): domain Eukaryota; kingdom Viridiplantae; phylum Streptophyta; class Pinopsida; order Cupressales; family Cupressaceae; genus Sequoiadendron; species Sequoiadendron giganteum. The sequence goes on from CM021102.1 coordinate 560,685,440, forward strand.
TCCCCACCAGTTGAAAGGATGTCCTTGATGGTATTATCTCCTTTAGCTTGCACTCCCTGTAACCAGCTCTTTGTGGCATGATTCGTAGCTTTCATCTTCTCCAACTGAGTTATTGTTTCCTATGGCAGAAAACTTGCACCAGATGATAAGGAGTTGATGGATTGCAAGGGTTTCATCAAATCTTGCAGATAATTCTTAAGTTTTTCATTATCCTTCTTTAATTCTTGCTTGGTCTGCACCTCGTTTGTCAATCTACCCAAGAATACAACACTAGAGCCTTCATATTCTTCAATTTCCTGTTCCATGGAAGTAGGCCCTAAGTTGATAGTTTGCACATTGCAGTCACTACTAGTCACATCATCCTTATTCTTATCAGGAGCAGGAGTAGTAATGTGGACCACCCTATTATTTGCTTGATCTCTCTTGATCCTGGAGGTAACCCTAACTTTCTTCTTTGTTTTTCCCTTCCCTATGTTTGCCAACAATTCATCCCAGTTGGGAGGAGTATCATCTACCGCAATTTTCTCTCTTTAACTCTTTGTCCAACCAACCTTGAATTGTGGAATCCAACTATACACCACCTTTTCCAACCGCATCCTGGTGAATCTTGGGTACATCTTCATTCACATTCTATTTTTCAGGAATCTCTTCAACTTTATCCTCTTTTTCCTTATCATGCTCTTCTTCTTCATGTGCTAGGGGAGGAGACTTAATTGACATTTCCTCTCTCTGAGGAGGTCTATCCTTTTCACTTCTTGTAGGCGAATCCTCATAAGTCACTAGAGGAGACTATAATATCTTCCTTATTTCTACTTTAGCACTATATAGTTCACCTTTTTGGAATTATTTTTCTCCTGGATCTTGGCAATCCTCTGCATCCTTGGATTCACTTGGTACATTGTGATCCTCATGAGAAGGAGGGATATTAACATTCTCAGGGGTAAGAATAGTTATGGGAACACTTTTCTTTGGTACACCATCTTAAGGAGATGGATTTCTTGATCTTCTTATGCACACTTGTGTCCTCTTTCCCAAACCTTCCACATTTAATACCGGTGGGTCAACTTCATCTCCTACCTTAGAGGTTTCTTTCTCCTTCTGTGACAATCTTACTATTCTTCTTCTCTTAGGCATAGAAATAGTAGCCTCTTTCCCTTCCTTTTCAGCCTCATCCTTCGTAGCCTTCTTCACCTTCAAAATGTGTTTCCTTTTCTTAGCAATAGGCTTTCTTTGCCTCTTTGCCTCTTCTACCTCCTCTGCCTGAACATCTTTTAATCTTTATCTTGAAAGGGGAGCTCACCTTAGTCCTACCCTTAGGATCCTAGTCAGTTGATTCCTCAGAAGTGGAATGAGACTCCAAGTCCCCCATTAGATCATAGGTGCATTGCACACCCTCACCTTCCAACTCCCACATCTTGTGCTTGAGCCAAAACTTAGTGTACTTGATCACTGGAGTCATGATCTGTTCCAATTTTGTCTTATCTTCCTCCAACCAATCTAATTATCCAACTGGTTTATCCTTGACAACTTCATAGTCATGGCCTTCAATCAAATTTCTATCATATTCAACCTAATCTAGAATGGCCTTTATGTTGTATAGCCGAACTAAGTTCAGTGGTATCCTGGAGAACTTCTTCTTTGTGATTTCAAACTCATCATTGTTGTTGGCCCAATAATCCTCTATATCATCCTTATGACTGTATTCCTTGCTGGCCTTCTTCTGTGCTTCACCAATCCTATCAAATCCGGATCTCTTGGAATGGAAAGAAAGGCCTAGAGTACTCATTTCTTCCTCAGAAGCATGGGCCGAGTTAATAGAGGGGTAGGCCTCACCACTGCCTATCCTCAAAGGAAAATCACCACCAAATCTAGTATTATGTTTCTCCTTCTTGATAATTGCATCAAAATCATAGGTCTGCCTTGTGACCTCTAGAAGTATAACATGATCTGTGGGATATATAAGGAGTTTGTATGGAGCCCTTCGACAACCATCTATTCTGATGTATGAAAATGTGGGGAACTGGATAAACCAAGCTCCAAAACTCTTTATTAATTCCTTAACATTATCTGAGATCCGAACATGCTCTGCACCTTGCAATAGCTGAGTGATATACATGGTGAATGCATCGTTCACCCTCCTATAACTTGTGCCACCCAAGTGCAATTATGGGTATACTTCATCAATTACATCCTGCCCAAACACAACCCTTGTGCTTAGCCCTTTGTATGGATGGAACCTTGCAAGTTCACAAACCAAGTAGGAGGTCATTGTGAAGGTCTTTTTCTACAGGACATTGCACATTTGTTCATGTATCATTGCACTTATAATGCCTGCCCAATGGTAGTCAATATTCCGCTCCATCCTTATAATGGCATGGAATATCTAGTTTTCAAATACTCCTGCACTTTTCAATCCCAATACCCTACTGAGGAGTGTGATAACATCATAGTATTCCTTCCTGAACTTAGCTCTGACTAGCTGCTTGGGTAGCTTGGAGAAGTGGGACTTGGTTTCTCTAGCCAGGAATTGATGACCTGTTGGGATTTGATGACATCCTCATCATAATAATTATTTTCTATATCCATATCAAAACCCACCACATGAGACCTTTTGGGCATGTCAAAGGTCTGGGCTATGGACACAGGGTTGAGATTTGCCACAATTCTTCCTTGAGGACCAACTATCCTTTGTGTGCCCCTATCATAATGTCTAGAACATTCAAGCACCAAATCATAATATTGAACTGTAGGAGGGAATCCAACTACATGTGCCAACCCTAATTCTAATATCCTTTTGGCCAACAGAGGGAGGTTCCGTGCTGCCATCCTTGTCTTAAATTCTTCATAATCCCACAACCCAACATTTGTATCAGTGACCTCTGACCAGATGGAAGTCAACTTACTCTCTGGGATTCTGTTCTTTATGTCCATTTTAATCCTTTATGCCTCAGAGATAGCAGAGCCTTCAACACTTGAATCCATTACCCTGCCCTTGGTCCCTCCAACAACAGCCCGACTTGATTATGCCTACATTCAATAAAGAGACCATAGTAAAGATCCTTCACAACATGAAATTCAAGCCAATCCATTAAAAATGATATATCCATCCTTAAAACAAATCCTAGAATCACGTAAGAATTACTCATTTCAAAGTTTAGGTTTTAGTCCTCTTGCAAAATTCGAGCCAGAGGGGAATCTTGGGAAATTTTGGGGAATCTTGGGAAATTCCGGACTAGATGGAATCCAATGAAACAAGCACAAAGAAACTTTAAACCACCATTTAATCAACCATATTAACCAAGAAATAGCATGAAACATCTTGAAATAACTCAAATCAATCATAAAATGCACAATCATCAGCTAATAGATCATGCCATCTCTCAATTCTTCATTTTCAACAAGATTTTGGGGAAATCTGCCAAGGACGGAAATCCGTGAAAATAGCAATAGTTTACGAATTCTGGGAAAATGAAGGGACAAAGAGATGTCAATAAAATATCGAAGACACAAAATTTCATGAACTCAGCACAATTTTTACATTTTAAGCATATTGTTGAGAAATCGACAAAGCGATGGAAAAATCGGGGAAGTCTTGAAGTAAAGAAAATCTGCGAGGTGTTCAAAAACCCGAAATCTTTGACTTCGTCAGGATTTTGCCAAGATTGATCAAACAATTAGGAAGTTGGGGATTTAGCATTGGATTCGGTTTGTTCAAAGTCCAAGATGAACAATCACATTTCAAATTGATCTAAATGAAATCTAATCAATATGAGGAATGATTTCAGTAAGGGAAACCCTAGAAAATTTCCATGATAACACAACTTAGATCCTAACTCTTCATTTTCATTCCCACTATTCTTCACACAAATTCTCCCACGACTCAACTAAGACATGGCGATTATAAAATAAAACAATAAGCAACAAGCTTCACTTCACCCAAGACGTGATTTCATCAAAGGTCGAGGATTTCTAGGTTAAACCAGAGCTCGACATAAGAAATCACAAAATCCAATTAAGAATGGAGAAAAGAAATGGTGAACCTCATTGAATCACAGTTATGTAGAAGGAAAGGAGGTGTGAGCTATGAGAAAGGGCCTCAAGCCAACAAACGGAAACCCTAGCACTGCTACCAAACCATACCACATTGAAGTCTCGACTCAAAACATACACCCACACAAACCTTGAAGAAAATTCAGTTCATTTATTAAAAAGGGAAGGCATCATGTACATACCATGAGAGAAAAGAAATCAAAATAGCCACAGCCAGAAAAAAGCCCGAAGTCCAAGTAGAATGTAAGCGGTAACCAAAACTCGACTGTAACGATCGATCACAATCTCAAACACACAATCCAACAATAGAAACCCAAAATCTCACAACAAGGTAAATGAAAAGAACCTCTCCTCATAAACTTCAATTAAATCCAATAAAATCAAATTACAAGATCGTATAGGAGACATAAATGCATCGACAAGACAACGAGCTCGGGAATCCGAAGGCATGACAGATTTTTGGGAAAATCCAATCCAGACTAAATTCCGCGAAGTCTTGGAATTTCCAGAAATAATATAAAGCAGCCTCCATTGGGTTTTTAAGGTGGTCGGGGAAATCCGCCTAGGGGGAATTTCTCGAAAATAGAGAAAACCCGAAATGAATCCCACAACACAAGATCTTCAAAGTACTTCCTCAAAAGGGGCATTTGCACGAGTAAGATAATCATGTGGGAACATGCCAAGACAACCAAATCCTCAAAATCAAAGGGCCAAAACACCAAGAATGAAACCAAAAGAGCAAGAAAGAGGGTCCCTACTTTCTGTGGGGCGCGTGTGCAAAAACTGCACAACAAATGGCGACTCCTCTGGGGAAATGCTCTAGAGAATTTCAAGAACAAATTGGAATGAAGAACCTAGAATCTCTGGTTTCACCCCTTACATCAGGTCACCTATGAACAAAGTTTCAAAAATCACAAGCAAGGAAACCTTTTCTTGTACCAGGGTCAAAGTGTGTGTATATGTATTGATTTCCCATTCCTTAGTTGCAGTAGGAAACAAATTTAGTTTGACCCAGCTACATAAGAGTTCTATCTTCAAAAGCAACCTGGATAGAGCCTCGCTGCCAGTCGACCATCCATAGCCCCAACGAGGTTATCACTGTGAACCTCCCAAGAATAGCTCTACTGCTAGCCATGCATCTATAGCCCCGATAGAGATACTAGGATACCCCTGATAAGGTGAAGATTTGTTTTGATTTTCCATAATTTCTCTTTTCTCTTTTTTTCCTTTTTTTGACATTCTTTGAAACCTTCCTTTTCACCTTGTAAGCAACGAAACTCACACTCAGGGATGAGGACCATAGTGGTGCTGAAGCAAAATATAAGATTTTTCACCTGGAAAAATTACACAAGAATCGTATGCAACCTCAGAATACTTAAGATTTATGTGAAAATGTAAGACCCAAATACATTCCAAAATTCAATTGAAACAAGTGACTCTAATTCTAAGTATAGGGGACATTATATATAAAGGAATTCCGCCACTTGACTTCGAAAATATGACTAGAGTTTGTAAAAGAAATCCCCAGAACAACCCCAGGAAAGCAACCCGTTACACAGATGCAACAAACCCCAAGAAAGCAAGAAACCAAAACCAAAAGCAAAACCAACCGAGGAAAACCTACACTAACCAAAAGCCGAAAACAAGCAAAGAAAAAACAAAAGTACACCCCAAAACGAAACAAAAACAAAGTAACATGAAGGAAACCTAACCTAACTATGTACAAAGAAAGAGTTGCAGACAACTCAGGGTTGGAAGTAATGCTTCAAATACTGGCCATAGACAGGCAGTGGGATATCCTCTCCAATGAGGGTTTTCAAGCTAAAAGCATTATCTCCCAGAATCTCTGAAATCTAATAAGGGCCAAGCCAGAGTTTGTCAAATTTACCATGCTCTCCCTTATGGTCATGGGCTTTATCTCAGTAGAGAACTAAGTCAGAGATTCAAAAGGATTTTACCTTAGCTCTCCTATCAAACCATCTTTTAACTACACCTTGATGCTTGGGAAAGTTCTCAAGGGCTTCATCTCTTTTCTCTTCAAGGTGTAACAACTCAGCAAGTCTGGCCTCTCTCTCATCCTCTTCGTCATAGTATTCATTAATGAATTGCAGGGTAGGGATCTTCAGCTAGATGGGGAATAAAGGTTCCAAACCATACACTAGGTGATAAGGAGAGGTTCCTATGGATGCCTTCTATCTAGTACAGTCTTCCCAGAGAGCAAATCTAAGCTGGGCATGCCAATCCTTAGGGTTTTGCTCCAATAAATTACAAATGACTGTCAAAAGATTCTTATTAGAGGATTCAACTAGACCATTACCCTGAGGGTAGTAATTGGATGCAAATTTTATGATAATTCCATGATCAAAAGCCCAATTAGAAAGTTTCAATGATGCAAATGCATGACCATTATCACAAACTAAAGCCAATGGACAACCAAAACGATTAATAATACCTGATTCAAGGAAATTGATAACCACCTCAAAAGTACATTGTTTACATGCAAGAGTTTCAATCCATCTAGTAAAGTAATTAGTTATGGTTAGAATATACCGGTGGCCTACAGAAGAAGGTAGGTTGATTGGACCTATGAAGTCCATTCCCCATTGTGCAAATGGTTTCACCTCTATGACCGGCTGAAGTGGAAGGGCTGCACATTTTTCTTTACTTGCTGCAGTATGAAATACATGGAAAGTCCTCACATGGTTGTGCACATCCTTAAACAAAGTAGGCCAATAATAGCCTGCCCTTAGGATCTGATGGGCAGTGGATGGTGAAAAACCATAGCCTGTGCCATATCTTTCATGGAATTCAATCATCACTCAGGTAGCTTCTTCCTTCCCCAGACACCTTAAGTACATGCCCTTATGATTTTTCTTATACAAAAAATCTTGTTTCATCATAAAACTACCACTCTTCAGACGCAGAGCTCACCTTTGAACTACACTAAGGTGATCAAGACATTGCTGGTTCAATAAATAATAAATAATTTCATCACACCAGTCTCCTAGATATACCTCTTGGAGATGATAATGCTGAGTTGTGAGGTCAAGACCTATCTCAACCATTTTCCTCGTCAGTCCTTGCCCTCTCACTAATTTCATGGGATGAATCTCAATATCATATTCCTGTAACATGGTTGCCCATTTAGCTCTTTGTTCACCTAACACATTTTGCATTAGCAACAGTTTTACCATAGGATCAGACACTATGGAAAATACCTTATTCCTCATAATATAGTGTCTAAAATTTTTCACCGCTTTGATTAAAGCATAGGCCTGCTTTTCTACATTGTGATATCTCAACTCTGCATCTTTTAAAGGGGTACTCATGAAGGCTATAGGATGCTCATCACCTTGATCAGACTTTTGAGTTATCATTCCAGCACAGTTGTGATCAAAAGAAAATGAGTATATGTAAAAAGTCTTAGTGTAATCCAGGCTTACCAACACTGGAGCCTCAACAATAGCTTTCTTAATTTTTGAAAATGCCTCCTTGGCCTCTGCAGTCCATTCCACTTTTGCCTCCTATTTCAGCATAACATTAAAGGGATTCACTATCTCCGCAAATCCAGTGATAAAATTTCTAACGAAGTTAATCTTCCCAAAGAATGACTTCATTTATTTTTTGCTTGCAGGAGGCTGAATCTTCAAAATAGCCTCTATTCGCTCAGGGTCAATGGTGATACCCTATTCTGAAATAACATGTCCTAGCAATTTTCCCTTTGTAACCCCAAAAATGCACTTCTTTGGATTAAGCAAGATGCTAAACTCTCCACACATTTGGAATAATTTACATAAATCCGCTATGTGATTACTGTTACCTATTTTTCACTACCAGCTCAAATAAGTAGAGTTGAATTGCAAATTCCAACCAAAAGGTACATAAGATGTTCAAAATTTTCTACTAAGTACTCATTATTGTGCAATGATTCATTAAAAAGTGAATTTCAGTAATATTATACAAGAACATTTCAAAATAATATCATAAGATTGCATAATGTTTGTTGCTTTATTCATAATGTACAAACCAAAGTCCCACACAAGCTATGGGAGTAACTTTATTTGATTTTCATAATCAAATAATGGGTGCATGAAGGAAATTAAACTATACGACTGAAAATAAAGAAGGTATAGGGTAGAAAGTAATTCGTCATTGCCTAAAATGACGAATCATTGACAAGTTGAAGCCTTCATTTGTGACACTGAATCGGTCAAGCTCCAAGCTCCAATGCACCTGCAAGTATGATAGAAGTAATGTTAGAGCAATGAGAATCAAATCATACCATATGCCTATGTTATCAACAATAATATAGCATACACTTGATCAGGCATCCATCGGATGATTTCATTGTTCAAAGGCATAAAACTCAAGAGGAGGCTTTCAAATTCTTTTATTTTGCTAACACGTTTGTTCACTGTGTAGGAACAAGGTTCTTATGTTCATGATCATTTCATCAGATATGTGGATTAAAACAGGCTCCCACAAGGGTTGAGCCCAATATATCAAAGAGGACACTCTCAAGTTACACATGAGAGTCATTAACAATGTCAAAATAGTCGTTAAGAGAGCTACTAAAACTGGAAAGAGAATCATATAAGCAACCTTATTTCAATATGTGAAAACGGTTTGATCAATTCTTTTTATTGCCCATCATGATTAAGGAATGATTAAAACATATTGAGGGATCATCAATATTATTATCTTGTTTCAGCTTTACCATATATTCTATGCAAGCTACAAAGTGAAGTAGAGTCATAGTGTTGTCATGAGCATTCAAGTGTTCCATATACACTAAAGTCAATCTTCAGGGATGAAGTGGCAGCCATTTTCAACAATATCAAGAAGGAAAAAAAAGACCATAGAAAGAGGAGACAGGGAAAAAATGAGATCGTAATCCTATATTCATCAAATATGCAGTCAAAATTCAATCATTGCATGGTCATAAGATTATCAAGTCTCGAATTTTTCAAAGCAGTTGATTCTTCAATGAGCAGGAGAAATCTCATAATTAAAATCAGATAACCCATAGATATGCTAACATTTTACAAAGATAAATGATTTTTAGAATGTATGTTTTTTTCAAAATATAGTGAGACTATGTATCATGAAATAATGACAGTCCAACTAATGATAACAACCAAAAATCATATACACAGTGCATGATATAGACATGAAACATGGACAAATCCATTGATTATGTGAGCAGAAACAGAGACAAATCACTGTATTAGTCTAAATGAATGGAGAAACCCTTAATACTTATACAAAGAAAGGATATATGGCAGCTAGGTATTTTACTTAAACAAGAAAATCTATCTCTTTCAGAGTTTCTCCAGAAATCAAGATCTTCTAAGTGCATACTCACGACTAAGGGAAAAAAACCATGGCAGCTTCAAAACTCAGAAACAAAGTGTACAAGGAGAGGCCGAGCCTCTATTTTTCTTTGCAAATACATGAGTTACAAAGGCCGAGAAAATAAAAAGAATGAAGCAATTTTTTGGAAATTCAGAGAGAGACATAATTTTCACAAAGCTAGGGTTTCATTATTTTCACAAGTTCACAAAGGATACAAAGTAGTGACTACATGTGGCAGCATAAGAAATCAAGAAAACATATCACAGATTTCATTCCTTCTTACAATATTTTGAGCCCATTTCAAGCTTTCACCAGTCAAAGGAGTTCACTCTCAAGGAGTTTGTTGCTTCTTGCAAGCTAAAGATAACAAAGGATCATAAATCGCACTCTACAATAAAGGAGGTGTAGGTGAATTCACATCAGATTCAAAAATTTGAGTTTTATTTGGGTTGAGGTCAATTGGAAATTCTACACCTCGGGTATCAAAAAGCCAGATTGCAACTGGACTTTTCTCGGACATTTTTTTTTTACACCTCAAAAGTCAAAAACTGTTCTTCCATCTAGGTTGATATCTGTAGGAAAGGCTATCTCAGGGACCTTTTCAAAAGCGAAGAAGTGTTATTTTGTCAAAGGGTAACATGATTGTAGGAGATAAGTAGAGGGTAATAAATTTTTTGATTGTGTGAATAAGCTGCCAGTGTTCTTCAAAATAGAATAAATATTCCAAGAAGTGGTAAGACTGAGATATCTTCTATTAAAGCGTCAAGATTACATCAATATTCAAGGTACCCATGAAAGGGTTTTGTTTTTATTGTAGAATATAATACATAGCAGGTGAAGGGTTTCAATATTCTTGCTTCATAATGCATAGTTTACAAAAAAAATTGCAGACCTTATGGAGGCCGCGACCTGGAACGACCTGAGATATCATTTTCAGTTAAGATTTCAAGTACCCACTTGGGGTTTCGACATGTAAACCTAAAAACAAATATATGCTTGAAGTTTATCAGTAGGTTCGAGCCAAGAGTTGTGTATTTTACATTAAATGGAAGGAGTTGTCCATAATATGGCCGCGACCTATGCAAAATCAATCTTACAAATTATGCAAATCTTCAGATGTCGGCCACAAAATATATTATATCAACAGAAAATCACAAAGAGATGCAAAGATAGGAGAATGATAGAGATAGCATGTTATAGTCATGGATGTGGAAGCTTAGAAAGCCCTCAAAAGTCATTAAAATGTTCATATTTGTGTAAAATCACAACTTACCATGCTTTTTTCTATGAAAAATCCTCAGGAAAATATCTCAGTCACGACATAGAAAGAATGTGGAGAGTCCAGAAGCTCAAGCAAGGCAGAGTAATTAAATGTGCAAAGAGTAAGCCATGACGGCTGTTAGTGCACTAAAAGAGTGAGGAAATCATCAAATGGCGGTTCATAATACAAATAACAAAATCTTACCTCTCCTTTTTGCTTCTGGGCATGGAAAATCAGTTGAAACAATGCAAAAGTATTTGGTTCTGAGCTTGAATAGAGTGTTTCTATGGCAGCCAGTTGACAGAGTTTAACAAGTGAAGTTTCTCGAATGAGCAAAGTCAAAATGATAATGAGTGTTTAGGGTTCGATGCTTTTGTTTCCCTAATTCGAATGAATGATATTTTTGACTTTATTCTTATCATTAATCAATTCATTTGAATCTTTACCTTGACATTGATTTTAGGTCAAAAAACCTAATAATATGTTTTGGTCAACCTTTCAATAATGCTCAATAATGATCATTGATATATATTTTGAAATATATGCTAAGTGTGGTGGCATATCAATTTATATGAATGGAGACCAAAGGCTAGAGTCACAATTCTAATTTAATATTAATTTTAATGTTATATTTTCTCATCAATGTAAAGTTAGTTAATTAAATGATAAATTGTAAATCATTTAATTAATTCTAACTAATTTTAGAGCAAACATAAACATTAAATTACTCCAATCATTCATAGTTTACAAAGGCTAAGGATGGAGTTTGACTGAAACTTCAAGTTAACGATGCATGAATGATTAATATAGACTGTGCATGGAGAATGAAATGTTGAAAATTCTAAAAAAAATATTTGCTCATGCACAAGTGGTACTTGAATGTTCAGTTTTTCAAATCATGCAAATAATGAGGCTCTTCCTTCAGTTTCACTTTAGTTCACAATATTTTTTGATCATGCGCATGAAGAGGTGGAATTTTCTAATCAGAGAAAGCAATTCACTTCCTTTTTGAGCTAGTTTTATCGGGGTTTCCTCTTCTGCTCGGATTTCACTTTGGAGTTATCATTTTTCACTTCAGTTCTCTTTCTAGTTCTATTGTTGGCTGCTTTGTGCATGCCTTTTGTATATATTGAGGAAGCTTAGTCTTTTTTCCTCTAGTTCTTTTTTTCATCCTTTGCATTCTGCAAAGTGAATTATCTTGTAACTCAACTTTCAGTTTTAATAAAGTTTCAACAAGTTCTATAGGTTATCAAACATAGTTTTTTGCAGAATTTTCTTCTAAGTGCTTTGTAAAAAACAGATGTTACCCTTCTTAGTTTCTGATGCCTTGTGTATTACTGTAATTGATGCAAATTTATTGTGTTTTGTTTAGAAACCTTTAGATTTTTGTCTCACCTACCTTTGTATGTGCATAAAAGGCAGTTTGTTACATGTTATTAATTATTCTCATAAAGTATATCTTTTCTTTTGGATTGTGAAAACCTTGTTTTCCTTTGCAAGAGAGAGATTGAGAGAGCCTTTTAATAGATTAATTATGTGAGTGAAATTCTTGAGTTAAGCTGTGTTAACAGTTTTGAAGAAGCTTAGCTATGTTTAGATCTGCAAGTCATTTTCTTTTCAGCAAATCCAAATTTTAGTTTCCAATTACATATCTGTTTCAGATTTCTCCCTTTTCCAAGCAAGTTATCAAGTCCATAATCAGAAAATTATATAGGAACCAACCTAGAATTTGGAGGTCTATCTTCACCATAGGAATACGCACAACTTGAAGATAGTTCCCATGTTACAACAGATTGCTAAATTTAATTATTCAAGCATTCAGGTGCAATCTATTTGACAATAGTTTTTTGCACGCTCGGTGGGACTCTGAATCACAATTTAGAGCATTAATTTAATTGTTTCAAGATATTATTTTGGTAGGTACAATGGTATTTAAACCTGTTAGAGGATAAATATCAAATACTTAGCGACTCAGTTCTCAAGTTTCAAAGCAGATCAACAACAAACAGCTTATGAGAAATATTCAGACGAGAAGAATTTTTTCTCCGTTTGAATATCTGCAACTGTCTTCACCAAAAAGAAGAGGAAGGACAACCAAGAGAACACCTGGAAGGCCATCAAGAAACCTATGAATTTATCCAATATTTAGAACATAACCATTAGTATAAACATCAAGAAGGAGAGGCAAATCATCAATAAGGTAGCCAGGTTCACATTCAACTTCACCAAGTTACAGAGCATCGATTTCACTTGTACCAATTTTATAAGCTACAAATTTCAGAATATCAGTAGCTCTAATGGCCAGAGCGCATGCATTTGTACCATTCAATGGGGGCAACCCATTGAATCTGGCTCAACACGATGATATACTAGTTGCAAGACTTAAGAGTCTGCCCTTTTTCACTGGTGAAGAGCAGACTACACCAATAGAGCATATAAGAGATATGGATTCACTGTGTGGAGTTCATCATGTGACTCGAGAGAATGTGGTGTTGAGGCATATAACAACATATTTCAAGGGTAAAGCACTTCAGTGGTTTCACGGCTTACTAGTTAATACTGTCGCGACATGGGATGATTTAGGAGATAAGCCGAGAAAACAATTTTTTGACAAGTTTGATCATCTATCTCTAGTCGAGCAAATGACGACTATAAAGACAACACCATAAGAACAAATAATGGACTTTAATTTTAGGTTTCAAAGGACCTGGAATAGGATTCCAGTAACGGTAAAACCTACTCCTGATCACACTTTTCTATATTATCTTAGATCATTGAATAGTGATATTGCTTTAATGATACAATCAATGGGTGGATTAACGTTACCAACAACCTATGACATCACTATTAGAGCAGAAAATAGCCTTATACAGGCTGGTAAAATTGCACCAAGGCCACCTAAGCCAATATTTCTAGATATTCATCCCATGATGCCAATTAATTTACCACCTATTGCCTCAATTCCAGTAGAACCAACCTTAGGCTATCGGCCAATTTTTCAAAATGGTGCATTTCCAACACAATAAGATTTCCAAGAGCTAAAGGGAAATCAACAAGAAATGGAAAAATTATTGCAAACAATTAGCAATGATTTAGTGAGTCTTAAGAGGAAACAAAACTAGAATTTTAGGCCTTATCAAGCACCTTTTTAGCCTAACATACCACCCTTTCAGGCAGATAATCAAGGACAGCGTAGAAATTTCAATCCTAGGCCACCATACAATCAGAATTAGAATGTTGCCAACTCCTTTAAGAAGCTCGTACCTATTCAGAACAACTTGGCACAAAATTACGTATGGTGTTACCCATGCAATCAACCTCATAATCAAGCCACATACATGAATGGAATGATCAATCAAGCCCTAATGGTACAAAGAAATTATGCAGCTTTAAAAAGTACAACAAAAGATAGCAATGATCAGAATGATCAAACACAACAAATTGATATGAATGTTGCAATGATGAACTGGCAAGGCAACAAATTATGTGGGGTAAATCAAATACAAGGTCAAAATCAGTGAGCCACTTCTATTGCAACAAATACAAGATCCAAGAAAAGAGCAACAAACTTGAGACAACAAGCTATTTATGACAAACAACAACCATAAAGTGACAAACAACAGGCTGATAATGGTAACCAACAAGTTGTTCAACAAAAAAATCAAGTTTCAGCAGATGATAAAGAGTAGTCACAACTCTCTTCTTCACAAAATGTCTAGATTTTACTGAGAAAACAACTCGAGACTACTAAAGAACAACATAAACCAGATGAACCAGTTAAAAATCAACAAAGAACTCAGCTAGTTCCAGTGTAGAAGGAGATTGTTGTTCCTAAAACTCAACACAAGATTAGTTCTCCAACTTTTAATATTGTAGATCATATGAAAAAGGAAATTGTTAGCATCACCATGTTGGATGCATTACACCTACTTGGGTAGAAAGAAGGTCTACATGAGGCTCTAGCTAAGATATCTATTTCTGACGAAAAAACTAAAGAGCAACCAAGAGTTCTTGCAAACAGTTCAGACAACAAAAAGGGGCAGCCAACTCAAGAGGTAAAACCGCCACCCTTTTATGTTAGTCTGATAATTGGTGATAACATAGTGCATAATTGCATGATAGATTCAGGAGCAAGCAACTCAATTATGCCTAAACAACTGGTAGACAAGTTAGGACTTGAGTATGAACCATTGTCAAAAGGGGAATTTTAATTGGATGGCACAACCATTAAGTCTGTAGGAGTTATCAAAAATCTACCCCTTACATTGCATGCCTATCCAAACTTTCAAATTCCACAGGACATTTATGTTATTGATCTCCCACCTTATTTTGAAGTTTGCCTGTCTAGAGATTTCACTGCAAAATTAGGTGGTTATCTGTCATCAAACTAGTCACACATGTTTTTCAAAACCAGATATGGTACTAGAGTCACAATTAAGTCAGAGCCACAGGCTAAAGACCATATCGAGCCC
Organism: Sequoiadendron giganteum; assembly: GCA_007115665.2. Taxonomy (NCBI): domain Eukaryota; kingdom Viridiplantae; phylum Streptophyta; class Pinopsida; order Cupressales; family Cupressaceae; genus Sequoiadendron; species Sequoiadendron giganteum. The sequence goes on from CM021102.1 coordinate 560,700,578, forward strand.
TATGTGCCAAATCCTATAAATGTAAACCTAGCTTTCCATGATCAGGAGGATCAATCCATGACCCTCGACCCCACTATACCTATAGAAGGCATACCTAATATTAATTTAGATGAGTGGGCAGTCGAGAATCACGAGGTTGACCCGTTCAATCTCATAGATGAAGTAGGTTTGGGCATTTATATGATTTAAAAGCCTGATGTTACTATTCCAAATCTGGTCAAGGAGGAAAAACAACCAGAACAACATATTGATAAGATTTGGAAGTTGTACTTTGATGGATCTAGGAGTAAAATAGGTGATGGTGGAGGAGTAGGGCTCATATCACTTGAAGGAGACACGTATTACCCAAATTTTAGATTTTATTTTAGTTGTTCTAATAATGTTGCTAAGTACGAAGCATTGATACATGGTTTAGAGTGGGCCAGAAAAAAGGAAATATTAAGTGTTTACAGGTGTTTGGTGATTCTGAATTAATAGAAAATCAGGTTATAAATCTGAATTTAACAAAAAATCATTTGCTGAAATTGTATAAGCATCGTGTTTGGGACTTAATTGAAGAATTTGATGCATTTAATCTACAATTAGTACCCAGAAATCATAATAAGCAAGCCAATAAACTTGCTACCATGGGATCATAGTTTGACATCCCAACTGAAATTCATAATGTGCAAGTGCAAAAATATGTGAAGGTAGTTGTTAGACCTTCGATACCTGATAATAATGTAAGTTGGCAAGTTTTTGACAGTGATGAATAGATAATTCACTTTCTGATGGAAGAAGCATAATTTTGTGCTGGAAATCAGCGCAAGTTTGATTAGCAATATGGTGATCAGATCATGCAATTAAATTCTAACAAACTACCAAAAGTTTTGGTGACTCTTGAATCCATCTTCAACAATGATTATCAGGTTAGAAGAGATAAATACAACATCACAGTGAAGTAGGAACATTATGAACCAATTGAAATATTCAAAGACAAGCTCCTCAAGCTTGGTAAAGTCCGTAAAAAGGAGGAACAACAAGCCTTTGTCTTACTTTGTCAAGAATTCAATGACATTTTTGCTTGGGAATATGGTGATCTAAAGGGTTTTAACCTTGAGTTATCTCAACACACCATTGAGCTAGAACCCAACACAAAACCAGTCAGACAGAAGCAAAGGCCCCTGATTCTAAAACTAGAACATTTGATGAAAAAAAAATTGAACAAGTTGATTGAGGGTAGTATTATTTTTCCAATCAAGAAAACCTCTTGGGTATCAAACTTGGTGCCCGTCAGAAAGAAGAACAAAGAGATAAGATTGTGCATTGATTTTTCGTGATCTAAACAGAGCTTCACTTAAAGATCACTGTCCATTACCTTCAATGGAGAAAATACTATAGGTTGTTTCAGGATTAGAAAGGTTCTCATTACTAGATGGATACTTAGGTTATAACCAAATATTGGTTAAAGAAGAAGACCAGTACAAGATAGCCTTTACCACCAAGTGGGGTACTATGGCTTACAAAAAAAATTCGTTTGGACTATCAAACACAGGAGCAACCTTTCAAAGAGCAATGGATATGGCTCTCCAAGGTTTAATAAACAATTTTGTTCTTGTATACTTAGATGATATCATTGTTTTCTCATGAAACACTAATGAAAATTTTGGTCATCTTAGATAGATTTTTGAAAGATGTAGAGAATATAGAGTTTCTTTGAATCCAAAGAAAATTATTTTTGTTGTTCACGAAGGTAAGCTTCTCGGTTACATTGTTTCTAAAGATGGTATTTTTATTGATCTGATTTAATGGATGTATGACAGATGCTTTGAATGCTTGATTATAATCCGAAAGTTCTTAATTAAAATTAAATTCTTAACAAAATTAAAGTAACGAAATTACAAAGAGATTAAGGAAAGAACAACATGATAAATAGAAAGAGAATGCAAATGAAATTGATAACGGAGTTCATCGTTTAAAACGACTACGTCTCCGGGCCCCTCTCCAATGAGTGGACCAATCCAATTATTCCTCCAGAAATTCGGTTACATTCGTCGACAAAATCTCCTCTTGGTTTACAAAGAAATTCTCAAATGCACTTCCAAAGTGCGTGGAAACAAGCTTCTCCAAAAGCACGAAAATACAATAATTTCTCCAAGGAAAGCAACTCTCACACTTGCAAATTTCTTCCAAAATCACTTACTTCACACCCCCCATTCTACCCCTTTTTATATTACATTTTATGCCAAAATTGGTGTAAAACCAATTAACTACCCAATCTCCCTTACATAGAAAAGAATTCAATAATATCCTCCTTTAATAATTTTTGGAAGGATAATATCCCCTCAAAATAATTCTCTTTCCATTTGAATGGTTACAAATAGATTTATTCTCTATTATTTAGGGGATATTTTTATGTAAGGTTTTATTTGGCCCTTTAATTTAGGAATAATATTCCTAATATTTCCGTGTAAAAGGAAATATTCTAGGCCTCTAAAAATATGGGATAATTTAGGCCTCTAAAGATATGGGATAATTTAGGATAATTTATTGCCGGAATCGTGATGATGAGCACTATGAAATGGTGTTGACTTTGACTAGTTTTGGTGACTTTGATTTTTGCCCTTTTTTCGGCCTGGGTCTAGGAGTTGACCATAAGTTTGACCATAAATATCGTGAGCTTCGGGACTCTGATTGACTTCATTCAAGTTGCATTGGAGTTAGGATCCCGAGCACTTCTTAATGATACCAAAACTAGAGAAAAATGGAGAATTTTAAAATTTGATGAAAAATCCTTCGGATCATTTATTGACCCATAACGCATTGCAGCCATTTTGGCGTTACCACTTCCTGCTCACAAAAAAGGTTTGCAAAGCTTTTTAGGAAGAATAAATTTCGTTAGGAGATTTATTCCTAACATTGCAGCGTTGCTGCAACCTCTCACAACCATGTTGAAGAAGAATATGCAGTTCAGCTGAACAAAGGAGGGTAAGTATAGCTTTGAACAAATTAAAGACGCACTTGCAACAGCCCTGACACTAATAAATCCAAACTATGATAAAGATTTTATAGTCTATGTGTTTGGTAGTGTCGATACAATTTATGCCATGTTATGTCAGCAAAATGATCAAGGACTTGAACAACCCATAACATTTTCCAATCAAGTCTTGCATGATTATGAAACAAGGTGCTCATTTATTCAAAAAAATGTGCTTGTTGTAGTAAGGAGTCTTAAATTTTTTAGACATATGTTGTCTAATAATAAAATACATCTGTTGGTAGCTCACCCAACAGTCAAAGAATTTCTACTGAATAAAGACAATAATGACAAGCGAGCAGGATGGATAACCAAAGTCATGGAGTACGACATCAGTATAAAGGTTACCAAGTTGGTTTGAGGTAAGGGTCTGTGCAAAAAGCTTGCAGAAAAAGAATAGAACAACAATGAAGAGGTCACTACAATTCTGAATAATAAAGAAGAACCTGTTGTTTCAACTGTTCCAGCTAATTAGATCCATCAGATGATCCATTACTTGCATACTGGAGACTGCCCCGAAGGTATGGATAAATCTAAATGAAGGTATTACAAATTACAAGCAATTCCATATGGAGTAATAGATGGTGTTTTGTATAAAAAATAATTTAATGGAGTATTCCTCAGATGTATTAACCCCAATCAAATTAAAATAATTTTGGGAGAATTCCATGATGGACCTGCTAGTGGTCACTTGCACCACGTACTACAACCCTGAAAATTATGAAAGCAGGGTACTATTGGCCAAATCTTTTCAAAGATGCGTATTCTTATGTCAAAAAATGTGCTAAATGTTCCTTGTTTGCAAGAAAACATAAGTTAGCAGCCTTGCCCTTGAATCCGATTCAGGTTGAGCAGCCATTTGGTAAGTGGGGACTTGACTTCATCGGTCCAATTAACCCATCGTCAAGTGCAAGGCACAAGTGGATCTTGACAATGAAATATTACTTCACAAAATGGACAAAAGCAGTTGCTCTAAGAGATGCAAATGAAACATCAGCTTTAAACTTCTATCAAGACATAGTTTCCAGGTTTGGTACACCTGAATCTATCATTTCGAATAATGCTTTAGCCTTTATTGGTTTAAAAGTTTCAAATTGGTCAGTAAAGAATAACATTTATTTGAATACTTCATCCAATTATTACCCCCAAGGTAATGGACAGGCATAATCGACAAATAAGAATCTGATTAAGATCATTAAAAATAAAATTGAAGATAATCAGAGGTCATGGCATGATAAACTTAAATTAGCCCTTTGGGCCGATAGAGTTACACCAAAAAAATCAACAAGTTTTTCACCATATGTTTTGGTTTATGGAAAAGAGGCCAAGTTGCCTATTTCAATTGAGTTTCCAACTTGGAGCTACATAACAGAATTGGAGTTACTTGAGGAGCAACCAATGTAAGTAAGGCTTGCTGAATTAATAGAGTTGGAAGAAACTAGGAAAGAAGCTTTCAGGAAGCTTCAGATTCATCATTCTCAAATGAAGAAAAATTTTGATAGGAAAGCAATAGCAAGAGTCTTCAATGAGGGTGATTTAGTTTTTAAATGGGATGAGTTAAAGAGCAGACCTGGAAAACATACCAAGTTTGATGTCATGTGGGATGGCCCATACATTATCACAACAAAGAAGGAACTTAACGCTTTCCAGCTCTCAAGACTGGATGGAGAAGTGTTGCCAATCCTTGTCAATGAGATTCATCTCAAGCAGCTTTATTAAGAATTTAGTTGTTGCTGTACATAGTAGTATAGTTTTCAATTTCATTTTTTCTTTCAATAAGTGCCCCATGGAATGTTTTCATTCAATATTGTTTTGTTATCAATAAGTGCAGTCACTGCATAGGGTTTTCAGACTCTCACAAACAAAGTTGTTGTAGTTTCTTTCAGTTCGTTTGTTTTGAAGCCGAGTTACAAAGGTTTTTAGAAGTTAAAGAGCAAAGAACGGACTCCATGCCCAATGGATATGCTACATAACTAGTCTATGGTGTTTAGCAGGGAAACACTCCGCAGAGGTCTCCAATTTGTTACCTATTTTTCACTACAAGCTCAAACAGGTAGAGATGAATTGCAAATTCAAGCCAAAAGGTACACAAGATGTTCAAATTTTTTTGCTAAGTACTCATTATTGTGCAATGTTTTAGTACAAAGTGAATTTCAGTAATATTATGCAAGAACATTTCAAAATAATATCATAAGATTGCATAATGTTTGATGCTTTATTCATAATGTACAAACCAAAGTCCCACACAAGCCGTGGGAGTAGCTTTATTTGATATTCATAATCAAATAATGGGTGCATGAAGGAAAGTAAACTATACAACTGAAAATAAAGAAGGTATAGGGTAGAAAGTAATTCGTCATTTCCTAGAATGATGAATCATTGACAAGTTGAAGCCTTCAGTTGTGACTCTGAATCGGTCCATCTCCAAGATCCGATGCACCTGCAAGTATGATAAAAGTAATGTTAGAGCAGTGAGAATCAAATCATACCATATTCCTACATTATCAACATAAATATAGCGTAAACTTGATCAGGAATCCATTAGATGATTTCATTGTTCAAAGGCATAAAACTCTAGAGGAGGCTTTCAGCTTCATTTATTTTGCTAACACATTTGTTCACTATGCAGGAACATGGTTCTTATGTTCGTGATCATTTCATCCGATATGTGGAGTAAAATAGGCTCCCACAAGGGTTGAGCTTGACATATCAAAGAGGATACTCTCAAGTTACACATGAGAGTCATTAACAATTTCGGAACACTCGTTAAGAGAGCTGCTAAAATTGAAAAGAGAATCATATAAGCAACCTTATTTCAATATGTGAAAACAGTTTGAGAAATTCTTTTTATTTCCCATCATGATCAAAATATATTGAGGGATCATCAATATTATTATCTTGTTTCAGCTTTACCATATATTCTATGCAAGCTACAAAGTGAAGCAGAGTCATAGTGTTGTCATGAGCATTCAAGTGTTCCATATACACTAAAGTCAATCTTCAGGGATGAAGTGGCAGCCATTTTAAGCAATATGAAGAAGGACAGCCAAGGCCATACAAAGAAGAGACAAGGAAAAAATGAGATCATAATCCTATATTCATCAAATTTGTAGTCAACATTCAATCATTGCACGGTCATAAGATTATCAAGTCTCAAATTTGTCAAAGCATTTGATTCTTCAATGAGCAGGAGAAATCTCAGAATTAAAATCAAATAACCCATAGATATGCTGACATTTTACAAAGATAAATGATTTTTAGAATGTATGTTTTTTCAAAATACAGTGAGACTATGTATCATGAAATAATGACAGTCCAAATAATAATAACAACCAAAAAACATATACACAGTCCATGATATAGACGGGAAATAGGGACAAATCCACTGATTATGTGAGCAAAAACAAAGACAAATCAATGTATTCATCTAAATGAATGGAGAAACCCTCAATACTTATACAGAGAAAGGATATATGGCAGCCAGGTATTTTACTTAAATAGGAAAATCTATATCTCTTTCAGAGTTTCTCCAGAAAGCAAGATCTTCTAAGTGCATACTCATGGCTAAGGGAAAAAAACCATGGCATCTTCAAAACTCAGAAATAAAGTGTATAAGGAGAGGTCGAGCCTCTATTTTTCTTTGAAAATACATGAGTTACAGAGGCTGAGAACGTCAAAAGAATGAAGAAATTTGCTGGAAATTTAGAGAGAGACATAATTTTCACAAAGCAAGGGTCTCATTATTTTTCACAAGTTCACAAAGGATACAAAGAAGTGACTACATGTGGTGGCCATAAGAAATCAAGAAAACATATCACATATTTCATTCCTTCTTACAATATATTGAGCCCATTTCGAGCTTTCACTCTCAAGGAGTCTGTTGCTTCGTGGAAGCCAAAGATAACAAAGGATCATAAATCACACTCTGCAATGAAGAAGGTGTAGGTGAATTCACATCAGATATCAAAAATTTGAGTTTTATCTGGGTTGAGGTCAACTGGAAATTCTACACCTCGGGTATCAAAAAGCCAGATTGCAACAAGACTTATCTCGAGCATTTTTTTTTACACCTCAAAAGACACAAACTAGGCTTCCATCTGCATTGATATATGTAGGAAAGGCTATCTCAGGGACCTTTTCATAAGTGGAGAAGTGTTATTTTGTCAAAGGGTAACATGATTGTAGGAGATAAGTAGAGGGCAATAAATTTTCTGATTGTGTGAATAAGCTGCCAGAGTTCTTCAAAATAGAATAAATATTCCAAGAAGTGAGAAGACTAAGATATCATCTATTAAAGCGTCCAGATTACATCAATATTCAAGGTACCCATGAAAGGGTTTTGTTTTTATTATAGAATATAATACATAGCAGGTGAAGGGTTTCAATATTCTTGCTTCAGAATGCACAGTTTACAATTTTTTTTGCAAACCTTATGGAGGTCGTGGCCTAGAACGGCTTGAGATATCATTTTGAGTTAAGATTTCAAGTACCCACTTGGGGTTTCGACATGTAAACCTAAATACAAATATATGCTTGTAGTTTATTAGCAGGTTTGAGCCAAGAGTTGTGTATTTTACATTAAATGGAAGGAGTTATCCATAATATGGCTGCGGCCTATGCAAAATCAAGCTTATAAATTATGCAAATCTTCAGATGTCGGCCAAAAAATATATTATATCAACAGAAAATCATAGAGAGATGCAAAGATAGGAGAATGATAGAGATAACATGTTATAGTCGTGGCTGTGGAAGCTTAGAAAGCCATCAAAACTCATTAAAATGTTCAAATTTGTATAAAATCACAGCTTACCATGTTATTTTTTGTGAAAAATCCTCAGGAAAATATCTCAGTCATGACATAGAAAGAATGTGGAGAGTCCAGAAGCTCAAGCAAGGCAGAGTAATTAAATGTGCAAAGAGTAAGTCATGGCGGCTATTAGTGCATTGAAAGAGTGATAAAATCATCAAATGGCAGTTCATAATACAAATAAAAAAGCTTACCTCTCCCTTTTGCTTCTAGGCACGGAAAATCGGCTGAAACAGTGCAAAGTCCTTGGTTCTGGGCTTGAACATAGTGTTTCTATAGCGGCTAGTTTACAGAGTTTCACAAGTGAATTTTCTTGAATGAGCAAAGTCAAAATGATAATGAGTGGTTAGGGTTCAGTTCTTTTGTTGCCCTAATTCGAATGAATGATATTTTTGACTTTATTCTTATCATTAATCATTTCATTCGAATCTTTACCTTGACATTGATTTTAGGTCAATAAACCTAATAATATGTTTTGGTCAGCCTTTCAATAATGCCCAATAAAGGAATGCTCGATAATGATCATTGATATATATTTTGAAATATATGCTAAGTGTGGTGGTGGATCAAGTTATATGCATGGAGACCAAAGGATAGAGTCACAATTCTAATTTAATATTAATTTTAATGTTATATTTGCTCATCCATGTAAAGTTAGTTAATTAAATGACAAATTGTAAATCATTTAATTAATTCTAACTATTTTTAGAGAAAACATAAACATTAAATTACTCCAATCATGCATAGTTTATAAAGGCTAAGGATGGAGTTTGACTGAAACTTCAAGTCAACGATGCATGAATGCTTACTATCAACTGTGCATGGAGAATGAAATGTTGAAAATTCTAAAAGAAAAATTCTCTCATGCACAAGTGGGACTTGAATTTTTAGTTATTCAAATCATGCTGATAATGAGGATCTTCCTTCATTTTCACTTTAGTTCACAAGCTATTTTGGTCATGCGCATGAAGAGGTGGAATTTTCTACATAGAGAGAGCAGTTCACTTCATTTTTGAGCTATTTTTATCAGGGTTTCCTCTTCTTCTTGGATTTCACTTTGGAGTTATCATTTTTCACTTCATTTCTCTTTCCAGTTCTATTGTTGGCTTCTTTGTGCATGCCTTTTGTATATATTGAGGAAGCTTAGTCTTTTTTCCTCTAGTTCTTTTTTTTCATCCTTTGCATTCTGCAAAGTGAATTATCTTGTAACTCAACTTTCAGTTTTAATAAAGTTTCAATAGGTTATCAAACATAGTTTTTTGCAGAATTTTATTCTAAGTGCTTTGTAAAAAATGGATGTTACCCTTCTCAGTTTCTGATGCCTTGTGTGTTACTTTGATTGATGCAAATTTATTGTGTTTTGTTTAGAAACCTTTAGATTTCTGTCTCACCTACCTTTGCATGTTTAGAAAAGGCAGTTCGTTACAAGTTATTAATTGTGCTCATAAAGTATATCTTTTCTTTTGGATTGTGAAAACCTTGTTTTCCTTTGCAAGAGAGAGATTCATAGAGCCTTTTAATAAATTAATTATGTGAGTGAAATGCCTGGGTTAAGTTGTGTTAATAGTTTTGAAGAAGCTTAGCTGTGTTTAGATCTGCAAGTCATTTTATTTTCAGTAAATCCAAATTTTAGTTTCCAATTACATATCTGTTTCAGATTTCTCCCTTTTCCAAGCAAGTTATCAAGTCCATAATATGAAAATTATATAGGAACCAACCTAGAATTTGGAGGTCTATCTTCACCATAGGGGTACCCATAGCCTAGAGATAGTTCCTGTGTTTCAACAGATTGCTAAATTTAATTATTCAAGCATTCGGGTGCAATCTGTTTGACAAAAATTACCTCGCTTCTTAGAGAAGACCATCAAATCATCCAAATAAATAATGATGCACTTACTGATGATGTCCTTAAAAGAAATATCCATGGATCTCTAGAATGTAGCTCCATCATTGATCAACCCAAAAGGAATTCTTCTGTAAGGAAAAGTTCCCCATTTTGTAGTGAAGGTAGTTTTATGTCTATCTTCATATTGCACCATGACTTGGTTGTATCCAGAGTACCCATCCAAAAAAGACATCATCTAGGATACATTGACAATATGAAGTACTTCATCCAATGAAGGAACTGGATAATTATCTTTCTTTGATGCCTTGTTAAGATTCCTAAAGTCAACACATAATTTGATTTCTCCATTTTTCTTCCTTACGGGAACCAAGTTTGCAACCCATGTTGAGTGCCTCGCTGGAAATATGATTTGTGCTGAAAGTAGCTTTTGCACTTCTTTTTGAATGATGAGCTCCAATAGAGCGTTAATTGGTCTTTGTCTTTGTCTAAATGATTTGACATTTGACTTCAAGGGAATGATGTGTGTAATGATTGAAGTATCAGATGTCTTTAAGTCTTCATAACTCCAGGATATCACATCTTGATATGTGTGTAAAGCATCAATAATCCCTTTTCTTTGTTTTGGAGTACATACTTTACCAATAAATACATTCTTCATGTCATCATGTGTCCCCATATTATATATTTCACATTAACTATTGAGAGACTCCCTTTTGACTTGTTGTTCTTGGTCTTTTATCTTATCCAAATCAAAAAATCATTCTAATTGCACCATGCCTCTTGGGATAGTGTTGGTCTTTAGGTTGATGACCCCTCCCAAGTCCATTTCCACATCTTGAGGCTCTACCTCATCAATTACTTGAGAATAAAACACATCACAACTTGTAATGAAATCAAGAATATGTTTATCATCTTCAAATACCTGGAAATTGGTGACGTTGTCAGGTACTGGAGTGAGTTCCACAATAAACATATTCAATCCTGAAAGTGATAAAGGTTGTAATGTACTAGTCGCTTGTGCCAGAGAATCTGCAACTTGGTTCTTACTTTGAGGGATCAACTAGATGTTGAAAGCATCAAATCCTTCAATAAGACCCCACACTCTATGTCTATAATTAGTCATCCTTCTGTCACAACATGAATATTGTTTCCTCACCTGCTTGAATACCAACTTAGAATCCCCAAAAAATTGTAATATCTTAACTTTCTACCTCGATGTCATTAACAACCCATGGATTTAAGCTTCATATTCAACCACATTATTAGTACATTAGAATTGGAGTTTATGAGCAAAAAAATAGCTCTTACCTTTAAGGATGATCAATTCAAACCTTGCTCCAGCACCTTGCTTAGATTTGGATCCATCAAATCTTAATGTCCAACAACCATCAATCCTTGATCACTTGAGTCACCCTTAATCATACTGCAACTAGGAGGCTCTTTAGGAAGCATTGGGATTTTACCCTTGTCATTATTTTTCTCTCTTTGTATATCCAGCCTGGCAGTCGATATTGGGTTAATGTACCTCTGTACGTACTCCACCGCAGTCTAACACAAGCCACATTACAACTCAGAGTGATGGGAATCATGGACTCGACACCAATTAGGGAGCAACAATTCTTCAAAATTCATATTCCTGCCAAGCTGAATTTGATTCTCCATACACCTCTAGATGAAATCTTGGAAGTTATCCAACAAACTGAGCTGCTTGTCCTCTTGATCATTAGTTTCATCTGTTTTCTCACTCAGTGTTTCAGAACTATTGATCTCCGATATAGAATCATCTTGCATCATAAAGATTTCCTCAGAACAACCATATTTCGATGTAGATTCATAAAAGGGGCCCTGCAACATAAAGACCTCTTCTGTATCCGAGACTGAGGCAACCAATACATAGTTCCCCATGATAACCTTTGATACTAATATCTCATTTGAAGTATTCTGGTATTCAATGATTACATACTTAATTTTGGGCTCTCTTTCAATTATGATATGATTTGGGACTCCTTTCCATGGTAGCCACATGTGAGAATGGTCTGTAGATGTATATCAATTTAATGCTAGTGAAATCCTGACCCAAAATCAAACCATAGGTTTCAGGAATATCAACAACCTGAATGTTGATCACCTGCTGCACCCTAGGATCTGATGCAACCTGCGTGGGGATCATGTTCAGTTCTCCTACTACACTTACCTATGTCTTGTCTAATTGAGTGACCTTCTTCTGGGAGGCTATAGGGATAATACCTAATGCTTTACAGACAAAAAAGGCATATCATTTATAGATGCTCCCGAATCCAGAAGATAATTATGCAGATTCTTCCCAAAGATACAAACTGAAATAAGGAAGGGAGGGGTTTCCATCTTACCCTAGAATAGACTCAACTATGTGTCAGCTTGTGCAACTTGACTCTTATTCTTATCTTTCCCTCTGCCCCCAGATTGTGCCTGGCCTTGGCCTTTGGGTGCCTATGAACTAAAAGATCTGACAACTACTTCATTGGCAATTACTCCCTGTGGCATTGTGTTTGAATTGAAAGACCCCAAGACTGCATTCCTAATAGCAAGGACTCTTAATAATTAAAAAGAAAAAATAATTTCCTTTACCTTTTTAAATTCTTTAGTCACGTATTCCCCCAATCACTCCATATTCATTTTAGTATGGGTTTCCTTGCAACAACCAATTTGTTTGTCGTTTGATACTTCAACATTATTTCGCTTTGATATATCAGATTGTCCTCCCTTCGTAAAGTACTGTGTTGGCACATGAGGGTAAAATGGATTATTATTGGCGTGTGGATCTGGTGGAGTAGTAAAATTGTTTGGAGGGATAGAAGTAGTGAAAGGGCCCCCAACTTGTGGAATCCTATTAGGCCTGTTCCTCAAATCATATTTCTTTATTGGTTACTGAAACATCTGGACCTCTTCAACACCAACTTCCTCCTCATCCAAGGGGTCATTATCATTCTCATTCTCCTCATTAAACAACTGAGAGATTTTATCTTCATTCAACACCTGTTGTGTCTCTTTGTCTAGATCACTGGACTCTTCTTCTGGTTCATTTTTCTTCACTTTTTGGAAATGGGGCATGGTTAAGTACCAATACTAGAGAATCATAAGGATTTGAGGGCACAATCTCCTAACTATTAGAATTTTCTTCAACTTCATACTGAAATATGGAAGCAATAGTCTGAAACTCAAGGCAATCCAACTCAGAGTGCTGACTTGTCTTATGGAGCCTGCACCATCCAGACAAAGTTGCCTCTGCTAGATACACACCACTTGGAGGCTTCTCCTGGGTAGAAGTCTCATCCAATGGAGTGGGAACTCCTCCATTATTATGTCCAGTATTCCATGGCCTATTTTGTCTAGGTGGTTGCCTTCTGTCGGACCCCTGTCCAACTTGTTGCCCCTTGTCAAAGTTCTGGCTAGAGCCTTGTCCTCTTTCAAAATTTTGATTTCTGTCAAAATGCTGCCCTCTATCAAAGTTTTTTCCTTTAGAAAAATCCCTATTCTCCCTGTTATAATCAGGGATAACTTTAAGAAACCCCCCCCTCAACAAAGGTGTAAAATCATGGCAAATCTTTCCTTTTATTTGAAAAAATTATTAATTTTTGTTGGCAAATCTTATGCACATTATTCAAAAATTTGTAAAATCCCGACAAATCGTAATGAATAATTGGTAAAAAAAAATAATCACACTAGCGAATCCTAGTGAATAATCAGTAAAATGATTAATTACAATGGAAAATCTCTCCTTTAAAAATTTGCATAGTTGGTCGACGCAGTTCCCCCATATTTTTTTTGTTTTTTTTAATATTGAAGTAGGGGTTCGGGGGTGGTAGCCACCAGCAAGGTCAAGGGGTAGTGCCCCTTGCAGGGTTCAAGGGGGCAGAGCCCCCTTGTCGGGGTCGAGGGGGCAATAGTGCAAGTTCTACCATCGATTATCTTTTAAATCAGACGGCTGCAGTGCAAGTTCATTCCATGAGTGAATATCGGCGTGAGTGATCATCGGTGAGACACTTAGGGATGTCCTACCAATACAATGATTTATATGCACTTAGTGAATTCCATGACTTTGCATGCACATTCCTTTTAAAAAGGTTGTTGAGTCTCGAAATTTGTTCTGGGCCACATGATCAAATCTAATCGTGTGGCCCAAAACAAATTTCGGGCCTCAACAACCTTTTTAAAAGGCATGGGAAAATAAAGTCACGAAATTCACTTGCAGCCATTCCATTAAAAATATAATCAATGGAAATAAATAATAAACCTATTCAAGGCTAAAATATCCCTAAAATGACATGGTAAACTATTATTAGTGGCGATATTTCCCAAAAATTAATTATAAGAATATAAAATTACTGGCAAATATAAGTAATATTTGTATTTACGATATAAACTACTGGAAAATTAGTTCCGATGACGTGTCATTCAAAAATAAATGCATTGGCGAATTAATCAAAACATATTTATTTTTTTGTAAAAACCTGGCGATTCGGCATCCTTTCTAGCTTGTATTATTCGCCATTTTTGGAGGTCCTAATTTCAAATATTCGCCAATTGGCGAAGATTCGCCACTAAAGTTTTCCCTGGTTATAATTTGATTGCATTTTATTTTGTGTAGCCTGGAATTGGCTATTCTTATTTCTTAGATAGGTTACTTCCATATTCAGGTTATTCACCTGCTCAGTTAACTCATCCAACCATTCCTTATCTAGACCACTGTATGATGTTGAATTCACATTACCATGCGGGTATCCTAATGACCCTCTAGAACCAACAGAATGATTCAAGACTTTTGAATTCTACAAATATGTAGGAAAACCAGTCTGTTGCTACAGGTAAAGGGGTTGATTGGCTCTTTGTTGAGGGTAAGTGGTGATTGGCTAAGATTTATTTATTGGAGGACTTGGGTGTGGGACCAAAGGTAATGATGGTACTAGATTCATAATGGGAGTACAATTAGTTAAAGCCTGGTTGAGAGCCTGGACTTTTCCAAGATGAGAAGTACATCCTAAGGATGGAAAAGGCCCTGATAAATGTTACCTCAGATCCGTGCTGACCTTAACAACCTGTTAGAACCCAAAATTTCCATTAAAATTCTAAGGTTTTCCCACAATTCTCCATTAAAAATCCTAAATCTTTACCCACTTGAACTCAAATTTTCCTATCTTTTTGTCAAGAAAAAATCATCCTTTTTGGCATCCAAAATGCTGATACACTTTATACCTTACACCGCTGCCTTAATATTTAATTTTTATGTCTTTACTGTGGCCTCCCACTAAGGGGCTCACGGTATGGCGATGGAAGTAAAGAACAATCATGACAACCATTACCGCTACACTGCACGTGGTCAACACAGTGACCGCGGTGGCACGGTAAACGGTTAGAAGGGTTAGCAGGTGGCGAGGCAACACTTACCGCGACACCGCTGGCGGTCACCTCACAAAATGCGGTGGCTGCTGTGAACAGGAGGAAGTGGTTGAGAGTAATTACCGTGCAACTGACGAGGGTCAGATAGGAGACTGTGGTGGTATGGTAGGCAGGGTAACAGTCAGCGAAACAGTCGGCGATTAAGCAGTGAACAAAGACGGGCGATAGTTGGAGCAATTACCACGCAACCACGGAGAGTCAGAAAGGAGACCACAGTAACACAGTGGTCAGGAGGATAGCAGTTAGTGTTAGTCACCGCTATAACATGGGACAAAGAAATGAAGAGTTCAGTAACGCGGTATGTAGGGATAGCAGTGAAAGATAACGGTTAGAGGAAAACACCGCCAAACTGCCGACAACAAAATTTAAAAGCAGGGGTGAAGCGGTAAGGAAGTAAATGAAAGGAATGGGGAACCACTCAACATTAGAGCCCTGTGATACCATGGGGAGATAAAGGGATGACCACGGTAGGGTGATGAGTGTAAAGGAAGCCTTGGGAAATAAAATATTAAGAGCGATTAAAGTATTAAAGCAAAGGTGAAGGTGGGAAAAGATATAAAGGCAATATAAAAGCACGTCTATAGTATAAAATATTTAATTTTTGGATAAGGCAATTCAATTGAATATTTTAATTTTTTGTCAGAGAAATATAAGCGGTTGTAACAAAAATTGAAGGGTCACGACCCTTGGGGTTTTTTGTATAAATATTTCAGAAAATCTATTAAAGAGGAGGTAGTAGTTAGGATAGTTAGATTTTCTCAGAAATGAGAACTGGGGAATGTAAATAATGACAGATCTTTCTAAAGTAGATAAATGGACAAACTATTTTGAATTGGTGAAACCCTTCTTGTTTTCAATTGTTGTGTTATAATCATTTATATTTCTTATCTAGTTGTCTCCAACTTGAAGTTTTGAAATCATTTAAATCAATGTATCAAGCATATGTTCGATTTATCAGAGTGCATTTTTCACTTTGTGTGATTTGAGTAACTGGTGTCTGCAAGTCAGAATTAAATTCTCTTAAACAAGTCACAGTAATTTAGGATTTCTTTTGGATTGTTGAAGAAGAACTTGGTAGGAAAACATTCCAGCACTATTTATGCAAGACATAAATTAATGAGGTTATATGCCAGTCATTAGAACTTCATTTTCAAAGTGCCTAGCAACTTGAATTAAGATAGAGAGGGAAACACATACAATTCTTGATTTTTGACTCCATTGCCCATGTGGATAGAAGGCACTGATCTACCACAACCCAAAGAACATATTTTATTTAAAAAAACATTTTCAAATCCTTTCTTTTGTGTAGTAGGAGTAGTTGTAGTGATTTTTTCTATCCACTTCCATTTACCATTGTGGGTAGATTGTTTCACCAGGAAATACATTTCAATCTGCATCATTCACATAGGTTCACCCTCCTTGGTCTAGCAAAACCTAAAGAGAAGAATTTTCAATTGCATCAATTGGCCTTGTACGTTGGCCAAAAGCGTTGTGAGAGTTTAGAAACCTCTCGTGGTTCAAACCTGCATTTTTGAGACCCAACACAACCTTTGTATATGCAGTGAGAAAGGTAGTTGGGGGATTAGTCCTCCACTTAAGGAAGGTGGATGTAAGGTTGTCAAGGGCTTCAAAGTAGACCTCTAGGGCAGTGGCATCATCTACAGAATAAGGTGCTTGAAGTCTAGTGTATGCTTGGTGGAACCTATCATTGAATGACCCTATAGGCTCATTAATTTCTCTCTTAACTTTGGTAAATTGCATGTAGAGCTCATTAGCACTAATGGGGATTTTAAACTTTTGCAGAAATGCAGCCTCAAGTTCAGTCCAATTATGCATAGAAGTAGCAGGTAGGTGATTGTACCAATAAAAGGCCTCTTCCCCCAGGGAATAAGGGAAAATACTGCATGCAATATCCTCATGGTTGATTCCTCTATCTCTCAGATAGGTCTGGATAATCCTGATATGCTCCTCTACCATCCTATTGGGGTCATTGGTTTGAAACTTAGAGAAAAAGTGCTCAGGGTTCTTGGGCATAACATTGTAATTATTGAAGATCAAGGTAGATGGATTGTTGGCAAGGAAAGCCATTGGTGGAGGTGGAGGTAGTAATGGTTTATTTATGGTTGGTTGGGGCTGCAAAATATGAATGACTTCAGAATCGGATGAGGATGATCTTGATGAAGATGAGGATGATGGGGATGATGGAAGTGGCTAGGTGGATGATGATTCTCCCCATCTTTTGGTCCTTCTCAACCTAGTAGGAGCTTGCAATTCTTGAAATTCCTCTTCCCCTGGAGTAGATCTGGTTCTTCTTCTGAACCTCTCAGGATAAATGGAAGATAGAAATCAATCCATCTTGCTTATTCAGACCCTCCTTCTAGCGCCAATCTATTGATGGTGTTCTCTACACAACAACAACTCAGACATAATATGATATCCTATCTCTCTTGAAAAGTAAATCTCTATGAACAAAGAGATAACCCCAAGGTCTCTCGGGTGTCAGGTCTTGACAAATGCAGTGAAACAACTCAGAGATAATGTGAAAATGTTGGTAATCACAAAGAGACCTTATTACAAGAAAATAATTCATTCAATTTTATCAGATCTAGCACTTTGTTGATACTCAAATTCCTAAATCTAACCCAGATAATAAATAAATAGAAAAAGACAAAGGGTTTTAAAGATATTTCTAAGATTAATTCTAATCCTAAGATTAACAATGCAAATGATAAAATACTTGAAACAGACCAATCCCTTAGAAACTAATTCCTGTTTGACCCAGATAAATCTGCAATCTTATAGAAATAGTGCAATCTTCTAAGGCGTTAAATATTTTCAGATTATGAATATTCATTCAAAACAACCCTATTGCAATTGAAATGAACAAGCATCCATAATTGAACTAAGCACAATTTGAAGACAGGCTAACTTTGCAAAGCAACTAGCTGCAAAAGGTATGGACTAGAGATTGTTGCAAACACTTCAAGCATCAAACCATAAACACCATCAAGTCATCCAACATCAAACCTAGCATATATCAAATAAACTTAAGAAATTTCAAAAGATAGAATCTCAGGAACCATGCCAGATCAAAATTCAACACAAGAAAGGTACCAAATCACAATGTATTTACTTGCATTAAATCACCTAAAGTAGCAACAATTCCAACCTTTTGTTACAACACTTCCTTGAAAATGAAACTAGCTCCTAACTCTAACTCTTGCTATATTTCTTAATTTTCTCCAATGTAAAAAAACTATCTAGCCCTTACAAATGATGCAAAATGCCATAATTAAAGAAACCCTTAAGATAGGTCGGCCCAATTAGGTTTACAATAATAAACGGCCGCAAAACAAGTTGGCCACAAGTCAGCCAAGAGGAATTGAAAATATAGTAAATTATGCATTAAATGCATGCACTCCATCCAGGTCAGCCTGGGATCTCCAACATAGCCCGGTCCAATGCATGCGAAGGAGGAAGAGGAATAATGGGGAAGCACAAATTATGATGAGGCATTGTATTAACTACTCTCCCCTTTGTCCCTATCTCTCCTCACACTATCTTGCACCATCAAAAATATCTTCTCCAAGTTGGCCAAATGTGGCCTACTTAACACCTTAAGTCTCCTCTCAATGGACTTAATGTCCTCTCTTGACTGCTTTAAAACTTTATCCCAATCCACCTTCATGATTCAATATTTATCCATCACTACAATCTATGTGGCTACATCATCTAATTGATGTTCAGTTACCTGGTCCTCATTGACTGGAGAATACACATCTCACCACCATTTTCTCAATTGTTCCAAGCTCAGATGTTTTGGCGCAAACGTTTTTCTTCCTGTCATAACTTCAAAGAAAGAAATGCATTTGTTGTAGATCTCATTCAGGGTGTCCTCAATTTGTTTCTCCTACTTATAAACCTTCTTCAAAAACCTTAGCCTTATCTACAAAACCTCAAACCATTCCCAAGGTTTTGCAACCTTGGACAAAGGAAGAATTCGAACACTTACCAATTTATCTTCATTGTATTCCATGATGGTTTTAGTCTTCTGCAACAAGAGATCCACACCCTCCTTATCCTGAGCTAGCACATTCTTCAACCAATATATTGATCTCATAGCATCCCTACCGATTGAAAGGATGTCCTTGATGGTATTATCTCCTTTAGCTTGCACTCCATGCAACCAACTCTTTGTGGCATGATTTGTAGCTTTCATCTTCTCCAACTCAGTTATTGTTTCCTATGGCAGAAAAATTACAACAAATTATGAGGAGCTGATGGATTGCAAGGGTTTCATCAAATCTTGTAGATACTTCTTAAGTTTGTCATTCCCCTTCTTTAATTCTTGCTTAGTCTGCACCTCCTTTCTCAATCTACCCAAGATTACAACACTAGAGCCTTCATATTCTTCAATATCCTGTTCCATGGAAGTAGGCCCTAAGTTGATAGTTTGCACACTATAGTCACTACCAGTCACATCATCCTTATTCTTATGAAGATCAGGAGTAGCAATGTGGACCACCCTATTATTTTCTTCATCTCTCTTGATCCTAGAGATAAACCTGGCTTTCTTTTTTGTTTTTCCCTTCCCTATGTTTGCCAACAATTCATCCCAGTTGGGAGGAGTATCATCTACCACAATTTTATTACTCTTTAACTCTTTGTCCAACCAACTTGGAACTGTGGAATCTGACTATACACCACCTTGTTCAACTACATCTTGGTGAACCCTGGGTACATCTTTATTCACATTCTTTTTTTCAAGAATCTCTTTAAATTTATCCTCTTTTTCCTTATCATGCTCTTCTTCTTCATGCACTGGGGGAGGAGACTTAATTGAAATTTCCTCTCTTTGAGGAGGTCTATCCCCTTCACTTCTTGCAGGCGAATCCTCATAAGTCACCAGAGGAGATTGTAATACCTTCGTTATTTCTACTTCAACACTATAGAGTTTATCTTTTTTGAATTCTTCTTCACATGGATCTTGGAAATCCTTCACATCCTTGGATTCAATTATTACATTGTGAGCCTCATGAGAAGGAGGGATATTACCATGCTCAAGGGCATGAATAGTTATGGGAACACTTACCTTTGGTACACCATATTTAGGAGATGGAGTTCTTGATCTTCTTATGTACACCTATGTCCTCTCTCCTAAACCTTCCACATTTACTACCGGTGGCTCGACTTCATCTCCTGCATTAGAGGTTTCCTTCTCCATCTGTGACAATCTTAATATTCTTATTCTCTTAGGCATAGAAACACTAGCCTCTTTTCCTTCCTTTTCAACCTCATCCTTCGCAACCTTCTTTGCCTTCAAAATGTGTTTCCTTTTCTTAGCAAGAGGCTTTCTTTTCATATCTGCCTTTTCTACCTCCTCCGCTTGAACATCTTTTAATCTTTATCTTGGAAGGGGAGCTCACCTTACTCCTACCCTTAGGATCCAACTCAATTGATTCCTTAGAAGTGGAATGAGACTCCAAGTCCCCCATTAGATCATAGGTGCATTGCACACCCTAACTTTCCAAGTCCCACATCTTGTGCTTGAGGCACAACTTAGTTTACTTGATCACTGGAGTCATGATTTGTTCCAATTCTGTCTTCTCTTCCTCCAGCCAATCTATTTCTCCAACTGGTTTATCCTTCACAGCTTCATAGTCATGGCCTTGAATCAAATTTCCATCATCTTCAACCTGATCTAGAATGTACTTTATGTTGTATAGCTAGACTAAGTTCATTGTTAGCTTGGATAACTTCTTCTTTCTGATTTCAAACTCATCATTATTGTTGGCCCAATAATCCTCTATATCATCCTTAAGATTGTAATCCCTGTTGGCCTTCTTCTGTGCTTCACCAGTGCTATCAAATTTCAATCTGTTGGAATGGAAAGAAAGTCCTAGAGTACTCATTTCTTCCTCAGAAGCATGGGCCGAGTTAATAGAGGGGAAAGCCTCACCACTGCCTATCCTCAAAGGAAAATCACCACCAAATCCAGTCTTATGTTTCTCCTTCTTGATAATTGCATCAAAATCACAGATTTGCCTTGTGACCTCCAAAAGTATAACATGATCCATGGGATATCTAAGGAGTCTGTATGGAGCCCTTTTACAACCATCTATTCTAATGTATGAAAAGGTGGGGAACTAGATAAACCAAGCTCCAAACCTCTTGATTAATTGTTGAGCATTATCTAAGATCTGAACATGCTCTGCACCTTACAATAGTCGGGTGATATACATGGTGAATGCATCGTTCACCTCCTATTACTTGTGCCACCCAAGTACGATTGTGGGTATACTTCATAAATTACATCCTTCCCAAACACACCCCTTGTGCTTAGCCCTTTGTATGGATGGAACCTTGCAAGTGCATAAACCAAGTAGGAGGTCATTGTGAAGGTCTTTGTCTGTAGGACATTGCACATTTTATCATGTATCATTGCACTTATAATGCCTGCCTAATGGTAGTCAATATTTTGCTCCATCCTTATAATGACATGGAACATCCAGTTTTCAAATACTCCTGCACTTTTCAATCCCACTACCCTACTGAGGAGTGTGATAACATCATAGTATTCCTTCCTAAACTTAGCTCTGAATAGATTCTTGGGTAGCTTGGAGAAGTGGGACTTGGGTTTCTCCAGCCAGGAATTGATTACCTTTTGGGATTTTATGAAATCCTTCATCAAAATACTTCTTTGCTATATCCATATCAAAACCCACCACATGAGACCTGTCGGGCATGTCAAAGGTCTAGGCTATGGACACAGGGTTGATATTTTCCACAATTCTTCCTTGAGGACCAACTATCCTCTGTGTGCCCTTTTCATAATGTCTGGAACATTCAAGCACCAAATTGTAACACTAAATTATAGGAGGGAATCCAGCTACATGTGCCAAACCTGATTCCAATATCCTTCTTTCCAACAGAGGGAGGTTCCGTGCTGCCATTCTTTTCTTAAATTCTTCATAATCCCACAAGCCAACATTTGTATCGGTGACCCTTGACCAGATGGAAATCAACTTAGCTATGGGATTTTGCTCTTTATGTCCATTTTAATCCTTTCTGCCTTGGAGATAGCAGAGCCTTCAACACTTGGATCCATCACCCTACCCTTGGTCCCTCCAACAACAACCCGACTTGATTCTGCTTGCATTCAATAAAGAGACCATAGTAAAGATCCATCACAACATGAAATTCAAGCCAATCCATTAAAAATGATATATCCATACTTTAAAAAAATCCCTAAATCACATAAGAATTACTCATTTTAAAGTTCGGGTTTTAGTCCTCTCACGAAATTCAGGCCATAGGGAAATCTTGGGAAATTCTAGACCAGACGGAATCCAGCGAAGCAAGCACAAAGAAACTTCCAACAACCATTTAATCAACCATACTAACCAAGAAAAAACATGACACATCTTGAAAGAACTCAAATCGATCATAAAATTCACAATCATCAGTTAATAGATCATGTTATCTCTCAATTCTTCATTTTCAACAAGATTTTGGGGAAATCCGCCAAGGACGAAAATCTGCGAAAATGGCAATAGTTTATGAATTCTAGGAAAATGAAGGGATAAAGAAATGTCGGTAAAATCCCAAAGACACATATTTCATGAAGTTAGTGCAATTTTTACATTTTAATCATATTTTCGGGAGATCGACAAAGCGATGGAAAAACTGGAGAAGTCCTGAAGTAAAGAAAATCCATGAGGTGTTCGAAAACCCAAAATCTTTGACTTCGTCAAGATTTCAACAAGATTGATGAAATGATTAGGAAGTTAGATATTTAGCATTGGATTTGGTTTGTTCAAAGTGCAAGATGAACAATTACGTTTCAAATTGATCTAAATGAAATCCAATCAATATGAGGAATGATTTTAGTAAGGGAAACCCTAGGAAATTGCCATGATAGCACAACTCATATCCTAACTCATCATTTTCATTCCCACTATTATTCACACAAATTCTCCCATGACTCAACTAAGATAGGGCAATTATCAAATCAAACAATAAGCAACAAGCTTCACTTCACCCAAGACGTGATTTCATCAAAGGTCGAGGATTTCTAGGTTAAACCAAAGCTCGACATAAGAAATCACAAAATCCAATTAAGAATGGAGAAAAGAAATGGTGAACCTCATTGAATCACAGTTATGTAGAAGGAAAGGAGGTGTGAGCTATGAGAAAGGGCCTCAAGCCAACAAACGGAAACCCTAGCACTACTACCAAACCATACCACATTGAAGTCCCGACTCAAAACATACACGTACACAAACCCTAGAGAAAATTCAGTTCATTTATTAAAAAGGGAAGGAAGCATGTACATACCATGAGAGTGAAGAAATCGAAATAGCCACAGTCGACAAAAATCCCGAAGTCCAAGTAGAATGTAAGTGGTCACCAAAACTCGATTGTAATGATTGATCAAAATCTCAAACACACAATCCAACAATAGCAACCCAAAATCTAGCTCCTCAAATCTCACAACAAGGAAAATGACATGAACCTCTCCTCATAAACCATAATTAAATCTAGTAAAAGAAAATTACAAGATCGTACAGGAGACATAAATGCATCGATAAGACAGCGAGCTCGAGAATTTGAAGGCACGACGGAGTTTCGGGAAAATCCAATCTAGACGAAATTTCGTGAAGTCCTGGAATTTCCGAAAATAATATAAAGCAGCCTCCGTCGAGTTTTTGAGGCGCTCGGGGAAATCCACCCAAGGGGAATTTTCCCGAAAATAGAGAAAAACCCGAAATGAATCCCAGAACATACAATCTTCAAAGTACTTACTCAAAGGGGGCATTTGCATGAGTAAGATAATCTTTGGGAACATGCCAAGACAACCGAATCCTCAAAATCAAAGGGCCAGAACACTAAGGATGAAACCAAAAGAGCAAGAAAGAGGGTCCCTACTTTCAGTGGGGCATGTGTACGAAAAGTCCACTACAGTATCCAAAGTTGCTTTTGTAGAAAATAATATTAAAATTGTACAGGGGTGCAAATTCACTAGTATTGACAAAGTTATTTCTTCTTACCAAATATTTTCTACACTCCACAACCTTATGACCAAAATTATTGCAATTAAAAAAATAATCAAAAAAAGAATAAGTGAACTTGGAGTTTTATCCTTGTCTTCTGGATTTTATGTTCTTCTAAATTTGGATAAAGCCATCATTCTATGTCTTGATTTCATTACTTACAATAGCCCTTTTAGATTTTTTACTTCCATAAATAGTTATTTCTAGACTCCCTTTAGCAAGCTTCATTGGATTTTCAATCACTCTGTTCTTTTAAAAATTAAAACCAGTTCCGATTTTGACATGCAAAGATCTCTAACAGCCCAATATACGATCTAGAGTCTCAGTACTCTTTCCAAAATTTAGTTGTAGCTGATGATTCACCTTCTCAAACTCTTTCCTTATTGACACAACTTCTACCTCAAGCTTCTTACAGTCCTTGTCTCTTGACAACAATATTTTAGTTAGAACTTCTTCAATCCTTTTTGATTCTTCTTCCTAGGTCTTTAGATTAATAATCATCTTCTCTACTTTCTCTGGCTCCAAAGATACCTTTTCTTTAGCCTTCACTTCTTATGAAATTCTCTTCTTTAGTCTCTTAATCTATTTTCTAGCATAGAGAAATTCTTCCACAAGATCTACCTCATCCTCATTGTTCTTGGAGTCAATTTCTATATCTTCTTTAGTAGTTTCCATGGCCATAAATACAACCTTCTCTTTTTCGTCTCTGGAGATATCTTCATATTCTTCATTAGTAGAGTAGCCTTCCTCATTGTAGAAACTCTTTTGTTTCCTCTAACCTTTATTCCTTTTATGAAATGATTTCTTTCCATAATTTTTCTCTACATTGTTAGAGACCTTATGGGGGAACTTAGCCATAAAATATCCCAATTCACTACAATTGAAGCACTTGAAAGGTAACTTACCTTTATAATTACCAAAACCTCTTTGTAGATTTTTGAAAAAAATGGCTTCCTTCGGGTTTGATCCAATATAAAAATCTAGATCAACTTGATTCTTAATACTCTAGATGTTGCCTCTTTCCTTATAGATTCCTCACTTTCAAATATTATTTCAAAAGAATTTAGGATTCCATGCAATTCAATCATCTTCAAAACATTTAGATCTTTAACTTCTTCAATAGAAAATACTCTAGAATCAAACCTTCGAGGAAGAGATTTGAGTACCTTTTTCACAACATTCCTTTCTTTCAATTCCTCACCAAGACCTCTGATAGAGTTGATAAATTCATCAACCCAAAGCAAGAATGTGGCAATATTTTCATCTTCATACTTTCAAACTAAGATCTATGAGTTTGCATATTTTCCTCTTTGACTTTGTCATCACCTTCATAGATGGTATGCAATTTTTCCCATAAATTCCTTCACTGTTTCACACTACATCACTTTCAAAAATCTAGAGTTAGTCAATCCACATAAAATAAAATTCCTTGTGTTAGCATTAGTTTCACAAGCTTTCTTTTTGGCTTGATCCCTAGGAGGTTTTTTCAAGAATCTTATATCCTTATATAACTGACATCTAGATATCAATTCCTAGAGCCATCAAGTAGGAATCCATCCTAAATTTCCATAATACATAATTGGATCCATCAAAGAGTGGTTCTTTATTTACAGACAATCCTTCCTAAGCAATTGAGTGTGGCATCTCAGAACTACCTTAAGATCTTATGCTTCTTGAAAGGAACTTGGCTCTGATACTAATTGAAGGGAACACAATCTATTGAGAGGGGGGTGAATTAGTAGATCTAATCAATTTAAAAATCTAAAAATATTATATCATATAACTTGAATCTTCACTACTATTAATCAAGCATTGAGCAAACATTCACATAATTGAACACTAGATATACGTGGAAACCCAAGATGGGAAAAATAACGACAAGAATAGATGCTTGAATCTACTATCCAAATCCAACCTCACAAAGTAAGAATTTAACAAGTTAATTTTACAATATGAAGTAGGTACCAACCTACCAAAGACACCAATCCCCTATTATATTCATAGGGACCAACCTACCAGAGACACTAGTCCCCAATACAATGAGTTGAGCACCAACAAGTAGAACATATTTCCTACTAGATTACATGGATAAAGCTTGCTGTTCTTCAATGAAAATGAACACATAACATACACATGATAGAGTTACTTAAGACACTCTTTCACACTTCATATAATATTTTGATATTGGTGCACAATCAGGGATGAAACTTTCTAGCTTCATACGATGATTTCCTTATATAATCACCACATTTTCTTCAATTTATACCTCATAAAAAATTATACTTCACATTGTGCATCCATGAAACTAAGGAATATATACTTGAAATAGCAATGAAACTCTTCTATATTATACAGGGATCCACGAGTAATCAGGATGACAAAAGGTGGACCTAAATTCAATTTTCATGAAATGTATAACACTTCAATCCAAAATCAATTTTTTTGCTACCAAAATAACTTGATGTCATGTACTATCACAAGAACCTTAATCAAGCTCTATCTTGACATCACATGTAAGATTTGAATATCACATGCTACTAGCCATTACTGCATAGGTATCTAACACCAAAAGGTTGACAAATAGGTACATAGAACCTTCTGACACTTCAAAAAAATTGCATGATGAACATATCTCCCATAAACTTTCGAATATTATAGAACATGCGTAGACATACTCTCCTCTAAAACCATAGATCCTACACCACCTCCAAAAAAGAGACCTGGGAAACACTGAACCGACACTAAACTAAAATATTCTAATACATTTTTTCGAATTACCTCTATTAGAATGAATATATGCATACATGATATTGCAATCATACAACAGTCACACATACTTCTAGAACAAAAACACTCCTCAATAGCTAGTAATGTATGTTTCTTGATTTAGTGATCATATTTCTTGATTTAGTGATATGAAAGTAGAATTACCAACATGGAAAGGTATGCTAGTAAAAAGTCATTTATTTCTCACCAATCTCTTGAAAAGATAGTGCCACCTCTAACCATATATTCTTTGACACACCTTTGACATCAATCCTCTTACTACATCAAAGACAACCTTTGTTCAACAATGGGTTGGAGGGCTTGCAAGGGTGAATGAATAAGGTCTCCATATTTTTGACAAGCAAATAATTTCCTTACATATTGATAGGAATCGA
This sequence comes from Sequoiadendron giganteum, assembly GCA_007115665.2. Taxonomy (NCBI): domain Eukaryota; kingdom Viridiplantae; phylum Streptophyta; class Pinopsida; order Cupressales; family Cupressaceae; genus Sequoiadendron; species Sequoiadendron giganteum. The sequence continues at coordinate 560,727,897 of CM021102.1, forward strand.
ATTCTATGGTAGGCCAATAGTATCCTATATGAAGGATCCTTATGGCTAGGATCATGTCATTTGTATGAGCACCAAAAATACTGCTATGTTTTTCCTAAAGTGCAAGGTTATCCTCATCTAAGTTGAGACATGTAAGAAAAGTTTCATCATAATCACTATGATAGAGTGTGCCACCAAAAATGGTATAATGAGATGCATGTTAGATAAGGGATCTATGTTTGATGGATGATACGTTACGAGGGATGGTTTGGTTTTGGAGATAAGAAAAAATGTCACTATACCAGGGAGTGTTGGGACCAACAATGTCGCATATCATATCATAATCTAGATGATCATAAGAAGGTATAAGGATTTTTTCTACAAGGAAATGATACTCATGAGATTAATTAGGCATATATAGAAGATATCCAATGGTGGCCATTCTATCATCATCTTTGTTATTAATATGAGGAACTTGCTCAAACTATATATCCAAGAAGTATTGCTTGAAACTATCAACAATGAATTCATAAGGCACAAGTTTGTAATCCTTGGTAAGGAACTCATCATTGACATATTTGACTACCAACAATAAATTTGAAAAAAATTGAAAGTTGTTAATGCATCATTTACTACCAATTTTAGGTTGGACATCAATGACTCATATTCCACTATGTTTTTTGTACAATGAAAGCCCATGTGAAATTACTTTGGAACCTTGGGGATGATGAAAATTATTATAACACCTAATCCATGTTAATTGAATGATCCATAAAAGTATAATATCTATGGTTTTGATTCTTCAATGTGAAGGATGGATTCATTTGGAAATTTTATGTTCAAAAGTTGATAGTCTTGAATAAGAGCCTTTGCTAACTAATCTGCTATAACTTGAAATTTTATTGCCTTCTGGTTGACATACTCAATATCAAAATCATTGAGGAGCATGAACCACTTTTTTATTCAACAAGTAATGGTTATTTTAAAAAATATTTCAATGGGTCAATTATGATGATCATATGAGTGGTAGTTTTTAGCATATAATGTTGAACTTTCCATGTGGAAAACACTACTGCAAGGAAATATTTATCCATAGATGAATAATTGAGTTCAAATCCAACCAATTATGCTAAGGTACTAGATGTAATTCTCTCTTTTGTGATCATTATTTTGAGATAAAAGGGCACCTAAGGCATTTTTTGTAACTAAGATGTATAACAACAGAGGCCTATCTGGAGTGGGTGCCTCTAAACTATATGATTAGACAGGTATTCCTTGATTTGATCAAATGCTTTTTTTCATGAATGGTACCACTCAAAGCTAAAAAAAAATTGAGGTAGGTGTGTAAGAGAGGGGAACTAACCATGCCAACACACCAAGTCATGGAGGGCTGAGAGAAGGAGGCTTCCCTAACTTACCTCAGCTTAAGGGAGTGTTAGGAAAATCGATATGATAATGATGAGGATTATAGGATCCTTCGATCACTCTACAGACCCAAGACTCGAAATGGGGCTAGGTGAGTTGATTTTCGGGGTCAAGACTATGTCTCAGGTAACTCTCTACCCAAGGATGAAAGTACAACTCTGGGATGACAACACAACACACTGGTGTCTCTTACGTGTGATGGCATCCATATGACCAAAGGACTAGAGAGACAAGGTTAGACACAAGAAAATAGACTAATGGCCTAGATAGTTACTTTTTAAAGGCCAAAAAAGCACTAGAATGTAGACAAAGTATGCATGAATATGATAAATCAAATAAGCAAGAGTGAGAATGGCAAGGATGATCTCACAAAGGTGGTTGTTCACCAGCTAGCTCCAAGAATGCTTCCACCTACACACAAGAGAGAGGAAAGTTGTTGGGGGGATGTATAGGGGTTTACCTCAATCAGACCCCCATTTTGGTGTTCCCACCTCCACAGACAACCAATATAATGATAATGGAGAAGAAACATGATAAAGAAAGAAATGAAATAAAGAGCACAAAGCACTACAAAGCAGTGTTATGCTAGTCAACCAAATCATAGAGGAGAGGAGTGTAAAGCTTACCACCTCCACCAAGAGCTCACTAGCTAATGGGGGAGAAAATGAGAGGACTCAAGCCTCTTCTGCAATGGTGTTGGTTCCAAACTTGATCTACGGAGTTGATGGAGTGTTTATGTTGCTACTATGGAGAAAAAACATGTTGCTTGAGAGTGATGGATTGAATTCTTAGAGCTTGAACTGAATGCTTAGCATGCTTAGAGTCTCAACTAACTTCCTAGAGCCTCCAATGAATGAAGGAGTGAATCTAAAAGAGATATGAAGGAAAACAACCATATTTGGGTCGGTTCATTGAAGAGGGCGTTACAATTCAACTTCCAATGGGAAGTGTAATGCCTCTGGAGGCTTCAAATGATGGAATCTGCTAGGGATGTAATTGCATCATATAGAAATTTGTGCACCACGCGTACATCCCTAATATTTATTCCTCTGTTGACACACAAAACAAGTGCCAAGTGGAACAAAGGTAACATGCTTATATGTAATTTTTCCTTCGAATTTGGTTTTCTAATATGAGGTTGTGTAAAAGGGGAATTTGTGTAAGGGGTGCAAATTCACTACTATACATTTTTCCCACACTTCAACAAGCATGGATACTAATGAGTGATTTGGTAAAGTAGGTCAGAGAAGTAGTAGAGTTAGAAATTTATACCTGAACCATCGAGGAAGAAAACCGTGATCTGGCGAACCTAAGAGTGGAGGATATACAAAGGACTTCATAGCTCCGCATAACTATGAAGTTGAAGAAATAAAGTGTCTTATAGGTCCACAAACCTACAAGGAGGCAACCCCCAAGATCTCTCATATGAAGAAAGCCCCAAGAAGTAAGTTCCTTAAAGGCCCACAAACCTGTAAGGGAGGTGTATCCTAAGATCTCTCGCATGAAGGAGACCTAAGAAATAAGTACCTTACAGGCCCGTAGACCTGCAAGGAAGGTGTGTCCCAAGATCTCTCACATGAAAGAGATGAAAGAAAGAAGACTCCTTAGAGTCAAAAAGTGGCTTTACAAGTGAACCCATAAAGCGACATGTTTACCCATAGATATAACATGTCAGGAAGCAACCACACAGGCAAGTGAGTGGATAGTCATGTAGACTATTAAAAAGTTGGAATAATTTCAGAGGGGTCCCTCAAGAACCCTTCAAAAGAAGGAGGGGTCCACTCAAGGGACACACTGTTTGAAAAGCGAGGTCTACTGAGGCTTCCCCCAAGCTAGATGTGAAGATATGAAATAGGTCTAGTTGGGTTTCCCCCAAGCTAGATGCCATAGAATTCATTTGTGATAAAAACTTTCAAAGGGATCCCTCAAGAACTCGACGTGAAAAAAGGGGAGTCCACTCAAGGGACACATTGTTCGAAAGCTAGTGTTATCTTTCTCAAATCGATTCACCATCAAGGAATTCTTTTGAAAGATGTTCAGTTCATCAAGGAATTTGAAAGGAAGAATATTTCCCCACGCGAGGGGAAGGTCAAAGTTGTTCCCACTTCAGAGGAAGGTTCTCAAGTTATATCTTTATGAACCCTTGATGAAGGAAACATGTTTCATTAGGGTTTCAAGTTCAGAATGTGATTCTTACAAAGAAGCTTATAAAGATTCTTGAGAAAATATTCATTGGAAATGAATACATTTTCTGAAGATCAAAGTGATGTAGGGGTGGCATTGTCACACATGAGAGGCAAAAATCAAGCAAAGAAGAGAGAAAGATAAAGGAAAATAAAAAAGGACAGAGAACATGAACAAAGGGCACAAGGGTAGCCTAATATTTTAGGGTCAGAACTTCTCATAAATACATATAAGTATAATAATAGTATATAAGTGAATTTTCATCAACCCCCTACTATATCAGGCCATGTGAAGAATGCACAAGAAGAAAAAGTAAAAATAGAAAATTGGGTCAACATGGAAGGGAAGCCTAAATGCCTCGAACGCTCTACATTGTCCCCAATTTTCCAAAATTTTATCACAAACATGGAAGAAAAAAGGACAGAGAACAAAAACAAAGGGCAAAAGGGTAGCCTAATATTTTAGGGTCAGAATAAGTATAGTAATAGTATATAAGTGAATTTTCATCTTCCCCCTACTATATTAGGCCATGTGAAGAATGCACAAGAAGACAAAGTAATAATAAAAAATTGGGTCAACATGGAAGGGAAGCCTAAATGCCCCGAACACTCTGCATTGTCCCCAATTTTCTGAAATTTGATTACAAACATGGAAGAATGATGATAAAGATAGAAGGCTTACAACACGAAAACCACGCCTGTATCCAAGCACCAATAGGGGTGATGAGGGTCATCCAAGCACATATAGTACAATTATGGGGAACACACCACAACACATGCACACATCCAATCTAAAGATAAATAAGATGCCTCCCCATAACACTGATTGACCAAGAGGTCATCTAATTCCCACTCTAGATCATCGTAGGGGGAAGGAGGAAGAGCCTATAGTGGTGGAATGTTAAGGGGATGAACTTCTGAACCTCCCGCAACAAGGGCTAAGGAGGAAGGACTCGTGAGGTCTCCTTCACTCAGCTCTTGTGGATCTAAGGTCAACAACTTTGTGAAGATCATGACAAAATCAAAAATTCATCCACCAAGTTAAACATGTACTTAATATAATTTTCATGTGTCACCTCGATGAACAGAGGATATTACACCCTAGGTTCACCACTGATCTCATTGAGCGATTCAGGAGTGGTGACAAACTCAGGAGAAGCCAAGAATAGTTCTCTTACTACTACAAAACAAGTTAGCACGAAGCCACCCTTTAGAGAAGGTGGGATCCTCTTACATCCTCCATTGCTGGAAGGACCACTCTCTACCTTCTTCTATGTTGGGGGAGGTGAACTCCCCACAGACGAGGCAAGAAGGGAAGATGAAGAGGAGGGAAGAACCACAGTGGATACAATCAAGATGTTATTCATATCTATGAGCTTTGGGAAAGGTGGGACATCCGAAACGGAAGTCAAAAAAGGTAGATCTATTGAAGGAGTGATGAACACTTACACCTTTTTGGGGCCAGGTGCATTTGCACTCGCAATGGAAGCTGGAAGTGATACAGAGCTGGTTTGAATGGAAGCAAAGGGGAGGAGAGAGGAGAATGCAATAGGAGGCCCTGATACAGGGGCAACCATCTCCTCTTCCTTATTTTGTAAGGATACCTTCTCAACCAAGAGAGCATTTTACCGGCGCTTGCACTCATGCACAAGGTGATTTATGTGAGTCTTTGAACTAGAGGTCAGTTATTCTGATGGAATGGAAGGCTCCTGCTTAGCCATGGGAGTGTCCTCTATACCCATTTCTAGCAGAGAGATAGACTACTGAATGGGAGTAGGAGGGACGGAAGGAGGAGTTGGATCTAACGCCTTGGTAGTAGATCTTTTCCCCTTCACTGCTTTAGGAGCAAAGGCGGTAGGATGCTGTGGGAAAAATTATCTTCGAGAGCATTTCTTTCTACCATGCAAATAGTACTAAGGCCCAAGAGTCTTGGTAGGGAGATCTGATATCCTGATCTTGGGTCTTCGCCAAGAAGGCACCATCAGAATCAATGAGTAAAGGCCAGGCTTCCTCATCCAATACTCTTCCCAAGAAAGGGGAGTGGACGAAGGAGCAATCTTCTCCTTTCCCTTTTGGGAAGAGGAGGTAGCTAGATGTTGTGCTATGAGAAGGGTTAGTTTTGGCTGTCCCTTTCCCCCAATTTTATTATTTATGTAGTTCTTATAAAGTAGGTTCATTCTTGGAGGAAGCAAACCAATTAGGGCGGCCTGAAAATGATCTAATGAATATCCCCCATGAGATACCAAGGGATGATAGCTAGTATCATGTACCACATGCACAACACCTTTGTGGGAGAACTTTAAAAATTTATGAATAATAGAGGCGATCCCATTCATGGAAGCTAACCAAGGTATTCCTATCTTCACCCTGAATAGATCCGACTCAAGAATAACATTGAAAACTATGTCTACATTCCTAGGGCCAACCAAGACAAAAATTTATTGATCCATATGGTTCAAGAGTGAGGCCATCACGTGTACGAATGATGGAATTTTTTTTTTCATATTCCTCCCTTTGCAAGGAGTTCAACAGTAAATTCTCCTCCATAATGACATTCACTCTACTCGTAGGGTTGACTAAGAATGTTGTCACAATGTTGCCATTGAGGCGAGCGGGAATGTAAAGCAGAGAAGGGTTGTTGTTCACTGGTAAATCCTATGAAGTGAATGTTACATTTGATGAACCGATCATAGGACAAGGAGAAGGAGTAATAGTAACCATGCTAACATATGCTTCAAGCTGAGTAAAAAAATTAGAAGGATCGATAATCATGTTAGTAGAGTGTAACAAAAACAGGTCCGTGTATATCTACAATTCACTATTAGCTTTCACCACTGATTTGTTCATATTTTGTTTTCTTCCATCGAGACAAATAGTACCATCCTCGATGCAATCCTATATCTCATGATGCAGGCACATGCAATGTGCGGTATCATGTATGTTTGCTCGATGGTATTCACAATAGGTATTCGCTTCGTACCAACTATGGTAAGGTTCCTTAACTAGTTTATGGTTTGGCAAGGCTACGATCTTATCCTTCAACAAATTTTGCAAGATAGAGGAATAAGATTCTGATAACTTTGTGAAATTTTGGTTGCGTCTGAGGCCGTTGTCATCCACAATAGATACTACATTCACAATAGCTTTTCCTTTTCCAAAGATTGACACAATGGAATTCCCTTCAGGATGGGAGTGCGAGGAAGGTCCCCCAAACTAAACCACCATTTGTTGATACTCTCGTAGGGCTGCACACAAATGTGTGAAAGAAGGGTATTTCATAAGGGTAAAATTCTCTTGCCAAGGTCTTTGTAAGTTCCCTATGAATACCTTCTACACATCAAAATTAGGTATCGGGTATGAGATTTATGAAAAGAGTGCTTGATATCATGCTATAAAATTGGTAATCTTCTCATTATCTCCTTTCTTACACCGAACAAGGTCAGAGAAGGTTATCTTAGGTCCGATGTTGGCTTGGAACTATCATAGAAACTAGTTCACAAGCTGATCAAACATAAAGATGGAATTTTCAGGCAAGGAACATTACCACTCGAGTGTTGTACCCTTGAGAGATCGGGGGAATAGTTTTGCCATCAACACATCGTGATGGAAGAAGTATGTACATAAGGCATTAAATGTAGACACATGCATTTGCGGGTCCCCTTTTCTACTGTATTTCTTGAACTTAGGAATCTCCATCCCTTGTGGGAAAGGAGTGTTTAGGATTTCCATCGACAATGGGCTATGTCAGAAGAAGGGCTAGAAGATAGGTTGGGCAAAGGCTTGGGAGAGATTCTCCAGTTGGTTTTTGCATCTTCTCCATATTCTGAAGAAGAGTGTTCAGAATCGAGTTGTTAGAAGATATAGCACTAGTGGAACCACCACCAGATCCATCCCCAGAACCACCATAGTGACTTCCACCAAGCCCACCACCAATTCCACTACCACCAATGTGACCTCCATTAGAGCCACCACCATGACCTCCACTGGAATCACTTCCACCAGTGCCACACCCACCACTGAATTTACCACCACCAAAGCCTCCACCGATCATCCCACCAAATCCTCCACTGCTGGAGGTGACAAGAGGTGTGAGGTGAAAACCCAGAGGGGTCTTGTTTACTTTGACAGTTTCTGAACTTTCGGAAGCAACAGGTATACTGATTGTAGGGACCTTGTTGGCCATGTATACGGATGTGGGAGGCATCAAAACTCCTAACTATCTCTCATGTTCTTTGAAGGGGCCACCTCATATCATGTTACAATGGTTCGAAGGGGCGCACGCTTCAACCAGACTAGTGAGACTAGCCAAGAGTTCTATGCCTATTCGATCTTTTCCTACCATATACTTTATTTCGCTGATAACCATAGTGGCCCTAGCCAACTTCAGGTTTTTCTCTAGGTGATTCTCCAAAGCACCCAACCCTTTGCTAGGACTAATGACATAATTATAAGGGATATGGATAGCTTCAAGATCATCTATGGATGATGATGTGGGAGACACATGAGGGGTAGGGATGTGGTTATTTTCATCAAAGAATCTTGAATCGCCCTATGACACGTGCTCCTTAGTGGTAAGGCAAACTGCAGAATCAGAGAAAAGACTTGTAGAGAAACTAGAGGTGACCTTTGTCTTCTCCATCGGAAGGTGTCATATAATTCTCCTAACAATATACCCAGAGGTCGTGGATTGGGTTGTGATGCTCATAAACCTTCATAACACCTAAGGGTACAAAGATTAGAGGATACAAGGGAAAAGACTAAACACCAACGAATGGGAAAATGTTGGTTCACATCGGGTTCACCAAAAATTTAAGAGAGGGGGAACAAACATGTCAAGGCCCCAGATCATGGAGGTTTGAGAGCAGGAAGCTACCCTAACTTACCTCAACTTAAGAGAGTGTTAGGAAATTCGAGACAAGAATGATGAGGATTATAGGATCCTTCGATCACTCGATAGACCTAAGACTCAAAATGGGGCTAGGCGAGTCAGTTTTTGGGGTCAACACTGTGTCTCAGGTAGCTCTCTATCCAAGGACAAAAGCATGGCTTTGGGACGACAGTGCAACATGGTGACATCTCTCAGGTGCACTGACATTCGTATGACCAGAGGACTAGAGAGACAAGGTTAGATGCAAGAAAATGGACTAGAATCCTAGCTAGTTACTTTTTGAAGGCCAAAACAACACTAGAACATAGATAAAGTATGCATGAATATAATAAAGAAAATAAGAAAGAGTAAGGATGACATGGATGATCTCACAAAGGTGATCGTTTGCCAACTAGCTCCAAGAATTCTTCCACTTGCACACAAGAGAGAGGAAAGTTATTGGGGGGTTGTATAGGGGTCTACCTCAGTCTGACCCCCGTTTTGGTGTTCCCACCTCCACAAACATCCAAGATAATGATAATGGAGAAGAAATATGATAAATCAAGAAATGAAATAAAGAGAACAAAAGCACTACAAAGTAGTGTTATGCTACTCAACCAAATCATAGAGGAGAGGAGTAGAAAGCTTACCACTCCACCAAGAGATCACTAGCTAATGGGGGAGAAAATGAGAGGACTCAAGCCTCTGCTGCAATGGTGTTGGTTCCACACTTACTCTATGGAGTTGATGGAGTGTTGATGTTGCTACTAAGGAGCACAAAAATGTTTCTTGAGAGTGATGGATTGAATGCTTAAAGCTTGAACTAAATTCTTAGCATGCTTAGAGTCTCAACTAACTTCCTAGAGCCTCCAATGAATGAAGAAGGAGTGAATTTGAAAGAGAGATGAAGGAAAATGGCCATATTCGGGTCGGTTCGTCGAAGAGGGCGTTACAATTCGACTTCCAATGGGAAGTGTAATACCTTTGCAGGATTCATACGTGAGAATATACTAGGGACATAAGTGTTCCATGCAGACATCTGTGCATCGTGCGAGCATCCCTAATAGTTATTCCTCTATCGACACACAAAACATGGGCCAAGTGGAACGAAGGCAATGAGATTATGTGGAATTTTGCCTTTGGATTTTGTTTTCTAAGGTGAGGTTGTGTAAAAAGGGAATTTGCATCAAGGGTGCAAATACACTCCTATACAAGGTGTGAAAATGGATTACTCTTATCTACTAATTGAGAAATGAATTGTTTGATATCTTGGAGCTTCCTTTGTAGACTACATAGTTCTGTAAAATTCCTAGGAGGTGAAATTTATATTATTTGTTTTACTTTAGTTGAACCTACCTATTTACCATGTCTAGAAACAACGAACCTTGAGAACTTTCCTGATGTGCCTCCAAAGACATATTTCTTTGGATTTAATCTAACTTTATACTCTCTAAGCCTCTAAAAGATACAACACAAGATGATTGGTGATCTCTTTTGATTTTTTACATTCCTAGGATTTCATCCACATAATATTCTACAATATCATGTAACATATCATGGAATATGATAGTCATGGCCCTTCGACATGTGGCACCAGATTTTTTAAAACCAAATGGAACTTTATAACATAATATTTCCCATGGGGTGATGAAAAAGGTTGTCTTATGTTGGTCTTCAAGTTCTATTTGAATTTGGTTATATCTTGAAAATTCATCTATAAGGTATAGCATCTCATGATTAGCTATCAAATCTACAATAATGTCAATATTAAAAAGTGCAAAATCATCTTTAGGGTAAGCTAATAGGCCTAGTTAATCCAACATATAACAACTTATGAATTTCTTCCTTTACTACAAGGGCCACCTTAGGATGCATTTTTCTTAGCTTTTGAAAAATTGGTTTATCATTAGGGCTTACCACAAGGTGAAAAACAACCATGGATGGGTCTAATTCAGGAATGTCAATGTAAGACCAAGAAAATATATCTAGATAATTTCTAATCACCTTATAAATTTTTACTTGTAACTCAAGATCTATAGAAAATGCAATTTGTGTCAACTTAGGTGTCCTTTTTACCCAAATTTATATTTTTAGCTTCCTTAGTAAAGAGTGGTGACCATATTGAAGTGGAGGAGGATCAAATGGAAGGTGAAGCTCACTATTGAAAGGTGTATCTACATTAGGTGTAGGTTCTAAGGGTTCCTCTAAAAGCCCTATTTTTCTCCAAAGTATTCTAATGAAATCAATAAGATTTAGAAACATTGCTTATGATCTCTTGATGGAATATGGGTATAAGATTACATAAGTTCTAAAATGGCCTCATCATTTTGAAATGTGTTTAGAGTAGGAGGATCATGTTGGTCCCAATCAATGATTTTGGGGTATTCTCGATTGAGGTGTATGGTAAGGATGAAATTACCATGGAATAGGTTTATCGTAGAAAGCTCTTTGAAATGGCTAGGAATTACACTTGCTTCTCTATCATCAAGATCATAAAAAGTGTTCCTAGCATCATCAAGAAAATATATAAGAGCATTATATTTCTCATTGAAACCACCATATCCTTAACCATTAGTTTCATCATTGGTGAGTATATCAATAGGATCAAGGTGTCTTTGCTCATGTAAACCAAGACCTTTTCCTTTATAGTTAATTTTAATACAAATATGCAAGAGAATGAGATATGTGTTTTCTTTGAAGAAAGTGTCATATTTTTCATCTTTGTAAATCCATGTGAGATCAAAGTCTTCTATGACCTTTTCAACAAGGTAACCTCCAAATAGGAAGGTAGGGGCCATCATTTCAATGTGAGAAGTAGATTGTAAACCTTTAGGTGAGGTCAATAATAGAATCATGGTGAAAGAGATAACTTAGAATGAAGGGATTCATGGATTTGGTATTCTCCACATCCTTTAACAAGGATTTTGAATATGGATTTTAAAGATCGTTTCTTAGTGGATGGAGGGAATATGTGGATGGTAAATTACTATGGTCAATGTGTGATGTGGATATTGTGGAAGAGGATTGGGAAACAATGTCAGTGAGTGGAAAATGGTTGTCATATTTACCGTCCAACATTTGGAAATATTGATAGGGTTGGATATCACTAGGAATAGTAATTTCCATATATTGTATGGGAACTTAAGACATTGATGGTAGGTAGAGAGCACAAATTTCATGGTATTGAGCCACAGTCAAACAAACAGGATATTATATGGAAGTTCTAGGTCTCAGACATGGAATAAGGTATGTTGAAATGAGGGTCCTAGTTCAATGAAAAGTTATATAGTACCAACTATTTCTCTCTCTGAATTATAAGCTTTGGTGGTAATAGTATGTGATCCCAAGGATTTTTTTGAATAACCCAAATGTTGCACTAGACTAACTGTACAAATATTTAGGTTTGACTCATTATCTATGAGCATACGTTTTGTCTTATGTTTAGAAATAAAAGATTTTATGTGGAGGGGCGATTATGGGATGGATCAAGTGGAGAAAAATCACTTGGAGGGAAAGTGAGGAAATTTTCAGTGGAAAGGTGGCCAACAAGGGCTTCAAAACATGAAGGACCAATATCATTAGGGACTTGTGATTCTTTTTAGGTATGATTTAAAATATCCTTATGAATATGGGATGTGTGTAATAGCTGGAGAATGGAAATCTGGGTTGGAGTTATCTCAAGTTGATCAAATATGTCATATCATTTTTGGGTATTTGATCTAGATGGAGTAGGTCCTTGGATGGTGAATTTTCCATGGAAAGTGGTGAAAACACAATTAGATGTGTTTATTTTGATGGTATGGATTTGTTTGTCAAATTTCCCAATCTAACTAACAACATAGTCATAGTTATAATGGGTTTCTTGATAATTGACAATGTTTGTACGAGAGTCTTGTCCTTGGGTGTATTGTTGATTATGCTTAGGGAAATGGTCTTGGTATATGCCCAAGTCCCTAATTAGGTGAGGTTTATGATGTTCCTTCAATTTTAATATCACTTTTATCTATGATGTCTTGGATATAATGTTTCAATTACATATATATTATTTTGGCATGACCCATGATACAATGATAATCACAATATTTAACTTTCTTATACCACGAAGGCTTCGGTTGATTACCATTAAAAAAATTGGTAAGTGGAAAGGCCGCCATGTTAGCCTTAAGAAGCTAGTTAAAAGACAACCTCAATGGGTTCCTCTAATGATGCAAATTGTCTTCTTTTTCATTGTGGTTTAGGAGGTGTGGATGGAATAATGATGGATGAGGTTTGTTGGATATTTTAGAGATGTTTTGAATCAATAACCCCATCTACAACTACATTCTTATTTTTCTAAATAAATCTGGTTTATCATTGGAAAATTTAGATTTATCATTTTGGTTGTGATTCTTGGAATAAAGTTTGATAACCCCTTTAGTAATAATGGATTTTCAATTTGAATACCTTTTTTTTTTTATATTGACCATGAAAACCTACTAGCTAAAGCTCTTCAACATTGAAGGAACAACGATAATATTTCCCTCAATTTTGTTGTTGTTACACAAGTCCATCATGGTAAGCTCATGTTCCATGTTATAGGAGAAATGTTTGACAATTTCTTTGACTAAGTATCCAAAGGATTTGATGGACCCCTTAGGTTGGTTCAAGAACCATTCAAGTGCTTTACCACCTAATATACAAGAGAATAAGTATAGTAAGTATGTATCTTCATGTGCCACTTCTTGACTAGCCATTAATATTTTTTTGACATGTTCTATAAGATTTACCTTATGTATATTTATTGTATTTTGGAATTTCAAAAGAGGTAGGGAAAGTGACTTATGATATTGACTAATCAAATTAATGGGAACAAATACTCAAAGGTATAGGATTACTTAGAAGTTCCTCCTTGGAGTCATTTAAAGGAATATTTCATGTTTTTCCATTCTTGATCAAATGATGAACTAGGTGGTTGATATGACTCTTAGATTTTATGTTGACCTTAGGTGAAGGGACAAGATTTGGTATAGTCATAGTGGAAATAGAGATATGGGAGATTTTTGGACTAGGAATGGAAATATAGATGGGGTCTATATGAGTAGTTATGTTTTGTGTTCCAAGTGGGATGTTTATTGTGGTTTTGTCATGATTAGTAGACATAATATTTTTCTTGAAAGTATAAAGGGTTTTCATTGATGTCAAAAAGTTGGCATTGTCATTGATTTCAACAAGTTGGCATTGTCATTGATATCAACTATGTGTAGCAAAAACTGGTTATTGACTATGTCGAGGATATTGAGAAAATTGTAATAAAGAAGGTTTGTTGTTTATGCATGTATAGTTGAGACTTTGAAGAAGTGTTGTGAGTACATGGAGCTATTATTTTGTTGCAGAGTCTCATGATGGGTTGGAATGAAGTAATGAGATGGAATGATGGTTCTAGTACTTGGTTTTCAAGTACCCTAGGAAAAAAATGATAAATAGAGAGAACAATGTCTTGCAGGTATTTAGTGTTTTCTCCAGGATGTGCTTCATGTTTATTTTGTGTTGATTCCATGTTTGTGTGGATTTGAGGTATTGTTCATGGTTTTTTTTAGTTGCTATATCTAGAATTTGGGGAAGTTTGGATCATTGTACAATGTGAGATATTTTCACTAGTGTGTGAACCAACTATTCAGTAATATTTTTTGTGGTCTGGGAGAAATGTATTTGCTCCATGTGTATCTTCTATTTAGATTCAAGTTATGCAGATATGAGAAGTTTTTAATGCTTCTATATTTTTGTGTTAAAATTTTTACTTGATTTGTTGCAGTATAGTGTAAGTATCATTTATCAGTATGCAAAAAAGGGTTATCACTTGTCTTGATTTGAAGTAATTGTTGATGCGAAGCTTGCTTGAATTAATTGATGAATCTTAAGTAATCCATGGATATTTTGGATTGATTTCAAGTGAATTATGTTTTCCAAAACTTTCGGCTTGATCTAAGGAAGCATGTACTTAATGTTTATGGTGTTTTACATAGGTGTTGGTTGACCCTATGTTTAAAACTTCATGTGAGGCTTGTAGAAGCGTGTTGAAGTGTGTTGGGATCTATTTGGGTCCTAATTAAATATTTACGTAGGTTGCCTTTCATTCCTATCCATCGTGGGAATGTTTGGATGTCGAACTATTTCAAATTTGAATGTATAATGGCTAGTGGCCGACATTGGAGAAATTTTTTCAAGTAGAGGTTAATATAAATATGTAGGGTATTGATGCAAGAAGGATGATGAAATATTAAGAAGAAATATAGATGCGATATTGTTGTGAGTGAAGTGTAATGAGATGCAAATTTGAGTAGAGCAATGTGAATTTCATGTTAGGGTTCCAAAGGTAGTGAGTTGAAGGCATCCTATATATTTCATGTGAGACTATGAAAGTGTGTGATAAATTGTGGTGGACTCATTGTTGCATTGAGAAGTGTTTCTCTATGTAACATTCTTCATCTATCTTGTATTCTTTCTGTGGCTATGAGCCCTTTTGGACAGTGTATCCTATTCTAGAAGTGAGCCTCTGTATTTAGCTTTGTAATTATTTATATTGTGAGATAATCCTCACCATGGTTTTTCCCTCATTGGTTTTTACACATAAATTTAGTGTTCTTATGTGCATGGTTTTAATACTTTCAATTTTTCTTTCTACATTTAATAAGTAAAAACATTAGCAGAGTAAAATTTTTGTGAATGCTTGTAGATCTAACTTTTGTTAAGGATTTTAACAGTTAAAATTTCTACAATTGATTCACCCCCCTCTTAGTTGTCTTGTTCAACAATTGGTATCAAAGCAAGGTTCCTTAGAAGAAGAGATTAACTGCTTAAGGTAGATCTAGAATGGCGAGCAAGATTACTGTGGATTGCCCTAAATTCAATGGCATAAATTATGCATTCTAGAAAACATAGATGGAAGGCTATCTATCATCACATGAATTTGAAGTTGAAAAATAATATAATATTGCATATATTGCACCTCAAAATGGTCCAAATACTAGTGAAGAGATCAAGGCACACGAGAAAAATTATAAGGCAAGATTTCTTATTACAAATGGTCTTTCAAAACTGAATTAGTTAAACTTATGAGTTTGAAGACTGCTAAAGAAGCTTGGGATAAGCTAGAAATCATTTATGAAGGAGACGGAAAAGTTAAAAAAGAAAGGTTGTAGATCTTGAAGGAAAATGTTGAGGCCCTACAGATGTTTGAAGATGAATCAATTGCAATCTACATGCAAAAAAATGATGAGCTAGTAAGTGCAATGAGAGGTCTTGGTGGACAAGTGAAAGAATCTAAAGTGGTAAAGAAAGTTCTTAGATCTCTTCCTAATTGTTATAGTGAAAAAATTTATACTATTGAGGAAGTTGTAAATCTTGATAATTATTCTAGAGATTAGATGATCGATACACTAACTTCTTTTGAGATGAGGAAAAAGGGATTGAAAAATAGCACAAATGTAGAAGTTGCCTTTAAAGTCAGTACATCAGAAAATATTGAAGAACCAGATAAGAAAGATCTAAATGATGTGGAAGCTAACTTTGTGAGAAGAATGAAGAAGGGAACTGATAAGTAAAAGGGTAAGTTACCTTTCACATGTTTTAGATGTGGTGATATAGGTCATTATTATTCAAGATGTCCAAAAAGAGTTGAAAGAAGTAAACATAGAGAAGGCAATGCAAATAAAGGAAAGATGATCAAAAGATCATCTTATGTCAATGAAGATGCTGGAATTTCTAATGATGAGTCTGATTATGGAGATTTTGATGATAATGAATGCTTGTTCTTGTCTTCAAAAGATGAATCTACTCCTAAAAGATGTGTGAAGGAATGCACTCCAAAGAAAGTTGAAGGTTCTATGGTATCTTCCTTTCATGCTAATCAAGAGAAGAACTACTGGGTTGTTGATAGTGGTTGCTCAAATCACATGACCGGTGAAAAAAGTAAGTTTTTTTAATCTTGAAAAATATGATGGAGGCTTAGTTAAATTTGAAGATGATTCTGGTGCTAAGATTTGTGGGATAGGTTCAATCAGTTTTTATGGCAAACATAATACGGATAATGTCTACTATGTTAAGGGTTTGAGATATAATTTATTGAGTGTTGGACAAATGTGTAGTAAGGGATATAATCTTGTGTTACAAGGATGAAAAATGTGAAATTAGAAAATGGTTTGTAACTGTGATTGCTCCTAGCAAGAGGACTGAAGGAAACATCAATCAAATTAAAGGTGATGATGGAAATTTCTTTATGTCTCAAATTAATGATAGTTAGTTATGGCACCAGAGGATGTGTCATATGAATTTTGACAACATTGTGAGAATTAGTGCAGTACAATCTGTGAGAGATTTATCAAGAATCACAAAACCAGTTAATGTTGTTTCCAAGAACTGTTAGTTTGGAAAGCATGCTAGAAACATGTTTAGAAAAAAGGAACAATCTACTACCAGACTACTAGAATTGATTCATACATATATTTTTGGTCCTACAAGGGTGAGAAGTCTACAAGGTAACATGTATTTTATGCTTTTGATTGATTATTATTCTAGAATGATATGGGTTACTTTTCTTAGAGAGAAATTTGAGGCATTAGACAAATTCAAGACATTCAAAGATATGGTTGAAAATGAAATGGATTTGAAAATAAAAAATTTGAGGTTTGATAGAGGTGGTGAATTCACCTCCAATGAGTTTAACATGTTTTGTGAAGTTCATGGAATAAGAAGACAATTGTTTGCCCCTATAACACCTCAATAGAATGGAGTTGTTGAAAGGAAGTGTTAACACGTAGGATTGCACCTTGATGCTAAGCTTGGAGGCTCAACAATCTTGTGTAACATTGAAACACCTTCGAGCTTGTGGGTTTCTCATAGCAAAGGTGAATCTCCAGATTATGGGTTGGTTCCCCTTTTGATTTTCTAAAAGTAATGATATTTGATGGGAAAGGGGTAAGAAGGATGCTTTGAAAATGTAAATTTATTTCTAAGAGGTGATGCACCAAAATATAAATGATGAGCAGCTTGATTCACAACTCTTTCTCATAAATTTGTTTGCACAACTCAGTCTAGGAAACTTGATCACATAAATATTTCACAAGAAGGTTTGATAAATCTATCTTTTCAGAAGGAAAAAAATGTTTCAAAAATTTGAAGATGAGACACAACAATAACATAGCCTATGACCTGTGGCATTCAATTGCCTTTGTATATATGTAACTATGAATGAGACAAAAATTTAAAGGTTTTGATATTCAAAACACATTAAATTTTCATCCAAAATCACTCCTAAGAGACAAGACACCTAAAAATGTGAAGGCACACACTTGATTGTAATGAAATGGAAGGAAACTCTACAAGTAACAATGTATAATAACCAGTAAAACATTGTTGTATATCAATAATTGTAAAAATATGAGTTACAAAATTGTCCTTCTCTCTGCAATGTGCATGAGAGGTGAAAAGAAAGAACACTGAAAAAAAGACCAAGTCTTTTCCTTATAATACAAAATGAGTCTCCAAAGTGCATGGTAAAAGCAGTGTAGTTCAATTGCACTCTAAAAATATCTCCTCCAAGATGATTCACGAGAAAAACTGAAAATCCACAAAAAAGTGGGTCTACAACTGCTCCAAAATGAGCTAAAATGGCTCCAAACTCTCTATCTCAACCAGTTTGATTGAAAAGGACTTAAAAAATCACTCCAATTTGACTAAAAGTCAACAATATAACTCTCCAATTAACTGATTGCTAAACTCAACTATATCTCTTCAATTTTTGCATGTTTAGAAGACATCCACCAGTTCGTTTTTGCATGGATTAAGGCAATTAATTGATAATTAACCTTAATGGGTGTAAGGACAGCTGATATTTTTTTGTAGGCATGTGGAAATTAAGGAGTTAAGTTGAGTTGCAAATTAAACTCCATGGAGCAAGGCACCTAGAAGGGATCAAAATTTGCCACAAGTCATGCAAGACTTGATTAAAGCCAATTGAAATGAGCAAAAAGATATATGGTGGAATAAGCATCAATACATGGCTTTAATTTGTAAAATAAAGGAAATAATCCCCACTTTGGTTGGTCAAATTAGGTTTTGTTGCAAAAGCACAAAAAACAAACCCTAAATCTATCCACGGGCTCATTTACACTTGTAATTTTTATCAAGTTTGCTACCTCTCATGTGTCGCCATGGACTAGCTAGGGTTTGGAGTTTCTCGAGATTCTTCAAATACTATGTAATGTGTTCTTTCTACTGGTAAGATACTATATATTGTAAGAATAACAATAATTTTTTTTCTCTCTAGGAAAGAAAAGACTACATATGTGCAGTTTGCGATAAAAAAATAATGAATCTTGTCATATTTTCTATGGTTGATCCATGGTCACTCCCAAAGGTTTCTTTGATTGTCTTTGGATATGTTTTCATTATCAAAAAACTGCATCCTCTTGTGCACATGAACCCTTTTGAGCAATCATTCTTTCGTGTATCTCTCTTTCCTTTTACACGACCTCCATACAAACTCAGAATTTTAAGAACTCAAAATATTCCTCAATATTCGCTTCTGAATATAGTCCCTTATCTTCCATATTTTATATCTCTTCTCTTATCTCATTGACTTTATATTTACTGAAACCCTTATTCTCTATCTATCTTGATTCAAAAGCATGGTCCTTTTCATGATACTTGATATGCTTTATTTTGTTCTTCATAAGCATTCATTTGAAAGCGTGCCAGTTTTGTTCTTTGCAAAGCTTGCAAACCTACTCCCAATGGTATAGTGAGCACTCTGTAATGGTTTTCAAGTGCGGATTTTCTTCATCTTTTCCATGGTTTCTTAAACAACCAACATGAAACTCATCCTCATATGCTTGATCACCAAATCCAAATTTATTAAAATCTTCAATCATGCACAATACGCAACCATCGTTTGTCCTCTTTGGTGCCTTTTTGAGCTATTGAATGACGCTACTTTGAGAATACTCCTGAAAATATAAGGGGTTGGTACAGTCAAATTGA
The DNA here is from genome assembly GCA_007115665.2 of Sequoiadendron giganteum. Classification (NCBI taxonomy): domain Eukaryota; kingdom Viridiplantae; phylum Streptophyta; class Pinopsida; order Cupressales; family Cupressaceae; genus Sequoiadendron; species Sequoiadendron giganteum. The sequence continues at coordinate 560,747,367 of CM021102.1, forward strand.
ATTCCAATGCATTAAGCATTGATTTCTTTTCCATTTGTGAAACCACTTTACTTACAGGCCAAAAACGTAACATTAACCTCAACAAGTCGTAAACGCTTACTCATTACTCTTAATTTTGAGAGGTATCTATTAATGTTGTTGACTGTCAATAATAATGTTGAAGCTATTCCTATTCCTCTAATATCTGATTTTATGTTAGAATAAAATCATTGTATTTTCCCTTTAAGAGCAGGAGTATCTTGAATGATTGATTTGTCATGGGACATGTGTCTATTATGATACTTACCAGTTGTCCTTTAATCTTACATCCCCTGTGACTGATAAAATAGCATGGTTTCCCCACATTGACTGCCCTAAGAAGATGAGTAGGGATAAGATGTTTATCCTCTATCCTCTTCTCATAGTTCACTTGCCCTCTATGATGATATGATGTTCTTCCTAAAGCTCCATTGCAGTCCATATGTATTTGAACTCTTGACTAATCCTTTAAACTACTTTGATCCTTCATGGCTGTATTTGACTTGAAGTGTATGCCGTGCTTGGTGGAGTGATTCTTGTGTAATGCATCCTTTGTAACTCAAATATTCATTTGTTGTTTCTTCAATCTTCATTATTGTTTGTAGTCACTCTTCTAGCTTTTCCAATGGATTGTCATACACTATTTATATTTCCCTCTAACATTTGAATATACCATTGTCTTCCCTTTGGCATTATGACAGTTTAATGTTTTGGTTTCTTTCTCAGCTGCTCCTTCAGAGGTCATTATGATTATTCTAATTTGGTGGTAGTGTTTTTAACTATTAGGACTACATTTTATCATTAAAATATTTTATTTCTAGCCTTTACCATGGGATCTACATCTTGATGCTTGACTACTCTAACCCTTTTCCATTGGAACTGCCCTTTAATGATAAATGTCTTTCCTTGGCATGTAAGTGACAGCTATAGCTTGTACCCATTTTAATTCATTAAATTCACACTTTATTCCTCTTTTGTAACTAAGAGGATAGTATGTTGGGCTCAACCTTTGTGGGAGCCACATTTTCCTCCACATAATGTGATGTTGAACAAAGTAATCCTGCATAGTGAACAAACAAGTTAATAAAAATAATGAAGCTCAAATCCTTATGATGATTGATGACCCTCTGCTTTTCCTAGATACTTGTGATAACTACATATTTGATTTTAATGCTTCATAAAAGTAGGTTACACATCTCTTGATATTTCATATGAAGAGAATTGGAATCCTGAGCTCTAACACCTTCTATTCCATCTCTTGCAATAATTTTGGAGCTTACTGAATAAAGGGATATGAAGATGCATCTGATTAACCTTGGGGTTCATCATTCAGGCAATGACGAATCCCTATTCCTTTCATGTGCTCTTTCAATTTTATTTAGATGTATAATTTAGTTTTATGTTGCATCCTTCAGTCATTCCCATGGCTTGTTTGGGACACCTTAAGCAATTTTTTTTGTAAAATGAATAAAAGACAACAATTCTTATGCAAATTTTGTGTAATCTTTTCTCTTGTAAAACACGTGCATAATAAAATTGCAATTTCATTTAATAGAATTTAATGTGTACCTTTATTCTTTTAATCATCATTGTTGATTGAGCTAAAAACATAATTAGGTAACATTTTGGTGACTTCTGCTATATGCTTGCCTGCTAAGCACTTTAGACCAGTTGCACTTACTTGTCCATTGGGCATAGGAGTCAATTCCTATCCTTTCATTCTAAAAAAAATATGTGTAACTCAGCTGTTAGAAATAGTACATTAGCAAAACAAAATTGAAAATAAACTACAATGGCTATGAACAAAGCCAACAATCTATGCACAACACTTCTTGGAAAATGAAAATTGAGCTCAAAATTGATGTGCAATCAACACTTATTAACTGAAAAAATCTACTATTCCCTAGCCTAAACAACAAAGGATGACACTCAGACAAATCCATTAACTGGCTTTGTAAAATAACTCCCCCTTCTAACCAAAAAAGGGTGCATCACATGTTTATGAATTGTTGATAAGAGGTGAGAATCATGAAGATACCCAACAAAATTTTGGAATGTTTCTTGAAGAACATAACCAAACTCACTCACCTCTTGAATTTTTTCAAACATACTGTTGTTTTGAGGTATATAAGTAAGTTGGGTTTGTTGCTCCTGATTTATAACTTCATGCTTGGGTGCCTTGGGTGCAAGCATGAGCTATGATACTTTGTTTGACTCCATCTGAGATAAATATCTAATTGGGAATCCTCTTAAAAGGATCAAAATTGAATTCTTATTGTTGCTTTCTTGCTGGTTAGTTGTTGTTTCAACCTCAACTCAGAAAGAAATGAATTGCTTTTGCTCATGTTCCACTTGCACAAAATTTTCATGTGTCTCAACCTCTTGATCATTCAAATCAAGGTTGCTCTCACTGATCTTCTCATGAATTTTTTCCTCTTGAGATGCTAATTTGACATCTAAATTTGAACAAAAAACCTCTAATTCATCCCAAAAAGAGTCATTGCCAAAATTTTCTTTACTTGTTTGCATAAGAGGAATCACCTTAGATTTAAGATCACCCTTTTCAAGCACAAGTTTTGAATTGACTGTTTGTTCAATATGGTAAACTTCTTTATGCAAAGAATTTTTATTAACCTCCAAAATAAGGCTGTCTTTTTTCTCTTTCATATAGATTGAGGCTTCAATCTCATCTTCGTCTTCATAAACCAGCAGTACATCATGTTTTACAATATCTTTTGGCTTTCTCAAAAAACTAGGTAGTTTCTCAAACAAAGAAACCAATTCTTCCTCCTCATGTGGTGCCTTATCGAATGAAACCTAAGCATCCTGTCTTTGTAACTGAAGATATTTACCTTTTAACCTCTTTACTATGATTTCATTCATCTTATAAATAGCATTAGAAAACCTTTCAAATGAATCAAAATGAAAGGGATTCAATGGCTAGCCCGATTCAACATCCTCTTCACATACATTATGCTCATATTTAGTTGGGGACACAGTACAAACAACTACAAGCTCCTACTATTCTTGCCATAGAGTTTCATTTTCATACCTACCTCCTTGTAAGAGGTATGTTTTCTCATATTGTATATCATACAGAGGATTGTAGACAACATATGAATCACGTTTTGTCTTCACTAACTCTTCCATTTCCCCATTATACCAACTTGGAATCTTAAATCTAAAAGACTTACTTGGAGATTGAATAGAATCACTTAGCTTGAAACTTGGAAATGAAACCTTGGGAATCTCTTCCTCTGTTGTCTGATCTATTGAATTAGAGGGAACTTGATTGAAGCAAGGAATGGAAAGAGCTGATTGAGCCTCCAACCTCTGAGCCTGGGCAAGAAAAAGATTCAGTTGTTCCTCTACTACTATTTTTTCTCTTACAAGATATTCTTCATACTTTTTTCTTTGCACCTCCAACTCCCACTCTTGAAGATAGGCCTGATAAGAAACATCTTCTTGTTGTGCATCAAACTCTTTTTGTTCCTAAATTTCATCCAACCTTTTTGTAAAATGAAGCAATATGTTCTTGATGTTAGCCATCTCTTTTTCGTTTTGAAGCTAATTGGGAATATAATAGTGTTGGTTTGAAACAACAATGGTTACTTGAGGTTGATTCAAAATATGAGAAGGCTGCCATAAAGGCTGATCAAGGGTGGGTGGGAGGTATTTATACTATGCCTATTTTTTTCTTTGTAAATCAAAGGAATTAGGTGTAAAATCAACATCATGATTAGCTTGATACAGATGGAAAGAGGGTATTTTAACAACTGCTTCACAAAATGGAGCATGATGAATCTTTCTTTTCTATATGAAATGGATACATATTTTCAACATTCAATAAGCTTGAAAATCAATGATAAATGAGATCTTCTACTAAAACTTTGAAACATACCAACACCTAGACTATTGAAACCAGTGGATCTGAATTTGGAGTCGCCAGATGTGTTTGAAGAACTTACCTCCAAAGGCATGAATTTGTTCATTTACAAACCAAAAACTAGTGAATGGTAGGAATGATTTGAACTAGGAGAGTCCTACCTAGTGTGCCAAAAACTGTTAACATGTAGGATTGCACCCTGATGCTAAGCTTGGAGGCTCAACAATCTTGCATAATTTGGAGATTCACCTTCAAATTGAGCAACCCACAGGCTCAAAGGTGTTTCCATGTTACACAAGATTGTTGAACCTCCAAGCTTAGCATCAAGGTGCAATCCTACATGTTAGTAGGAAGAACATGACAATTCAAGAAGCTACTAGAATAATGATAATAGAGGCAGGTCTATTGAAAGTTTACTGGAGAGAAGCAATTCACACTGTTGTTTATGTGCTCAACTAAGTTCAAGAAAATCTAACAATACTAAGAATCCCTATGAGCTATGGTATGAAAATATTCCTATTGTTAAGTATTTCAAGGTATTTGGAAGAAAATGTTATATCAGGAGAGATGAAGAAAATCTAGGAAAGTTTGATGCAGGATGTGATGAGGGTATCTTCCTTGGATTCTCTACATGAAGAAAAGATTACATATGTTACAATTAGAGGTTGAGAAAGGTTGTAGAAAGAAAAAATGTCAAGGTTGATGAAGCATTGGAGAATTCAATTAAAGTTGATGGATACGTGTTAGATGAACCTGATTGCAAAGAAGAAGAAGAAAAGGTTGAAGAACAAAAAAATCAGAATGAAGATGAAGAAGCTCCGAAAAAGGCTCTTAAACCCCTAAGAATGTGCAAAAGAATCATTTTGAAGATCAGATAATTGGAGACAAGAGGAAAGGTGTATTGACAAGAAGAAAAGCTATTGAAGTTGAGGTAAATTATTTCTTGCTTTCTAAAATTGAACCTAAGACTGTGAGTGAGGCATGTAAGGATGAACATTGGATGAAATCAATGGAAGAACTTATGCAAATTGAGAAAAATAAAACTTGGGAATTGGTTCCTAGACTAGAAAACAAGAACATAATTGGAAGCAAGTGGGTCTTTAGAAACAAACTGAATGAGAATGGAGAAGTGATAAGAAATAAGGCAAGGCTTGTGTGTAAGGGTTACTCACAAGTGGAAGGTATAAACTTTTAGGAGACATTTTGTCCGATGGATAAAATGGAAGCTATCAGAATGTTTTTTGGCATTTGCAACACAAAAATTTCATGGTTTATAGATGGATGTGAATTATGCTTTCTTAAATGGAGAGTTGGAAGAAGAAGTTTATATGGAAGAGCTGAAGGGATTCCAGTTATCAGATCAATTAGATATTGTTTGTAGATTGAAAAGGGCTTTATATGGCTTGAAGCAAGCTCCCAGAGCTTGGTATGCAAGGTTGGAAAAATATTTGATTCAACAAGGTTTCAACAAAGGTACTGCAGATAGAAATCTCTATTTCAAAATTAAAGATTACAAGATCTTGATAGTATTTGTGTATGTGGATGACATTATATTTGGAGGAAATGAAACTATGTGTAAGATGTTTGCAGAAGAAATGCATAAAGAGTTTGAGATGCCTATGTTTGGTGAGATGAATTTCTTCCTTGGGCTGAAAATCAATCAAATAAACAAAGGGATTTTCATTTCACAATCTAAGAAAATAAATGTTGAAGAATTTTGGGATGGATGGTTCCAAACTAGTATGCAATCCTATGGTAATTGGCTACAAATTGAGTAAGGATGATGATTCACCTAAGGCTGATCAAAGCAATTACAAATCCATGATTGGTGGACTATTGTATCTAACTGCTACCAAATCGGACATCATGCATGCAGTTTGTCTTGTGGCTAGATTTTAAGAGGATCCTAAAGAAACACATGTTGCAATTGCCAAGAGGATATTCAGATATCTAAAAGGCACTTTGAATCTTGGTTTATGGCATCCCAGGGATACTGAATTTACACTAAGTGATTATAGATGCAGATTGGGTAGGGTGTGCTGATGACATAAAAAGTACAAGTGGTGGTGTATTCTTTCTTGGATGCAGATTGGTGTCATGGTTAAGTAAAAAAAAAGATTCAGTTTCCTTATCCACTACAGAGGCTAAGTATATTGCTGCACCATCTTGTTGCACACAATTTTTGTGGATGATATAGACATTGAAGGATATTAGAGTCATGTATGATGATCCCATCTCTATTTTCTATGATAACACAAGTGCAATTAACATTTCAAAGAATCCAGTGATGCACTCAAGGACAAAGCTTATATCAATTAGGTATCACTTTTTGAGAGAGAAGGTTATGGAGAATGAAGTAAATCTTGAGTATGTACGTACAAAGGATCAAATTGCTAACATATTTACTAAGGCTCTTCCTAAAGATATTTTTGAGTATCTCCGAGAGATGTTAGGGGTTATTTCCCCTCCTTTCTTGAACTAAATGCATATGGAGATGCATCAATCTAGTGGATCTATGGATCTATCTTCTTTCTTGACTAATGTTTGGTGGCTACCTCTTAAGGGGAGTAAGTAGTGTCATGTTTTGTCATTATGTAAATGTTTGGGTATACTCCTAAGGGGAAGTATTCAGTGCTGGTATAGATCTTGGTCAATGTAAAAAGGAGAGAAAAAGAAAAAAATATTTTTCCTTTGTCATTGATGTCAAAGGGGGAGAAAAAGTATAATGTTAAAAATCTTATTCATTCAGAAAATTTGCAAGAAAAGTTGTTTAGAACAATTATGTTTTCTTTGATTTTTTTTCACATCATGTGCTGCCATCAATGAAAAATGGGGAGATTGTTGAAATTATAAAGTGTTTTCATTGATGTCAAATAGTTGGTGTTGTCATTGATGTCAACTATGTGTAGAGGAAGTTGGTTATTGACTATGTTGAGGATATTGAGAAAATTGTAATAAAGAAGGTTTGTTGTTTGTGCATGTATAGTTGAGACTTTGAAGAAGTGTTGTGAGTGCATGAAGCTATTATTTTATTTCAAAGTCTGAAGATGGGTTGGAATGAATTAATGAGCTGAAATGATGGTTTTGGTACTTGGTTTCTGTTATACCCAAAATAATTTTTTGCTTCAATAAGACATTTTGCTTAAAATGATCTAAATCATGTAAAATTATTATCAAAATTTCGTTTTAGGTGAAATAGAACATAGGATTTTTGTGGGTTTATGTCGAGGAAGACACTTGCAATTTTTTTTAAAATTTGAAAATCAGGGTTTCAAACCCCTGTTTTTAGGAAAACCCTAAAAAAAGGAACTTTCTAGAAATGATTGAAAATTATTTTGATAGGATAATTTGACTTCATGATCAAACTGGTCAAGTCAAAATCACCAAATTTTTTTTTTTACTTTGGTGGGTCTACTTCACTTTTTCAGAAGAAAAGCTAGGACCTTCACAACCATTAATGGCATATGGGCAGTATCAGGTGTTGAAATATAAGCCTCAAAAGCATCAACGAAGAATCCTGTTGGTGGTGTTTTCTGCACAACAACAACTTAGACATAATATAAAATATCCAATCTCTCTTGAAAGGTTGACCTCTATGAGAAAAGAGATAACCCCGAGGTCTCTCGGGTGTCAGGTCATGACAATGCAGTGGAACCACTCAGTGATAAATGTGAAAATGCTGGTAATCACAAAGGGACCTTACAAAACAAATCCTAGAAGCTCTAAACTTATTAGATTTTGTAACATAATGATACTTAAATTCCTTGTTCTAACCAAAGTTCAAATAAATGAAAAAAGATAAGGGTTTTAGAAATCTTGAGATTAATGCTACTCCTAAAATCAACAATACTAATGATGAAATACTTGGGACGGACCAATCCCTCAAAACTAATTTCTTCTCAACCTAGGCTATACCTGCAATCCTACATAAACAGTGCAATCTTCTAAGGAATCAAAGATTTTTAGATTATGGACATTCATTCAATGGAACTAGATAAATGCCCATAATTGAACTAAGAACATGAGTATCAGGTATAGGTTGACTTTGTGCAGCAATCCCACAATCAAAAAGCTGCCCAAAGTATGAACCGGTGATTGCTACAACACTCCAAGCATTAAATCACAAGCACCATTAAAATTAATTAACTCTAAATCTAAAATGCATTCAAATATTTCCAAGAAATTTCAAAGATAGAACAAGAACCATGCAGGACAAATCAATGCAAAGAAGACACCAATAATAACATAATGTCTTCACTTGTATTAAATCATCAGTAATAGCAACAATTCTGCTGTTCTGTGTTACAACACTTTCTTGAAATATGACTAACTCCTAATTCTAAATTTTTTCTCTACTTGCTAATCTACTTACAAGATCTAGTCTTCTAGCTTCGAACCAACTATTCTACAACAACCTTTTCAAATGAGGCCAAAGGCCATAATTAGAGAAATTTTTCCCGTGCTGGCTAGATCCAGGGTTATAGAGAAATTTGACCACCAACCCAATCGTTCCAAACAACCCACAATAAATCACCACCGTGCATTGAATGCATGAGGCACCCCTTCACATTGGCCTTGGAATTTTACAAATCATGGTACAGACCCAACAATCCTGTGAGTCACTCTCACCATTAATGCCTCAGCTGTGTGAGGCAGAAGAATGGCCATGTACAAGAAAGCTCGACTTGCCCTCAGCCACAAAGTGTACCTAGTCAAATCTCGCAGATCTCGCAACACCCTCAAAGTGCATGCATCCTTTTCTTCCCTCTTTGGCCCCAACAACAATAACTTGCTCGATCCAACCTGCCCTCAAAATGCCCACAATTAATATTCATTCTAGAATGAGAATCCAAGTCAGTCCATCATGAAAACACATATGCAATCATCAGAGAGACCAAAACAATCACCAGAATCAATTAAAACTTCATTAAAGCATCCCTATCAAAGTTTGGGATTTTCACCCCCTCGCGGAATTCAAGTCAGGAAGGAAATTTAGGAAATTCTAGGCCGGGCGGATTTTAGCGAGGGAAGCATAGAAATTACCAAAATTTTGATCACTCATCAGTCCAAAACTCAAGAAATGACTTGAAATACCATTAAATTATCCAAATCCTTTTTGCAATGCAAAACCATAAACAACTAGGCCACAAATCCTCTCAGTCATTGACAAATAACAGATTTCAAAAAAATCCAACAGGGATAGAAATTACTGAAACTAGTAATACTTAGCACACTTCAGGAAAAGGAAGGAGGAATGGATTATCAAGATTTTCCCAAGGAAAAGGTCTCTCCTGAAGTTAGCATAATTCACATGTCGTTGACTGAAAATTTTGACCTCCCAATGTCCCCAAAATTCCCAAAACCGCACTACCGTGAGCAAGGCATTCGACCATCGAGGTAACACGGTAACTGTGACACCGCAAACCAAGCACAAACCCCCCGCGATATGGCGGTGAACCACACAACCATGGCCGGGCTCAGAGACACCTGTGACATCAATGTAAATTGTGCTACCATGCCATTGACCAAAGACTCCCATGCTATTGCAACCCATCGTGCAAACCCCCATGGTAAGGCGGTAAAAATCCCTAAAGACGCAAACCGAGGAAACAAAGGAATGAAGGAAAAGTTAGAAAAAACTGGGGAAGACGGAAATCCGCGAAGCACCAAAATCCCCAAAGATAGCGCAGAACTAGCCAAAAAAAACTGCAAATCAGGTTAAACGAAGAGGCAAAGGAAATTTTGGAGGAATCTGGGGAAGACGCAATTCCGTGAAGCATTGAAATCTCCGGGATCAGTGCAAAACCAGCCCGATCGGGTATTCACAGCAGCCAAGGAAATCCGCCTAAAGGGAAAATTCCCAAAAACAAGGAAAAACCCGAGATTGACCCAAAGACCCAAAATTTTAAAAGTGTTAGCATAATAGGGGCACTTTACAAGCAAGATAGGAACCAAGGAACATTGCAAAGTAGCACAAATCTAGGACCAAAGGACCAAAAGATCGAAAATCACAAACCTCAAGATTTTCAAAGACAATCTTCAAAAGGCAAGGCCACAAAAAAGAGCCAAAAAACTAGGCAAAAGAGGGTCCCTACTTTCAGTGGGGTATGTGTGCAAAACTGTACAACAAATCCATGGTGAAAGATGCTCCAAAAGATGCTCTGTGATAAAGGGGATTTTCCAAAGTGAATTTTTTTGAAAATTGACTAAGTTAAGAGGATGCACGCTTTGCTACAAGGAAGAGGCTACATAGTCCATGCCTTAGCCATTTTTCCAACACCCGTACATGCAACATGGTGAAGGTGATTGCTAGGATGCACGTGTTCATGTTGTCGATGACAATTTTCAAACCAGTCAAGCTACACGGTGAACGCAAAGAGATGAGGATTTTCAAAGAAAATGATGAAACTACATCTAAAAGCGCCCCTACTAGCTAGGGGTTCCCATGAGGTTAAAAGGTCAAAGGCAGTCATCAAGCTTTTCCAAGATGGTCATCTCCTTTGTGTTTTTATTGGCTTTCCAGGGCATCGTCAAGCAAGATCACTTGATTCATCAATCATTAGAAAATGAAAGCAGAGATAGGAGATGTTGAAAGCATATATCATAAAGAACTATAATCACATCAAGGAAAAAATGCCCCTGCTTGATAGGGGTGTCCTTCATTTTTGGTCACCTAATGAACTTTTCAATGACTGATTTCTACAAGGCATCTGATGAACATCCTCTCAGCTTCGCGATCAATCCAGTTGCATGTTCATAGGACCTGTCAAGAATTCACAAACGAAGATCAAGAATAAAACATTAGAAGCAAAGGCAAAATGAAAGATGTGAAGAATTGGCTAAGTGTTAAGTAAAATGCACCTTCCTAGAAATAGGTGCCTAGATTTTTGGGAAATCAGATGTAGTCTGCAAGCTCAATGACCTCCAAGAAGTCCTTCTTTGTCTTTATCAATCTTAGCAATGGCACTGTCAGCAAATTCAATAGATAAATCTAAAATTTGATGATGAAGATCAAACTGGGGTTGTTCTTGAAAGGTTGCAAACTAAAAATGACAACACAAAAGGTCAAAGGCACCCCTGCAAGTAGGGGCACCCATAATTTTGAGACCCCTAAATTAAGTTTCATGGCTTGTGAAGCTAGTCATCCTTTCTGAAAATGAACTGGATATCCATCCCATGTTTCAACACTTTTGTTAGACTCATCAGTCATCGGTGATCTCAGAGCAGAAGACTGAGGGTCAAAATGGAGGAATTGAAGAACACTCAAGAGATTGACTGAGTTTGGTGAAAAATGTACCCTCTTGGGAAAAGGTGCCCAATAATTTGAGGTAGACTTGGGTTTTAAGCTTTGCAGCTCCCGAGCACACCTCTTCAGAGTTGATCAAACTCTGCAATGGACATGCTAGCAAGACTTCAAGATCGCTCGAGCAACCAAGATCAAGGATCGAACAGAGGCATTCTGTCATAGAAAAATTATGAAAAATCTTCAACTCCTCAACTTGGATGCCTAAAGTCAAAGTAGGCCTAGTTGATTGAAGTTGAGATATTTTAGAAGCCTCTTCATGCCTAAAACATCCCCAAATTGGTGTAAAATGCTCCAATGAACTTTAGATTAGGCAGATTGGCTCCTCAATCAAGAGTTGGTGCCCTAACTTGGTTTCTTTCACATGAAACAATATTTATCAAGTCTAGCCATCATTATTCATCATCTTTCTTTCTAGCTTGAAACTCAAGAACAAATATTTTTTCTCCCTAACGTCAATTGAATATCTGGTAGAGATTTTTCTCACTGTTCTTCACGCTTTCATGAAAAAATTGCATATAGGGATAATTTATCAGTGCTTGCATCTCCAGGCATGATTTTCTTGAAGATTCAGAGAGGCAGTTTATAACTTCCAAAATTCTTCTCCTCTTTTTCTTCTATTCTTGTCTTAGATCTTCTTGCATGTTGAAGTAAACGATAATTTTTCACAGATCTAACCTTCTGGGTATGCTCAACAAATTAGTTTCAACAAAACCCACATGTCAAATTCTTCTCAAAAAAGTTGCCTTGCTACCCCCTTTTTTAGGATTTCTAAAAAAAGTCACAATTTCAAAAAATAGACAAACTGGGTTTGTTTAGCTTTGAAGCGCCAACAAAACCCATGTGTTAGAATTTTTCGAGAAAAATAAGTTTATGGTGCGTCATTGCCTCTGCCACCAAAGGGCTCTTGCATTTTATAGGAAAATTCACTTTTTTGAATTTTTGACGTTCTGGGTTTGTTTAGAAAAATATTCTCAACAAAACTCACGTCTCAAAAAATTTCGTAAAAGTTACCACCGAGAAGGCTATTTTTAGCTGTAGCAAAAAAGTTGTCTGAACAATGTCGTGTTTATAGTCAATCTTCAAGGTTTGTAGAATGAAATTCTCTCAAGTTGAATACAAGACCAAGTCGGTCTTACTTCATGAATTCCTGAAAATGGCTAACACCAATTTGCATTGGGCACATGGACAAATTGACAAACATAGATACTCAAAAGTCCACATGGTTTCATACCTCATATATCTGATAGCCTTTCGAGGCCAGTTTAGAGGGTTGAATACCGTTGGAACTTTAGATATGCAAGCGAGTTTAGGATAATTTCTCACAGTTAGAGTGTTTGCAATCAAGCTTTGTGGTTTCATCATGCAACACTCTTCCATTGAGAAAAATCAAGAAAAGTGTTAGAAGCGTAAAGCAGCTGAAGAAATGGAGGTCATCATTTCAGTTATAGAGCCACCAATGTTACCATTCAGTGAACTAATAGTTGAGGCATATGACGACCTTTGGATGATGAGGCAGTTAACTGCTTCTTGGGGGAGATGATATCTCAAGATCACAAACAATGAACTCACAGTTAGGATCTCCCACCCTTCGAAAGGTGACATTACACACAAAATTTAACTTGATGCCTCTTTCCAAGTTAACTTAATGTCCGACCAATTGTGCATGTCTATCTTTGGAGACACCTTTGTACATATGGAGTTAATTTTGGTTTAGAATCAGTTAACTGAAGTAGACTTTCTAGTTAACTGTTAGATTACCTAATTTTAGGCATAGGAATAAATCTTGCATATTTTCAAGAACTAAGCGTTAACTCAAGGAGATTTTAGGGTTACCTACTCCTTTGAGCTTCTATAAATAAGAGCAACCTTACTCATTATTGTTTAACTTTTATTATTACACAAAATTGTTGCTCCATTGTGCAAAAAAGCTTGCAAGTCAATATTTGTTCACTCTTGGATGAGAGTTGTTTGGTTTGATCGCTATTGTGTATGATTTCATACCTTTTATGTCCCAAATCTTTGTAAATCATTGAACAAGTTTGAAGGAATAAATCAAAAGGAAAATGGGCAATTTGATCCAAAGTTTCAAGTTCTATCAGTGTCTATTTTTATAATCTATTGTTTCAATCTGCCCCTTGGACAAGCATTGGCGCCTCCTTGGGAATTTGGAGATTAATGGTTATCATTTTATGTTGTCTTATGATCTAGATTTCAGCCTACACCTCGAACAAGTTTCATCACCTCCTCAGGATTCTTGTTATCTATTTCATCATTCTTTGTTGTTTCTAGTAATCTAAGTCTCAACCTACACCTCAGATAGGTGTTGTCAACTCCTTGTGAACCTGAGATTCAACTTATCGTAAGAGTGTTTTCTTGCATAAGACCTTATCCCAGCATAGATTTGAAAGTTCAAAGCCTTCAGATGCATTTTGAGAGATGATTGGCCCAAGTGATCCAACTATTCCATTCCGCTAAGGCATTTTGAGTGTTTATGCACCCTTGTGCCCTTCTGCTGAGTAAAAAAGATAGGAACATTAGTCCATTTTACTTTTACGTAAATATCAGCAAAAATAAGGAGCTTCCCCTCCATAATTTCAAGAGAATTCATTACACATTGTGCATAGTTGTCCGTTCCAATAAGCACTCTAGAGGTGCTAATTGAAATGCCAACAGTTTCCAAGTGCTTTTGAGAAAATTTGATAAATAGAGAGAATAGTTTTTTGCGGGTATTCAATGTTTTCTCTGGGATGTGCTCCATGTTTCTTCTATGTTGATTCCATGCTTGTGTAGATCTAAGGTATTTTTCATGGTTTTTTGTAGTTTCTATATCTAGAATTTGGGATTTTGGATCATTGTACAATGCGAGTTATTTTCACTAGTGTGTGAACTAGTTGTTTAGTAATGTTTTTTGTGGTATGGGAGAAATAAATTTTCTCTACGTTTCTCTTCTATTTGGATTCAAGTTATGCAGATCTGAGAAGTTTTTTTTAATTCTTTTATCTTTTCGTCTTCAAAATTTTACTTGATTTGGTGTAGTACAGTGTAAGTATCATTTATCAATATGCAAAAAAGGGTTATCAGCTGTCCTAAATTGAAGTAGTTGTTGATGTGAATCTTGGTTGAAGTGGTTGATGAATCTTAAGTGATTCATGGATTGTTCTGGATTGATTTTGAATGAATTATGTTGTTCAGAATGTTTGGCTTGATTTAAGGAAGTGTGTACTTAATGTCTATGGTGTTTTGCACGGGTGTTGGTTGACCTTGTGTTTAAAATTACATGTGAGGCTTGTAGAAGCATGTTGAAGTGTGTTGGGATCTATTTGGGTCCTAATTAATTATTTGTGTAGGTCACCTTTCATTCCTATCCACTGTGGGAATGTTTGGGTTGTTGACCTATTTCAAATTTGAATGTATAACGACTAGTAGCCAACATTGGAGAATTTTTTTGAAGTAGACATTGATATAAATATGTATGGTGTTGATGCAAGAAGGATGATGAAAGACTACGAAGCAAGATAGATGCAATATTATTCAAGTGAAGTGTAATGACATGTGAATTTGAGCATCGAAGTGTGACTTTCATGTTAGGGTTCTGAAGGCAGTGAGCTAAAGGCATTTGATATCTTTCATGTGAGACTCCAAAAGTGTGTGAGAAATTGTGGTGGACTTATTATTGCATTGAGAAGTGCTTCTCTGTGTAACATTCTTCTTCTATCTTCTTGTATTCTTTCTGTGGTTGTGAGCCCTTTTGGACAGTGTGTCCTATTTTAGAAGTGAGCCTCTCTAGTAGTGAACCTTTGTATTCAATTTTGGAATTATTTATATTGTGAGCTAATCCTCACCGTGGTTTTTCCACGTAAATCTAGTGTTTTTATGTTCATGGTTTTACTAATTTCAGTTTTTGTTTCTACATTTAATTATTAAACACATTAGCAGAGTAATTTTTTTGTGAATTCTTGTAGATCTAACTTTTGTTGAGGGTTTTAAAAGTCAAAATTGCTACAACTGATTCACCCCCCTCAGTTGTCTTTTTCAAAAAAATTTAACCTCATATTGGAGGGATGCGAATCCCTTAGGAGGGGTAGACTCTTGGTATAGGGGATTACCTCTAATGGTGAGAGGTTATTTCCCTCTAGCATGACTATTGTAGTCTACATGAGGATTGAGGACCTCACATGTGGGATGATTGACCTCATTGGTTGGATTTTATTTTTATGTAGGATCAAGATGAAATATGTGATCGAGGTTAAAGAGGTCAGAACCAAGAGGTATTCTTGTCCCCTATTATATGACTTTCCTATGGATGACATCTTTGTTTATTCCAATGTATTTATCCGTGAGATATCGCCCTTGTTTGGAATCTATGATGATATTGAAATTGATAGTGTGCTCAAGTTGGTTAGGAATATCATCATTAGTTATACTATCATCATGTGGAAGTTTGGAATTTTATCCTAATAAAGGAAACATAGGAAGCTTATCGTACAATTGCGTTGAAAATATCATAGGAAGTATATACATTTTTTGTTGAAGCATATTTATAGAAATTTTAATATGTATACATTGCACATTATGTTTATACCTGGGATATACACACCACGTGGCATACATACACATATACACTACATATATACTTGCATAATGTGTGTTTCTTCTTATATATATGCATTGTGTATATATTTACACAACGTGATGATTTAGATAATAATATATACACATATTATGTATATATATGGTGTGACATACATTGTATACACACACGTAAGGAAACATACCAGATAGGAATAATGTATAACCTATATTTTGATCGAGATTGAAATCTACTAGAAATTTTAGTTTTAAAGAACTTTAATTTTATAGATTTTAATTTATAATCATTTGAAATCCATGAGCATTAATTGTTTTTCACAACCTTTTTGAATTTATCACTTTGGATTTATTTGAATTTTTTTTTTTTTTTCTTGAAGTCCATAGGTCCAAGGGTGGTAGGAAGATTTTAGGTTATTTTTTCCCTTCATCTCCAACCTTAGTCACATTGATGACCAGGCACTAGGCCCTAAAGCAAGTTCTTGGCCATGAGATTTGTCTAGCCCCTGGTCACAACTAGAGCTCGAGTGCTAAAATTTAGTCCCCAATCCCCACAGCTCCTTGCATGTAGCACCTACTCACTTGGGTGAATAGGGCTGCCAATAGGGGCTAAAGACCTTTATCTCACCATTCAAACATCCTAAGAAAGAACTTATATTCAAACTATGATACATTTCTCATTTTTTTAATCAAATTTTAAAAATTTATAATAATTGGAAATCTGATTTAGACATTGACCCAGTGATGAAGGTTTAAGTCAAAAAAATAAATATAAATTTTAGGTATAAGGGTTCAAAGTTAGACTTTGTTTTGTAATTCAAAGGATCATAACTTTTTTAAAAAATTATCATTTTTTAGTTCTATTTAAAAAATATAAAAAAAAATCCATAGAATCTCTTTTTGTAGGATTAATTAGTTTTCTATTTTTGACTAATTTTTGTTTTTATTTTTTAGGGGTCCTACTTAGGTATTTCATCACCCTAAGGGATGTACTCAACTCCAGTGTTCTAGTAGAGTATAAATAGTGGGGGGTGAATCAAAATAAATTCTTCTTGGATGTTATGATTTTTTATTCAGCCCAAGCCCTTGAGAAATTTATACCTTGGGGAAGTGAATGAAAAGGTTGGGTTACCATCTTCTCTCTATTTTTTGATGATTTTTCACTTTTAGATTCATAGACTAAGCTTCATGTACCCTTGTGGTATTTGGAGGATCCCCCTAGTTAGCCTTGCATAGACTAGAATAAGACCTTTCATATATTTCTTAGTGTGGTGCAAGGCTTAGTATGAAGCCTAAAGTTACTTACCATGTACCTCCTTGAGTAGTGATATAAAATATTTGGGAATAGTGTTGAGGGCCTCTAAAGGAAGGGAAAATGTGAGTTGATCATGTGCCATTGGATCCTACCTATCAAATATTGAAAGATAGCTTCCCTACACTATCTTGATATATTTTATCATGTGGGCCTACACTAATTTTACACTCCTTGAATAATTTTATGATTTTTATTGTGTCTTCTTATTTTAATGTTGTATATACGAAGTGCTTGTTTGTAAACCTTCACTACCAAGTTTGAGTCAAGTATAGCTTTAAGTCCTTTTTCTTGTTTGAAAATATAGTGTCCATTGATATCCTTGAAACATAAGCATTAAATCCAAACCTAGGATAGCCATTTACTTCCAATATTAGAGAAAACTATATATAGCATTGGTCATCACTAAATCCATAACCCAACATCTCCCCCATTAAACGCATACCTTGTCCATTTAATATTTATCAAACCTAACCATATCCCTAATTATCAATCCATTTTCCACACTTTAACTTATCCTATTGTCTACCCTTTTAGAAAACATATTGAGTGCAAGATATACATCCTTTTGTCACTCATTATCACCTTGTTCATAACCCTATTCACCCTTGAGTCACATTCAAGAGAACATAGGATACCCTTGATCACCATACTGTCATCATTATCTTTTATACACATCATTCCTATAGTACACACCCATCATCAATCCAAATCAGTCCCTAGTCATAGTTGAAAGCACCACTTTTGTATCTCTTAATCAAAATCAACACCTTAGTTCAACCTTTTGGACATCAATCACTCTAAGGCCCATTTTTAATCCTTGGAAAATCTACACCAATCTATAGATTCCAAAATCAAGTCATAATTAAACCATCCTTAAGATCCAAATTTGTGTAACCTATATTTTAATCCAATATTATCAAATCCAATTCGTATTGTCCAATTGACCACCTTTTTCTATATTTGGGATCATTTCATTCCCTAGTCAAGTTGTCCATCCTAATTCATCCCAACTCATCCATCCCATCACCTAAGGTTATCCACCATTATTAGGATTTTATCCTTTTTTATTAGTTACCAAAATCCTAATAAGGTCACCAAATCTATCCGCATCCATCCTTTTCCCACATAAAATTTTAAAACAATACCAATTCCTTCTATCACTTGAATTACTATATGTGAAAACATAGAAGAAAATAATTTTCATAGTCAACTACTCACAAAAAGGTTCCCTTTCCTAGGAGAATCTTCTCATCATGATAATAGTGAAATTGACAATAAAACTTTTGATCAACCTAAATATATTATCAATTCATATGCCATCCTAGATTCTAAACAAGGGTGAGATCCCATGGAGATATAAAGTGAAAAAAATAAAGATGTCATCCTTAGACAAGTCACAAAATTGAGGGAAAAAATACCTCCTAGTTATGACATCTCCAACCTTGATCACATAGTTCATCTTGATCCCACCCATAAATTCATTCATCCAACACAAGACCAATTTTATCCTCACGTATAATATATCACTCCTACTAAAGGAAAACAACCCCTTACCTTTAGAGGTAATCCCTTATATCAAGGGTTTGTACCACCTAAAGTATCCACTTCCATTCCTAATGAGGTTCAAAATCCCATGTCCACTAGTCAGATGAAATCTACAATAAATATACCAATTGGAACACAAACCAAAACTACCTATATAGACCCAATCTCCATTTCCATTCCTAGTTCAAAATTATCCCATATCTCTACTTCTACCATTACCATACCTAATTCACCCAAGATCACCATCAATTCCAAGAGTGATCTCAACTAATATCAAAATTCCATCTTACCTAAGGTCTATAATACACAACATCATCCATACACCTATCCACCACCAAGTATGTCCTTTGATCAATAATGTTAAGCCATGAAAGATGCTCTTAGGGGTATCCTAGGAGGATCTTCTAAGAAATCATGTACCTTTGAGGATTTTCCCCCCTATCTCTTTGATAGGTCAATATCACAAGTCCCTTTCTTGACCTCTTTTTAAATTCATAGGTATAACAAGTACAAGGGGAAGGGAGATTCTAGGGAACATGTTAAGAAATTCTTCATGGATATTCAAGAAGTGGTGCACAAAGACACATACTTACAATGCTTATTCCATCATAAATTATGTGGGAAAGCACTTGAATGGTTCTTGCATCAATATAAGGGGTCCATCACATCCTTTACTGACCTAGTTCAAAACTTTATCAAAAATTTCTCCTACAACATGGAGCATGAGCTCATCATGATGGAATTATGCAACACCAAACAAAAATCAGGGGAAATTTTTTCATCTTTCTTTCAATTTTGTAGAGATTTAAACAGTATATTTTTATGGCCAATATTAGAAAAACATTTAGTTCACATTTTTGCCACAAATATTAATCCAGATTTGGCCTTTCACCTCCAATTTCAATGTGCCACTTCTTTTGATGAACTTATTTAAAGAGGAATTAAAATTAGAAAGTATCTCATTGCTAAAGGGTTATCAAAATTTATTCCAAGGATCACAACCAAAATGATAAATCTAAATTTTCCAATGGTAAACCTAAGTTCTTTAGAAAAAAAAGAATGTAGTTGGAGATGGGGTTACTAATTCAAAATATATCTAAAATTTCTAATAAACCTCATAAATTTTTATCCCATCCACACCCCAAAACCACAATGAAAAATAAGATAATTTACACATTAAGGGGAACCCATTACATCAATCCTCCATCAACTTGTCAAGGATAACAAGGTGGCCTTTCCATTCACAATTGTTTTATGATAATTATCCAAATACTTCATGGTATAAGGAATATGAATATTATCATTATCATCGTATCAAAGGTTATGCCACAATACAGTGTATGAAATTGAAACATTATATACAAGACATTATAAATAAAGGTGAGATTAAAACTAAAGGATCGTCAAACACCTCACCTAATAAAGGTCTTGTATATAAACTCCTTGGGACATCTTAAACCGTATCCTACAAGAATCACAAGTCCCTAATGATATCAACCTTCCATGTTTCTAGGACCTTGTTGGCCACCTTTCCACTATCTATTGCATCAATTTCACTCCAATTCATTTTCCTTCACTTGATCCATCCCATAATTTCCCACTCCATATACAAGATTTTATTTACAAACATAAGATAAAATGAAGGCTCATAGATAGTGGGTCAAGCCTAAATATTTGTACACTTAAGTTGGTACAATATTTGTGATTTAGGAGCATCTGGGTGCATGGGCAAGCCTATACACCAAAAAATATTTAATCTTTTCTCTTTGATTCTTTTGTTTGTTGTATCTTGCAGGCAAGAAATTATTTTTATTTAAAATTTCTCAATTTTGACGTTATCCAGTTGAATTTGAATTTAATAAAAATTTGAATTAGAGTTGCTAGAAAATGGGAATTGATGAAGTCTTAGGAGTTAAAGAATACCATACCTAGGCATGAGGGAGCTACAATTGGGTTGTGTAACTCCTCAAAATATTTAAAAATTAGCATTGAATTGATGATGGGGAGATCCAAGCACTTGTTAGAGGTATTGGAATGAGATTGTGCAAGGAAAAATTAGAAAATTGAATTGAAATCTTATAGGAGAAGTGGAGGGAGGGAATTTTCCTAATGCCTAGGAAGGAAAAGAGTTATTTTTGCAGCCTAGAGGTGAGAAAGAAGGCTACACACAATAGAGGAATGGAGTCCAGAAAATGGAAAATGAGAAAATACAAGATTTTGAAGAGAATTTCATGTGAAGTAAAGAAAGTGGATACCCAAGAGTGAATCAAAAGGATTTGAGTGTGATTTTTCTACTATTGTAGTAGATTGGAGGTGTCTTGTTGATTCACTAACTCATTTGATTGCAAAATCCGACGAAACCTTTCGACGAAAGCTATATAATCAGATGTATCGTCGGGTACTTATGCAAATTTTCATTTTTTTAAAAAAATTTATCCTCGATGTTTGTCAGAATTTCGACGAACCATTTTTTTTGTCTACTTTTCGATGAAGATCTTTCACCAAAATTTTGATGGACCTGCAAAGTTAAATTGTGGTGGACATAAATAAAAATGAGTTCGACTATTTATTGCGATAGTGTTTTGCTTGACAGTTTTCTTGGGGAAAATCAAAAGAAACTGAAGAAGATATCGCCAGGTTGAGGTTAGTCATTGTATTTTTCTAGAACTCATTTGTGAAGTCAGATTTGTACTTCTAGGTTTGAAAATCATATTCTAAAGAAACATCTCATCAGATTTCATTTTTAGTCTTGTGCATTTTTAGAAATTCATTTCCAGATTTTAGACCTAACTTCACAAATTCTTTATAACTGATGGAAAATTATTGATGGATTTGGACAAAGATTATATTTGCAAGGTTTCAATTTTAACCCTAATGATCAATTTTCAATAGATTTGGGAGCCATAGCTAGATAATATCAAAGGTGTTGATTTTTTTTTACTGTAACCAAGTTTATCTTCTAAACACATAGCATATAAAATCTCAGATAATACTACCTTACAATACCATCAATCTATATTCTAACCCAATACTACTTATCAAATCCTTATATGAACATAGTCACCTATAACCTCACTCAAGAATTTTAATTAATTCCTTGAATTAAAGCCAAAATGAGAATTACACACACCATAACAGTGAGATCAACAGAATAACCCTTGATCATTTTATTCAAGATAATAATATATTCATACAATGGAGATACATGACCTTGAAATGAGTAATTTTCATTCAGATGCTAGTACTGTCTTGAAAATTAAGTACCCATGACACTAAAACCTACAACAGAATGACACCAAACCTAAGAATAGTATCTTCACTATAATATCAGGCTCTTTACAAATTCACTTAGACTCGACCTAAAGATATCTAACTTGCTAACCCACATTTCTGGTCTTGAAATCCTTCTTATAGGGAAAATGAAGGAGCAACAAGCATCAGACCAGAAATACACCCGTCACTGGTCACTTGGACTGCCTTATGACATTTCAAAAATTGGTTACAACAGCTGAGTCTCTAAAGAATCTTCTTGTTCATCCTGTCCAATGGAGAATAACTGTTGCATTTTCTAAACTTCAAAAACTTGCACCAAAACTGCCACCAACACATAGCCAAAATTTGTTATAACCATAACCACTGAGTTGTTAACTGTTGGTTGTAGACTCTGTCATATTCTTGTTCAGTTAAGTACTTTTCTACCCATCCTTGATATTCCTCATCCGTTGGCCAATTAAAATTTACCACTTCATTTACCTTGGCACTATAAGGTGTATACTTTATTGCTACTTGATTCACCTCCCTTTCAAAAGATTCCAAAAATGTGCTAGTGTTAATGATTTTATCCATACTAGTCATCAGCATGTCATAATCTGAGTCATCACAAATCAATTTGATTTGTGCATTGATGATTTCATCTACCCTGTCCCGTCATTTTTACAGTGATCTAACATTTCCTTGGGCATTTACAATATCTGGTAAAGATGTGTCACTCCAGTCATCAAAACTCTTTACCAATTCTTTAATCCTCCTACTAAAATCATTAGGTAAGGCCTGGAAACCTTGCAGTGACCTCACAAAGTCTTGAGTAGGCCTTAATTTTTTAGGCCTATTAGCTGCATTTTGAGAAATTCATTTCCAAATTTTGTTGTGCAAGTTCAATATTCTGATTTTAGGAGTCTAACAGTTGGAAATCATAGTAAAATCATAATTTAATAATTTATGGAATTAGCATTTGAAAGTGTTTTTTGGGGTCATTAACTTCATACTATCTTCTCTTTTGCAGGGGTGGTTGCATGCCAATTTTTTTGGTTTAAAATATCATAATTATTATATTTTGTTACCTGTGTATGATTAAAAATTATTGGAGTGTGAGTTTGATATTTTTTGAAGATCTAAATATTCAAGCTTGGTAAAGAAAAATCATGTCAGATAATATTAGTCCAGAATAAATTGAAGAGTCACTTGATAGATTGTGGGCTAGATTAAAAAGAAAGGTTGATGGGAAATGTTATTGTCCTTGCAATAATTGCAAGGGTTTAAAGATGAGAAGAATTTTAATCACAACAGCTGAGAAACATTGTAGGCAGCATGGCCACATTGAAGGGGGGCATGGTTATCGTCCATTGGTAAGTTGTTTATTATATGTGTTTATATTGATTGAATTTGTAAATGTTTATATTGTTTTAACATTTGATATATATATATATATATATATATATATATATAAAATCACTTGATCATGATCATGGTTTATTTGTGTCTATAATTATTATAAAGGTGGGGCGCCCTAGGGCACATGATATGGATTATCACGGCCCAGAGAATGTGGTCTTGCAAGTGGAGGAACATGGAGTTGTGAATATCGAAGATGAAGTTAATGATCCTATGGAGGAAGATGATCATGCGCCAGAAAAAACAATTGAAGATGATGGTACAAATACATTGATCCATGACACATGTAGTGGCACATTTGATCATGTTGATCGAGATGACTTTGATGATGTTTATGATTTACCTATACTTGAGAAGGCATACAAGCCCCTTTATGAAGACTCCCAAATGACTCTTCTCTTTGTTGTATTGTTGTTCGTGAACTTGAAGGTTATGAATGGTTTATCCAACATAGCAATCTCACGGATGTTAAGGTATGTCATATATGTCATTTTTTTTCATCTATTTTAATTGTTGTTAGTTCATCGTGAGTAAATAAAGGATGAAGTATGTACCATTAATATTCTTTATATTAAGAAATTATTTTTTGTTGTAGATTGATTGGTGAATTTTTGTTACCACCATCAAATATTTTACCTCACTCATACCGAGATTTATCTGGAATTATCAAAGGTATTGGAATGGAGTATCAAGCAATAAATGCATGTCCCAATGATCATATTAGTTATCATAAACAACATGAATTTGCAATAGAATTCTCAAAATGTCATATCAGTAGATATTGAACAAATCAGCTAATGAAAAAGGCGCCTCACAAGTTTCTTCGTTATATTCCCATTATTCCACGTATGCAACAATTATTTAGGTGTGAAAGCTTAGCGCAATTTATGGATTACCATGCACAAAATAGAAGTGTAGATAAGATTCTTTGAATGTCTGTGAATAGTTCTAAATTTAGGGAAATGGAGTAAAAATGGCCACACTTTAAAGAAGAACCTAGTAATCTCAGACTTTCATTGGCAGCGAACGGTGTCAATCCATTTGGAGAGTTGAGATCTATTAACTCGGTGTGGCCTATTTTTGTTATCAACAATAACTTTCCTCCATGGATGTCAATAAAGAGGGAGCACATAATGTTGGCAATGATTGTTCCAAATATTTTTTTACATCAATTTTATTTAATGTAGTAGCATGTCATTTGTCTTATTTGTTGCATAATGACATATATTTTTTCATTTAATAGTCATGTACATGAATTTATATATATTGCAGTAAAATGGTTATAATAATTATGTAATGTTTGTATTCATTTAACTAGGTAAGTACCAAGTTAAAGATATGAATGTATATATTGAGCCTCTTATCGATGAGTTACTAAAGTTATGGAATATCGTGACTATGTATGACGTATCTAGACCAATAGGAAAAAGACAATTTGAATTCCATGCAATGCTTGTATGGACAATTCATGATGCCCCAGGGTTAACACATTTTTTTGGTATGTTATAACATTCGAATGCATGACTTTAATGATATTTAATTTTATGAAGTAGATATCATGCATGTTTTTTAAATAATCTATTCATTATATATAATTATAAAAATTGAAATATTTAATCCAATTATATATGATTTGCAGGTCTTCAAACAAAGGGAAAATTTTCATGTCCAATTTGTGGTCCAAAGATGAAATATTGTCGTTAAACAAGTTTAGGAAAGTAGGTGTTTGATGAGTATAGGCACTTCCTCCACAGAAATCATAAGTATAAAACTATTGAAAAACATATTTTCAATGGGAAAGAGGAGACTACATCAAAACCATGAAGAAGGACACCTTGCCTATGGAAGTCAGAATATAATAGAATTAATCATCAAGGTTATACATCAGATCAAATTGTTTATCTATCTTATATGATACGATTTGAATTTATATTTTTATATTGTGTTGTGTTTACTCATGTTGTAATTGACAATGATTTTCATTGTTAGTTTGTTTAACTTATATGCTTCATGAAGGTCGTCAAGGCATTAATGGTCAGCTTCCATAGGGACTAAAAAGTTATCCCAGACAATTTAGTAGGTTGCCCTACTATGAGCAGCTACAAATTGTGCATTTGCTTGATACAATGCATATTAGAAAGAATATGACAGAAACGTTATGGAAAATATTGGATGGAAGGCATGACAAAGAAAAAAATGTCAAAATTTGTAGTGACATTCAGGAAGCCAATCATGCAATGAAAAATGTCATTCAATTAAATAGCGATGGAGACCAAATTAATATAAGTGCCCTTCCTTGGTTATTAACGGAGTAGCAAAACAATGCTATAAAAGAAGTCATACGAAAAATTTGATTTCCCACAGGATTTGTTGCGAACATAAACAATATCATAACAAAGAAAGGTGAATTTGGGTTAGGCATGAAAATGCATGATTGGCATACCTTCATTAAGGTAATTATTTTGGTATATTATATATATATATATATATATTTGTATACTACATGTACGTTTCAGTGTATTATGTTTACTACTTTTGGAAAAATATTAATGAAAAGATCATTTTATAATTGTTGCAGTACGTTCTACCTCTATCTCTCCCAGACAACTTCGACAACAATGTCAAGCAAGTTATATATGATCTTGGAAAATACATGAGGTAAGTAGTGATATTTGTTCAATTCATTATATATTTTTGTTAAATCTCATTAATATATTTGTGCCTTGAATCACTTGTAGATGGTTGTCATCTAAAGCAATCCACAAAGAAGATATAAATTATTGGAAGAGAAAAATTTCTCGTCTAATGTGTGAATTGTAAAAGTGTCTACCTTCAACATTTTTCAATGCACAAGAACACTACCTCATACACCAAGTTGAGGAGATTGAATTGTGTGGACCTGTACACACAAGGTCAATGTGGATGGTTGAGAAGCACTTGAAATTTTTGAAGGCTTTGGTTAGAAAAAGAGCACATCCCGAGAGTTCTATGGTGGAGGGATACATGGTGTACCAGACCATGGTGTACATTACTGAATATCTTCCTAAGTTTGTAGAAAAGATCCATGTATATCGCATTTGGGATCCCAACTCCATTAAAAAATTCGAAAGGGAGTACCTGATGGGGAAAGGTAGATTGAGGAAAGTGACAGGTAATTATAAGATGTCATGGAGATTAATTAGAATACATTTTACATTTGGTTTTTATGTATATTGTACTTATTTAATTGTTAATCTTCAATATTCATCAATTATAAATTAAGGTCGTATACCATGGTAATTAACTAATTATTTGTCGTTTGTGAATTTTAATTTTTTTTTGATATAGTTGGTCGAGAGTGGGATGCACTACATTTGTTCACAAAAATTCTTGATTGGATGACGATATGGATTGAACGATGTCAACAATTTGGTCGCACATTAACATGGGAAGGTGTGGCTTCATTGGTTAAAGAAGCTCATTGTAATGGAGATTCCAATGTTACACCAAGGGAAATTTATTTAGCATATGGTTTAAGAGATAAACAGGTAGGTATAAATATATTAATCACCAATATTATTTAATTATTTTCAATTATATTGATGTATATATATGTTGAGATTTTTTTCTTTGCATACATTCGGCCAAGAATAAATATGTTTATCAACTGATGATATTGCAATAAGTTTTACATGTTTGACACATTGTAGGTGAAACATCACAAGGCTATGTGGTGCAATGGTCATAAATTTTGAATCAAAAAGTTGGATGATAGGAAGAAAACTTGTGATTCTAGGATAACTGCAGTCTTCTAGGTGACTAATGTTTCATCTAGAAGCGACATACATCCAGAAGTCTCAAAAAATCAATATTATGGGATTTTGGATGATATACTTGAGTGTGACTTTAAGTCCTTCAAATTAGTTCTATTTTTCGTCCTATGGTATAGGCTATGATTGAATGAAAATGATCTCGAGAGAACTATTATTGAACATGATAATGGATTTACCATGGTTAATACAAGGTATTTTGAGTGAGCTAGAAATTAGCCCTATGTCCTTCCAAGCCAATGTGAGCAGGTATTTTACTCAGAGGTTCCAGGTAAAGTGGGTTGGCCATATGTTGTTAGACATGATCCAAGAGGAAGGTCGGTAAAGTATAATGTGCTGGAAGAAGAAGATATTGAAGAAATAGAAGATGATGTAGATGATGATCAGGATCAACAGTTAGTTGATGATGTACCTGACGAAGATGTTGAAGAGGAGGAACTAGATCATGATGATATAGGATTTAATGTTCATGAAAATGATATCCATGTGGATAATGACATTATCGAAACTGATATCAATGACGATGATGATGATATGACCAATCCTTACAATGTTGAATCTGGATCGGATGATACAAAAAAAGAGTTGGATGAAGAAGAAGATCAATGATATTGAAATGTATGAGTTATGTGATTGTATTATCTATTTGATATGAATTTCTTGATAGAATTATATTTGACTTATGTGGTTACATAATTAATTTATGATGTTTTTAATTTTAATTATATTAGAATATGTTCAGTTAACAGATGTAAAAAATAAAATGTATAAACCAAAAGATGAAAGCGTGAGACCATTGCCTTGTTGGGTGTATGGATTCTAATGAAGATCTATAAAAGTGTAATCTATGATGGCAATAATTCAAAGTATTTGGCACACAGATGTAGTTTATAACTTGTATAAATGTGCAAGTAAATGACTGACAAAATCTACTTGAGATAGAATGACAATCCTAGTTATGTGATTCTTCTTATTGATCCAATTAATAATCTTCAGTTACTGTGATTGACTAGAAGGGTTTAATCTTCACTTGAAAGAACCAAATAATCACATCACACAAATACAACAAATGTGTATCAATAAACTGAATATATATATGATTGATATATCAATTTAAACAACAGAAAAGCATCAAAATGGAGACAACCAGATAACTATATAATTCCACAAACAACTGATACCAAAATTAAGCCACAAGTTCATACATCTTCATTAACTTCATCAAAATTCATACATGCATCTGAGTCTTTTAAAGAAAATTCTACTGTATCTTTCTCGTATCCGCCTATATTTATTTTACATTATGAAACAGATATAAATATATCAAAATTGTGAAAGGGAGCATCCTTTGAGAAATGTCTTTTGCTTAACAACAATAAAAAACTAGAAATTATGCTCTATTAAGCCATAAATAGATGTTTGACAGATAATCTCGGTAAGCTGGCCGCTTGTGTTTATCAGCATCCTCCAATGCATTCCTTATGGCTATCTCCATTTCAAACATCTTCTCATTCTGTTCACATGCCCTATCCATTGGTAAATCATTTCCTGTGGTTGTCTCCATAATTGTTTGCATCATCGTCTCGCATTCCTTCATCCATCCTGTGGTAATAGACATTGTTTTACTCCTCTTCGATTAAGTTCTTGTCCACCCATCTCTGATACTCTTCATCCATTGGCCAGCCAAAATTCACCACCTCATTCACCTTAGTATTGTAAGGTGTGTACTTCACTGCAACCTAATTGACTTCCCTTTCAAAAAACTCTAAGAATTTGTTGGTTTTAATTATCTTATCCATACTATTTACCAGCAAATCATAGTTTGAATCATCACAAATCAATTTGATTTGTGCATTGATAAATTATTTTGCCCCATCCTACCACTATTTCAATGTCTTAACATTTCCTTGTGCATCAATAATGTCTGGAAAAAATGTATCATTCCAGTCATCAAAGCTCTTTATCATCTCCCTAATTCTTCTACTCAAATCATCAGGTAGGGCGTGGAATCCGTTCAATGATTTTACAAAGATTTAAGTAGGCTTCAATGACTGGGGCCTATTGTCTGCTTCAAACCTAGAAGATTTGTACATAATATCCAGATCATTGGCCCTAGGGATCCATTTCTCAACCAAAGGCAAAATTGTTTCCCGATCCCTATTGATATTTTTTATTCCATTCAAGAATAAAGAATACAAAGAATGTACAAATGGTAATTTACCATGAACCTTTTCATTAAGATGCCTCAAAACTGTGTCAACCACCTCACTTTTTTTGGCAATTGCATCATCCTCACTTTTTTTTAAGGCAGCTTTCAATTCTATGATCCTATTCAACATTTTCTTCTTGGTGGGATCAACAGAATATTCAACTTCTTCTTCAACTGGCCCTAGTGTAGGACTGAGAGCAGGTGCCTAGATGGGGGGCCTCGGAGTTGAAATAGTTGGAGTAGTAGGGGGGACCAATCCTGTAATAGAAGGCAATGCTCTGATACCAGGAGCACTGGAGGATTCTCCCACCTACCCATATTTCAACCTATCTACTTCAGATTGCAGCTCAACATTCCTTTGTTGCATCCTAATATATTCTACAATTATCATATTGTATTTCTCCATCAGACTCTTCTCTCTCAGCTGTCTTTTGGGCCAATTTGGCCACATTTACTATCAGGCTTGTAGCTTCTTTTGTTGAAGTTTCAGAAACTCTCTTGATGATTAGACCTCCCCTTAGGTGTGGAATAATATCAGTTACATTTGGATTTCTACCCTGGGGTGCCAATTCCCATATGGCCAGAGTTTCATACTCCTCATTGAAGATAGATTCCTGCAGAGCTGCCTTAACCTCTTCTTCATGGTATTGTATAGGGTGCTTGGACTATAAGATAGCATTGAATGCAACTACATCAGCTATGTCCCATTCAAGAAAAAGTAAGACACCAACCTGAGTCACAATGCCTTTGAATTCTTCCAATAATTCAGCCTTAACCTCATCATAATTCTCCTACTCAGACCTATCAGGTCTCAATTCTCTCCTACTCTTGCATTTGTTTTGATACTCTTCTAGTTTCATCCTCCAAACTAGTTGCAAGAATACAAGAGTCTTTACAAATGCATCATCATCCAAGAATGCCTTGTAGGCCTTCATCCTGGCATCTTGTACACATTGCCCCTTTACATCCATATCAAAAAGCACCAATTGTGTTGATCTAGGAGGGGAAGGGATACCAACCTTCATATCTTGATCAGTCACAATTATCTCATCCATCAGAGTTTCCTGTGTTTCCTCAACTCTCTGCCTCTTAGGGCTTAACTCTGATGGTAACACTAGAGGATCACCTCTTGGTGGTGAATCTAGATCCACAATCCTTATCCCTCTGGGTGCTCTGATCCTTGGATCCAACTGTGATGATGCTTGCATGACTTGTTTTCCCTTCTTATCCCCTTCATCCTCATCACTGCTCACATTCCTCTTTCTCTTGTATAGAGGCCTGTCAACTGGTGGCTGATAAGCTGGCCTTTTTTCTTCAAGCCTCACATCCGATCTTTCTATACCAAAATCTAATTCCAAACTGACCCTCTTGGTCATCAAGGTGCCCATGATATATTTGAAATTAGCCATTAAGAAGTCTATTCTATTGTGAAATGGAGTGAAATCCATTAATGGATCATATTTTGGATCCATTTTATGTATTATAGCCAGCAACTTTTCATATGCAATCCATTTTTCTTTATTCAACTCATGCCCATTCAAATCAAACACATTTTTGATTAGGTCCTCAGGAAAGTTGAATTCATGTGCAAATTTGTCACCTTTAATTCATTGTCTGAATAATGTAAAGAATCCCTCAAGGTCATGTTGTCTCCTAGGACCATTCCTCAAATTGAAGTCATCAAAAAACCTTATGAAGTGGACCCATCCTCCCTTGGAACAGACAAAATCAGAAACAACAGTGTAGTTAGGGAACAAAGTCCCTTTTTCTTTCTTTGTTAGGTTGTCCTCATGAATACAACCTAGTTGCCACATAACTTCGATAAACCCCATCCTTGATGGTACATTAAAGGGGAGGATATGAGGGGTTCCCTGGAAACCATACACCCTCAAGAAAATGCTTATAGGGTACAAGATGATATCACCCCAATTGTGACACACTTTTAAAATAGGCTTCCTCACCTTCGGTCGGAGGAAGTCATGAAAATATTCAAGGAATCTTGGCACATTTACCACCAATCGAGCCTTGAGTTTGGAGGTAAAGCAGTTATCAAAATGCATAAAGTTGGCACCTCCCTTGTTGGAAGACAAATCTGCACTCCACACCTGTACTAGTAACCTTTCTCCATTCACCTCCTGCCTCAAATCCATTTTTTTTGAGAAGAAAACAACATTCTTGTACAAGAACATATGCATCAATACGGAGTACCTGAAAAAAGGAGTTCCAGTATCCCCCACATGCAGCTTCATAAAACCCTCATCCATCTTCTCTTACAGGAATGATGCAAAGTCATATACCACAGAGAAGTTGGGATGTTGAATCTGGCACAATGAATAAAATGTTGCTAGGAACTGACTGGAAAAACAACTCAGCTTGAAAGGCTCCTAGTCATTTGGGCTGATAAGAATTGTTGAACTGCTCACCCTCGCCAGGTGAGGAGGAAGCAACCTCAATTTGAAAAGAGGCTTTAACCTTTTGTACTCCTCCTTCATCTCCTCAAAATCTCTTTGGACTAAGAAAGGGCTATACTCAGTCAAATCAAAAATCTTTCGAATCTCATCTATATTTATTCTTAGCAGAATTTCACCATCATTATCCCTTATGACCCTTGTCATAGGATCATACCATGTTGCCACTGCTCTGAGAAAGTCAACATCAGGGAACACATTTGGCACTGTTAGTTTCCCCATGTCGTATCTTCAGCCATTAGAGAAGGGTGAGGTAAGTTTTATTGTCCATAACACATCTTAAACATTTCAAGACCAATCATAGGAATCTTGGCATCCACAATGTTATAATTTCTGCACAGTAGACCTTCGCCTAGGGTCTTTCCATTCATTAAAACCAAACCACTCTTCTTGTCATTTTTTGACAACGGGAGTTGATCCAAGAATTCATCATACAAATTCCTCTTCAAATAATCAACATGGCCAGAGTGTTGCTTCGGTGGTGCCATCTTAAACAACTAGGAATTCTTTTAAAAAATCAAATCCTCGAAGAAACTAGGGGTACCCAAAACACAAAAATACAACCCAACAGTGCAATTCCAATAATTCAAACAAACAAGTAACCCTACAACAATAATTAACAAAACCCCTTGACCATCACAATAGAACCCTTCGCAAAGACACAGTCAAATTAACGTAGTAGTTTAAAAAATAACTCACAGGATTTTGCGCCTTGCAGAGAACCAAACTTCATGGTGATCGCTCAAAAAACTTTATCTCTGGCTTTGAATTGCTTAGAAAATACTTGAATGCTTTTGAGATGAAGATAGAAAAAGAGCAGATAATCTATGTTGATTGAATTGAGCCAGTAGATGTCTCATCCGCCATTAAAGCTCATTTGCATGTCGTGCCAACAACTCCAATCGCATTTGATGCGAATTTAAACTTCAGTCGTCGATCTTTTATTTTTTTGTCAAATCATCGAACGACCATCTTCAAAAGGGCTAACGAAATCTCCATGTCAGCATCGAGGGCCCACCACAGAAGGCAATGCCAAAGGAATACACATGGCGCCCGCCCATGATATCGTGATCACTAAACATCCTAAATCTTTGGATCATGTGATGGCGGGCAATAGTTGATTCCTACCATCGGCGATCGTGTTCACTCACAACAGTCAGCAGCACCAAACATAACCGCTGAGCAAATTTTTACCAAGATTATAACATCACCGTCGATCTCGAGCACATGCATCTCGCAACTGTTTTAGTAACCCACTTTATAACGTATTTAAGTCTGACACAAATATTAAACACTTTATTAATCCCTTTTCGGCATCGACAGCTTGGGACATGTGGCGCTCGCCCATGATATCGCAATCACCAAACAACTAGCGGTGATGTCATCGTGAGATCATGGGGAGTGCTCAGGATCAATCGTATGAAGATCGAGAACTTCAAAACAAATTCAAATGAAAGGGAAAACATATATTTATCTACACCAATTATCTCAAATCATTTCAAGCTTGAATGGATCCATACAACACAAAAGAACTTCAAAAAAATTGTAAAAACACAGAAAATTGCTTCAAGAACATGGTGTCTGATATAAAATTTTGGTATCAACTCCTCCAACAATTGCAATGGGATGGGAATACAATATGATAGAAGTGAGATAAAAAATGCATCATTTGAAGCATCAAACCAATATGCAAAGATGAAAGAAAGTGTTAACCCCTTAAACTGAAAAAGTTTCTTTTAACTTTAAGTTTGTTGGGTAGCCAATTCTTTTAAGTTATCAAATCCTACCATAATACATAATCAAAATGTTGTTGTTTCAAATGACTATGAGCACTAACTTTCACTATTTGAAGATGTTGAAACCTTTTCATAGAGAATTAGAACATTGATGCAACCACTCATCCTACCTTAAAACATACCAAAAGTCTCCCAATTAGACATTGGAAGATTTAAGATGACTTAAACATTTTTTATTGCCAAAGCATAAAATTATGATGACTTTACCAGGCCTACTACACACTCCCTCTCTTTCAACCACTTAGACATATGGAAATTAAATGTAAATTTTCTATTATTTTTAGTCATGTAGGTGTCCAATAAACCACTTGGTGGTGTTTCCCTTCAAGTTTATTTGTTTGAATGAAGAGAAAAATTCCTTTGATTATAATTAGAGAATACATTTGACACCTTGGTTGTGTAACTGGTGGACCATAGTCACATTTAACACTTGTTACAAATTTTGGGAGTTAAAATGTTAAGTAGATTTGATTTTTGATGGACACATTTGGATGGTAGTAACAACAACTTGCAATCTATCAAGACTTGATTACCTTATAACCTGTCAAATTCTAGCAATGAAATGATAGATTAATCATAATGTCACCTTCAAATCACATCACCATGAAAGAACTTCACCCAACATCCTTATGAGTGCAGGTACCACCAAATAGGTATTTTTCATATTTGTCTTCCTCGAGTGAGGGAAATTTAGGAAGAGAAGAGGAAAGCGAGACATGTAGTAGGTCTAAAAGAGGGAGATCAACTAGATGTCAAAATATTAGAAGAAAATTATGTAAACGCATGGAATTTTTTCTTACTGAAGGGGGGTCATGTTCTTATGATGATGAGAGCATAGGCGACATTGAGGTGCCCTTGAGGTGAAAACATCTACGGAAACAATGGGTACCCAAGGAACTTCCTCCAATAAACACTGATTATTGTGTCAACGAGAGGATATATCGCATAGCACCATCATCATTACATGGTTTGGGCCTATTTTGCATGGATGACATAAAGGTCTGTTATGACAATGTTACTGAGTTGATGGAGTATGTTGGACCCTGTTACAGTTACAAAGATTGGATGTAGCTGGTTCTATATACACGAAGTATGAGTAGGTATGCACTATCAGCAAATTATATACAATCAAAAGATAAGGATCAAAATAAAGGAGTGGCTAGGTACATTGACGGGAGGCCAAAAGCATCAGGGAATATTGTAGGGTTTATAAATAGTACACGACCTGGGTCAACAAATAAGCAACCCAATTGTATATTCAAGGCACGAGAGGGAAATTGTGTATTCGTATGTGAGATAAAATCAATAATTGCAGGGGAAGAGTTGCTAATTGATTACAATTTGAATCACTTAGATACAAACACAATTACTATGGGGGTGGTATGTACTATATACCATTTTACCCAACCTCCAATTAATGACTCCAATATACCATTTTATTATTATGTTTTTTTTTGTAAGTCTATTGGTTTCATTTCGGTAATGTTTTTTATATTTATTTTTTGTCACAGCGGGACATTGATCATACAAGGAAGGCTCTAGCCCAGAGCCCAGATCGCGATCCATCTTCAGGCGCTTCTATCCGATAGATTTACCTCATTGTAATTGTACAAATTAGATAAGAGAAAAATATTTTATTGTTATGTTTTTTTCATGAGTTTATTGGGTTAATTTCGATAATGTTTTTAATATTCTTGTTGCATTCGATTGATCGAGAAAAGGCACCAATAGTACAGGAGAACATCCATATGGAGGTGCAGTCACTATTATGTGATGATGACATCACATTTTCCACAAACCCTGTGGATATGATGAGGAAGGCCCAAAAAAATGCAATCAAGAAATCCTTCAGTTGGTATTCGTAGTGCCTCAAACATATGAGATAAGAGAAAGGGTTAAAATATTGTCTGAGAGAGCACAGAACTTGCAAGTAAGATGTCATGAGATCTTTAATTATAACATAAGTTGATTCATGGTTTTATATTTTGTACTCTTTTATGTCATGAACTAAAATATGTGTTGTTTTTACAGGATTATTTATGTCCTCATCATGTTGTTGGCCATGATCAAGGTACCACAAGTGTTTCCCAGGAAGTAGGGGATGGTACAAGTGTCAATGATCTTCTTGCGCATACAACACATCATCTGACCCCATCATCCGTGCCTCTATTGTCGACTAAAATGTCAGTAACACATACCATGCAGGCATTCAGTAGTCCACCCTCTAGCAGTGAACACATGCCACTACATGTGTTGGTACCTGTGGATGCAGAGGCCACTAGTACTGGTGATGTTTTAACAGCATTTCTTGGATCTTCCCATATTACTAGTACAGGAACATTGCCGGTCACATTTGTGGTGACCGAGGATTTTCCTTCCCATAAAGATAGAGAAGGTCCTAGGTACTTTAAAATGTTTTAATTATTATTATATATAATCCAATTGAAATTTACTTATTGATCACTCTTTATAGACTAATGATCCCATGATCATTTTGTAGGAAATGATGTTTTTTATAAACATCTAAGTGATATTACATTGGAGCTCTTCGGACCCACCATACGTACACGGTGGAATGCCCAAAATCAAGATTTAAAAGATGAGCTCATTAACTGTTTAGTTGTGTTGTTAGGTGATAAAACATTCAACTGAACCAAGGTCCTTAAGAAAGTTGGTGCCTATCTAAAGTATGTGAGGGACCAATATAGGTCACATTTAGAGAAGAATAGAAAGTATGAGCATCCCCCCATGATTCTGGAAAGGGAGTTGGAGGACTTGTCAGATGGAAAGGAGAAGGCTGAAAAGAAGAAAGGAAAGACACCACCAGGCCAAGGAAGGTATGTAATACTATCAAAAATTTAATTATATACTGATTACTCTTTCTTTTTACATAATCTAACGTATTTCAAATTTTTCATAGGCTGCCCGACACATCGAAGGCAACAAAGGCAAAACTAGAAAAACACAGACAACACAAACTTGGCTCTAGTGGTTATATGGAAATAGCCGCATGATTTGTAAGTATCAATAAATGAAATATTGCATCCAAATAATAAATTGCAAACAATTTTGGTTTTATCACACCGTAGAAGAAAAATTCATGATCGCATGCAAAAATGTAGGGCTTTGATTTCAAAAGAGTGCCCACATAAGAGGACCTAAAGATTTCCTTCCACCAAGGCTGTGGAGCCCTGAATGGTAAAACACAATCTTCCACTACATCCAACATGCAGGTAAATAAACTCAATAAATTTTATTTCAAATTGAATACTTGTGCAATCTGTTCAATATTAATTTCCACCATAATAATGTGCTTATTTGTTTTACGTAGATAAGCAATGATAATACTGCACATGACATTGGAATGCAACCTGGTGAGGGTGTGCATCCCAGTACTGGATGTATTCATGTGCTATACAAAATGCAGTATGGATTAATACAATTAAACATCTTTAATTGCATTTGGTGTATTAATCAATGTAACATTTCGTGTTTCAACTTTAGAGCATGTAGAGCGTGATCAGCATGTTGAGCATGATCTGGCTAGAAAAGATCAGGAACATGATGTGGCTCCATCAAGTAAAGAGGACCACTCTAATGTTATTTTAAACATATTTAATTATAATTGGTGTATTAATTAATGTAATATTTCGTGTTTCAACTCCAGATCAGGATTTAGAGGGTGTTCAACATTTTGAGCATGAGACTATAAGACAATATCAAGAACATGATGTGGCCCAATCAAGTAAAGAGTACCACTCTGATGCTCTTTTAATTAATGAAATATGTGTAACAATAATAATAAAACATATCAATTTAACATTTATTTGCTATTGCAGCAAAGCCCCCCTTGCAGTCGCGTCCACGTTGTGAGTACACGACTAGGCATACATTAAGATCACGAGAAGAGCTTAGAACAACTCAAGGGGGACAAATGATTTTGAAAATGATACTCCACTTCAACTTTTTTTAGTTGCAAAAAAGAAACAAAAAAAAAGTGATTGTAATCATTAAATGACAGCCATATTTTTGATAATATGTAAAAAATGAAAAAATGAAATATGTAAATGAATGAATGTGAATATGTTAATGAATAAATGTTATATTTTAATGAATGAATGTTATATGTTATTAATGGATGAATGAATGAATGTGAATATGTTAATGAATGAATGTTATATGTTATTAATGGATGAATGAATGATTAATGTTATATGATAAGGTATGGGGAATTGAGAGTGATGTGAGGGGGCTGGGGAGGGGCCAAATGATCTTCCACCTTCACGTGGTTGGCCCTGTTAGGTAGAGAATATTAAACTATTCTCAGAACAAAAAGAAGCTCAATAAGGTAAGTAATGCACTTTTAAATATAAGAAATGCATCGCTTGAAGAATCAAACCAATAGGCAAAGATGAAAGAAAGTGCTAAATTTTCACTATGAACATTGTGTTGTGTGTGGATTTGAATTCAAAGCTCTTTTTTTAATTTTTATTTTAGTGGTCTCTAAAATTTGACTTTTGTACATAACAAGTTAGTGGAAAATTTGACAGCTCTTAAGGGTTTAGAGGCTCGATTGAGATAGATACATGGATATTTGGATCTTGTTGTTGATGGGAGGCTTCCACTTAACCATGAAATTTTGTACCATCTACAGGTATGCTAAAATATATCTACTTACATTCATTCAACTTACTGTAGTATAATATTTGACAAAAATCTCCTTTTCATTATACTGAGATGGATTTCCATGCCCTGTTCCAAAGCACATGTTTTAAAATAGGCAAGAAGGATGCTAACAATGATTAAGGAATTTTGCTTTACACTTTCCAATTGCATAGTTTACTTCATTCATACAACATATTGCCAATGCGTTTCACAATTTTTGGAATCATATCCTATAATTATAGAACTAGTAAAATTAAAATATGTAAGTTTCAAATATGGCATTACATATCTTTCTATGAATCTTTGAAAGAAATATCAAAATGGAGAAGAATTAAAAAAATAATCTACATAATTTCTAAGAGATCAGGGATTTTTTCTGCAAAATCTATCTTGAATATATTTAAGACAAAACTAACTTATTCTATTCTAATAGGGTTGACTGGTTGCTTGTTTCTTTTTTATTGTCAGGAAGTCATCAATATAAACTTGGTTTTCCCGCCTTCTCTTGCCTCATGGCTAGAGAGTTTCTACAGAAGGCATCAAAGTAACCTTCAAGATTGACAATGGCAATGAGCACAAGGTCGGTATAACTTAATGCTAATTGGGTATGATTTTATTTGTTCAAGACCAATTTTGATTCATTTTCTGCTTACACTACTTTTATTTACATTTATGTTTTGCTAATATCCATTTTCCTTTACATTCATATTCTTTTATACATATTGTGTTTACAATAATGTTTTCCTTAATTTAATCTAGGGGAGAGGACCCAGTACCTGAGCAACTTTCAATGTCATGCCATTAGGATTTACTGTGAAGCTAATCCAAAGTTTTTCATTGCTACTCGAGGCCATATTGCAATGCTTTCTCTAGGAAGCCTACATGATCCCCATCAGGTATCTTATTTTTGTAGTCTCTAAATTTCTTAGAAGAAATCAACAACTAGTTTGTCTAAATGTGGCTCATTGTTTACACATTAATATCTCTTTAGGAAGTAATGGATCATAGTGGATTCATGGGGTCTTAAAGAGAAGGCTCTCAAACATGGAGATCAAGAGTGGGACCAGGTAAAACCATTCATAATCATGCTCATATTTTTTTATTGATTGTCTAAGAGCTAAGTATCCATGATAACATTCTGTATTTTTCTATTGAATTTCTAGAGTGAATAATTTTGGGTTTGCAATCCTATTTTTTAGTACACTAGCTAAGTATCCAAGACGCACTGTAGGTAGCTCATTTTTCACAAATTTAGATTCTAGTGTGTAGTTTAATATTAACTAGTTTGATTTTTTCTTTTTTAGCAAAATTAGAATCCATTTCATAGGTTGTGCTTGTTGTCCATGACAATCCCCTTGATCTCATGACTCATCATAGGTTTTATATTTTGCTCCAATTGTTGATCAACATCAAATGTGGCCATCATAATATCATCCATAGCCTCCATATTCTACAATTATTCATTTCTCATTTCTTATACATAGTAACCAAATAATGCAGGCCTAGAGGTTGGACTGCAGATGTATGCAAAAAATGATAAATCCCTGCCTCTGTAAGCCTAATTTAACACAACAACTGACATGTTGTTTGATATTTTAAATAGTCATATGACTGTCCTTTTTCTACCTTGTAAACACTTACTCAATGCATACAATAATTTATTGAAATGCAAAGTTGAATGACCTCTTAACTCTTGACACTAATGTCATTGCATTTTTTGAAACAGGGTTAATCATATTGTGATCTAAATTTTCATAATGAAGTCTTCCAATCTGTCCTTTAAATCTGAGCATTGATGGCAATCCATCTTGTCTTTTACTACCCCTATTAAATGCTCATGGTCTTAGCACATCAACTTTCTCTCTTTGATTGACCTATCCTTATGGCTTGTCATTATCCCTATGGATGCACTTTGGAGCCTCCTACTACTTTTATATATCGCCCAGAGTCACCCCGATAAGTATTTCAATCCATTTGTATCTTATCAACAAGAGATCATGTATCGCTAGGATATTCTATAGTTTCCCTGATGTGGTGAGTCTCCCTGATGATTATTCTTTCGATCTCAACTATGTCGCCAATATTCTTGTCGATGTAATCTTATCGGTGTCACATAGCAGGTTGAGTAGACAATCAGAACTTACTCTGATGGTATATGTCTTGCCGATATGCTTCCCTCGTGCTTTGTCGATGAGACAAGATGTGTATCTCATCGATGAAACGTCATCGCTGAGACCAAAATCCAGTCCTCCTGATATATCTTCTCAAGAAATTTTGATCATTGTAATAGTCTTGATCTTTCACCAATATGCCTACATTTCAACGAATAGTTTTAAAAAAAAATTGCATTGTTCCATCGAAATTGCGACGAACCGCAAAAAGCGTCCGACGAATCTGCAATATATCCGACGAAATTTTGCTGTAATGACTTGCCTATTTTTTCGTGAGTTAGAAAAACTTATGTTGTTAATTCGATGGTTTGGAAAAGGTATGTCGCTCATGCTCCAGGTGTTGTTCGTCGCTAGAGCGACGAAACTGTCATCTCGGTTCCGATGAACGTATGTCGCTGCTCTGACGCTTAAGCGAAGGTATGCTGCCCATGCTCTGGGTACTATTCGTCGCTAGACTGACAACACTGTCGTCTTGGTTCTGATGAATGTATGTCGCTGCTTTGACGCTTCAGTGACGGTATGTCGCCCGTGGTCTAGCCACTGTTCGTCGTGCGATCGACAAATGTATGTCGATGCTCTGATGCTTCAGCGAAGGTATGCCACTCGTGGTCCAACCACTGTTCGTCGCGTGATCAATGAAGTGGGTGTCGCGATTCCGACGAGCTTGCGTCGTGAGGTCGACATTTTACAGTCTGTCGGGATATAGATGAAAAGTGAGCGACGGCGCTGATTTCTGCGATTCGTCAGACGACTGACAATAGGTCGTCGAAATTTTGACGAACGGTCGTCAGAAATTGGGGTCAAATTCAGTAGTGATTTTTGGTTGTTGGAGGCATCAAACTTGTTTGTAGATGGTTCTTGTTTAATGTGTTGGCTTACAAACTGTTGTTAAAAATTCTTGTTGGATTAAATCAATGAAATCGACATGTTATCTCTGGTTTTTCATGTCATTTCATGTATTGAAAGTCTTGGATTGAGCTCTTAATGGTTTCTACTAGTTTTTGTGAGTTTTGTGTTCCTTGTTGAATGTGTGAAACTATGGGTTTTCTAGGTTTTTGACTATGAAATCAGAGGGGTATTGTTGGGAGAAAAATTATGATCAACTTATCTTCTTGTAGATTAATTTGGGGGCTTTCATTTTCAAAAAATTTAGCTGAAAAGGCATTATTTTGATGGTTCAAAATAATTTTCAAAAAGAGGTATGCCATGAGTTTTGAGTGTAGTTTCATAGTTGTTTGAATTTTAATTTATGGGGTTGTGATATCTATCTCTTATTTTTGGTGTCTTGAGGTAGTTGTCTTGCATCAAATGGTATTAGAGCCAGAAGATCTTGAGAGTGTAGAGTATGCATCGGGACCTTTGGGTGAAGAGTGGTGAAGAGTAAAGCGGTGAAGCCACGAGAGAGAGTTGATTCTATGAGAATCATGTGCGTTGTCCTCCAACAGAGATAAAGTTGGGTAGAAGGTGTATAAACTTCTTACACTGAGAGAAAGTGGGTAGAAGAGGTCTTGGAGAGGTGCATCTTCTATATTCTTTGTTGGGTAGAGGATAGTTGTGTGAGTATGATTTTGTTGCAAGGAATAATTGTAACTAGAAAGGAACTTGTGAGACTTTGAAGATATCTTCAAAGAAGAAGACAAGATGGGTCATGGGAAGGCCTGTGAGGATTTTACCTATGGAAGAGTGGAAAGAAAAAATGTTTAAAAAATAGCTTATTGGATAATTAAAGAAGATTAAGGCTAGATTGGATGTGATAGAGATGGAGCATATAAGTGAACTTGAGGAGGCTAAAAGAAAGTGTGAAATGGGTAAAAATAAATTTGAAAAGAAGAATATCCTCTTGAAAGAGGATAGTGAAGAGAAGAAGGACAGATAGCAAATGTTTGGAAAAGAGGAAAATCAAAAGAATAATGATAAAGTACAACATTGAAACCTATGATGGAAAGGGAATGGAGAGTGTTGAATTATGGTAGCTTCGGTTAGATATAAAAATGATGATCGATTTGATAATATGTGTGTGTATATATATGTCAGTATGTACTGACATATGTATACACACACATATATATATAATTGTATATGTTTTCATGTTTCATATAGGATCCCGATCGAGCATCATTATCAGTGATCATTTCTAGATTGGATATTATTTATTTGTGCAAGATAAATACAGATCGAACTTGGTAAGCATTTATGTTTATTAAGTATCAAACCCCGATTAGAGATCGGGTGTTTAGTTAAGATGAAAAGGCACAATTCATGAGACATGTCATGAATGGACATGCCTCCACTTTGTGGAGACATGCTCGCTCATGGGATGTTTCTCTTCATTATATATTTAAAGTAGATCAGTATTTTTCAATAGTGATTTGATATCAACTCCATATTTATCAAGTTCAATATTCTGATTATAATCTGAAAGAAATTTAATCATTTTAACATGGTATCAGAGCCAAGTTAAGGAAGATTTGATTAAATTCAAGATATCAAATTACTTTAAAACCATAATCTCTCTTGAAATCGTAAACATATTTAATCTTTGTAAGCAGAGAATTTTTATTCTGCATAGAAGAAAAAGGAAAAAAATATTTCAATTTATCACCTCCTTCTTGGTTTGAGGAGATTCCATCCATGCTACAAGTGATCTAGTCTGCAGTGTAATCATCGAGGTTGAGGAAGTTTTTTGTTTCATCGTGTCTCCCAGGCGTCTGACACCATTGCAAGGGCGAAGGAATTAGTAATGATCATCAACACTAGGATCCTGTGCAAGGTCATTCGTTCCACTCTGATCTTTGATCGAGAGTAACGAATTTGGTGTGGTCATTTTCATCTTCTGACTTTGGCATCCCCCAATCAATACATGGCATAAATAGTTCAATTGAGCACCTCTCTTACCAAAGGTGTAATAAGGTTTGCGAATAATGCACACAGCCAAGTGTGCTCGATGATTTTTGTATGCTAGCAGAGACGGGAAAATTAAAGGTTTGCTTGTGAGATTTTGATAGTCATGCGGCTTACATATGAGACCATCGATATAAGGAAGGAATGTGTGTGGGATTTCATCTGGAGCAAATGTTCAGGGAAACAAAGTGAAATAGGAGTTTTTTCATGTCTTGAGTTAGGAAATATGTGTGGGGTTATACTTGTAGAGCGGCATCGAAGGTATAGAAGACAATAATTGAAGATCGCGAAGGCTTGGAACGAGTCATTTTTGAAAGGTTGCAAGTCTCTTAAGAGGGGCATGATTTGTATAAAGGAAGCGATTCATTATGGCACTCTTTGTGCACTCGTTATCGGTTGTGAATCACTTGTATGGAGGCATGACCTTCATTCTTACCAGTTCATGGTTCTTCTGGGTTCAATAGAAATTTATACTCATGTGTTGGTCCTCACACAATGGCTATGTGGGAATTTAGAAGGGGTTTCTGCCTGAGAACAGTCATGCCAGTCATATCTATTAAGAGACGTGTTGTTGTCATGTATTTTTGAACAAATTCTAAGCGAGTTAAAGTCTTTTTGTTGTGTGGAATAAAGACACAGAAAGTGGCTGCATAACGAGTCTCTACCTAGGACAACATTGAAATCTATAGATTTATGAGCGCATCTGATCATCCATCACGAGTTTGAGCACAATCATGCGGATCAGATAGAGACGAAAACCTCTATATGGACAACGACATAATTATCCAATTGGAGGGCACGCTAAGTCTATTTGTTCATGGGCATTCATTGAGAGTGTTAGGAAAAATAGGCAAATAGTCACGAAGCCATAGGTTCATGCCACTTTGGTGGTATGTTCAAACTCTCCTTGCGAGGGAGTCTGAAGTCGAATATCAGAAATAATCAAAAGTGCCACTGCAAGGGCACTGACCCAATCACTAAATCACCCTCATCACTATTTGCGGGGTGCACTAACCCATGCCTTCACATGTTTTGGCATTCATGATAGAAGGTGAATATGTGACCTTCTACTCATCTACGATTGGTATAGGAACCACCATTCACCATATTGCCTCAAGCTCAATCCGGACACTTGTCTAGCATTAGAAAATTAACTTGCAT
Source organism: Sequoiadendron giganteum (assembly GCA_007115665.2). NCBI lineage: Eukaryota > Viridiplantae > Streptophyta > Pinopsida > Cupressales > Cupressaceae > Sequoiadendron > Sequoiadendron giganteum. Next base: position 560,791,875 of record CM021102.1, read on the forward strand.
TTCCAGTGCATGGTTCATCTACACTAAAGCGTATATCCTTGGGCCAGTATTCAATAGTAAAATGCTTTGGCATCAGATCGAGAAATCCTTATTTCCATGACAATTCGATATTATCTCAAAGTTATCTAGTGTGTACGATGAACTGGTTATTGGCTCATCTTTGTCGATCATTATGCTGCCAGTAAGGCGTCATTCCTACAAAACACTTATGTTTACGGTGTTGGGTTGTACATTATAAGGTCTGATGTGAGGAAGGAAGTATATAGTGGCTAGCGTGAGTTGTATTACCTTTTCACAACTCATGATCACCATATCTTCAGGTGTGACTCTCAGGCTTGTCTTGAATAGCAGATTTGTCTTTCTAAGCAGTTGCAGCTATTGAGTCTAAGTTGATATGTGAATCTGAGAAATGTGGGAGAAATTTACATGGCATAGCACTTCAGTTTGAGGTATGTACATTGGCTAGCAACCTTCCTTTAGTTATCGTTGATTGTTCTATGCATGTTGGTGGGCCTCTGTAAGTTAGTCTGAGTCTTTGTATAGACTCTAGTGCTTGCAGGTATTACAATTTGATGTAAAAGCATTCAATGAAGGTGTATTATTTTTGGAAGATGTTGCAAACCTTACATTTGTTAACATTTAGGAAAGAAATCAGGGGTATTTTTGTGTTAAATTTTTTAACAGATTTATTCCTTCCTTTTGCCTTGGATGTGAGGTTGAGTTTTTTGATGGAATTAACTACAAAGGAAATTTGAGGATTAGTATATGCTCTAGCTGAATGATTGCATTTAGAGTCTGTAGATTCAATGAGTTGGTGCTCATGCTGGACTGAACAGAAATCCTCATCGGATATCAGGGAACATATCCCTAGAGGAAGACTCCATGGACATTTGGTTGTCTTGTGTACAAGAATAAAAGAACAAATCTGAAACCTTCAGGCAGAAAGGGTATACTTGTGGGAAACAAAGAGTCTTCAAAGGATTATTGAATATATATATCCTAGGATAAAAAAATATTAATATCAGCTCAGATGTCTCTTTCAAAGAGGGGGTAACCTTCAGAAGATCTAAAGGGTCTTACATGGAAATAGACAGTGAGAAGCAGAAGGCTCCACAGGATATGGATTCATCCCTTGATTATACTCCTGATAGAGAAGTCACCATCATACTTAGAGAAGATATATTGATTTGGTAAAGGATATCTTGACCTTCTTTTGATAGTCAGTTTCAATCAAATTCAATAGTTTGCATTGAGAGCAGCATCGATCGACACCACTGCAAAGGGCAGAGAGAGCAAATATTGTGATCATTGATATCAATTCCTCATTGTCTGCATATAGGATTCTGATTTCAATGAGATAAGTATTTCATGGTTGAATAATGTTCATGAATTGTATATAGTTATTAATTCATGATATAACATTGGATAAGTGAATCTTGTATGCTTCTAGCATTTATATTTCTCTTCGGAATAGTTGATTCATATGAACTATTAAAGGAATCTCTTATTAATGTGCATTAGGATGGACCAAGAGATTGATTTCAAGAGAATAAGAGAATGGAGAAATTGCTTGCAACCATGAGACTGAATGAATGGCTGAAGACATCTCTTCAAAGAGGAAGAATTAACCTTCAGAGGGATTTCTATGATTCGCTAAGAATAAGTAAGGGTTGCAATGTTGATGCTAAATCCTTGAAGTACCTCTTCAGCAGTTGAGATTAGAATTGCTCATGTCAGTCAACCTAGATTTAAAATTGGTATCTCTGAAAACCTATTCATAATAAAGTGATCTGGGATGAGGTTGAAGAGGACAACCTTGAATCTCTATAGAGGTGTGCATTGGAAATCATTTCTCTAAAGCAAGTGTTGCAGGAAATATTGGTCGATGAGGTCAGTAGGTTGATGCAAGTGCTTGAAGATTCAGAGGGAGCAAACTGAACCTAAAGAAGATGATTGAAAGAGTACCTCTAGATGTTGTTTCAGGTTGAGGTCTACGATGATATCCTGGTGTAGCAGGAAGTAATCTTCTATGGCACTGAGTACAACAGAGGTTGAGTACATTACAACTTGTGTGGCTTTGAAAGATCCTTGCAGGATTGTTTGGACAATCATTGGAGCCGACTGTCATCTAGTATGTTAATCAAAGCTTTGATAATCTTTTTGTCTTTCCAAGTGTTTCCATGACATAACTAAGCATACCACTCTATCAAAGATATGGTATTGAGGAAAGCTATTCAGTTGAGGTATATCAACACTGATGAGTAGACAGCGGAAATTATCACCAAGCCTCTCTCCAGGATTAAGTTTGTGTACTTTTGAGATAAGCTTGGTATGGTGGAGAATACAACCTTAATGGAGAAGGATTCTCAGCATGAGTAATCCTATGTTATGAGTTCTTCTAGCTGGAAGAGAAGTTTGAGGTTAAATCCTTTGTTTCCACCCTCTAGGAGAGCCATGGTGGATGTCATGTGTGTGACTCCATGACTTTGTGCCCCCCCCCCCCGTGTACATTATTCAAAGGTGACGATCTTTCTGATAATGAACACTTGTATTTGACATTGTAAGGTGATGAATTTACAATGATTAGTTTCACTATCATGATGGATGTCATGTGACTTGATATCTATGGATATGCCATGATAGTATCTCTAGGACATTTTGATAGATATCATGAGACTTGATATCAGTTGAATATTATTATGATACTTATGAAATAATCATGGTGGATAAATGTATCCTTGGATATGCCATGATTTATTATGGTAGACATCATGAGACTTGATGTCAGTGCACATACCATAATGAAGATTTGTTATGAAGAATTTCATGTGACTTGACACTCTTAGAAGCATACCATATCTTTTGATATCATGAGTAAGGTGATATAGCAATATACTTGGTTAGTTTTATCTTCCCTAGCTAAGAGGGAGCATTGGAATATGGTAGCTTCAGTCAGATATAGAAATGATGATCGATTTGATAATATGTGTGTGTATATATATGTCAGTATGTTCTGACATATGTATACACACACATATATATACAATTTTATATATTTTCAAGTTTCATATATGATCCCGATCGAGCATCATTATCGGTGATCATTTCCAGAGTGGATATTATTTATTTGTGCAAGATAAATAAAGATCAAACTTGGTAAGCATTTATGTTTATTAAGTAAAAAACCCTGATTAAAGATCGGGTGTTTAGTTAAGATGAAAAGGCACAATTCATGAGACATCTCATGAACGGACATGCCTCCACTTTGTGGAGACATATTCTCTCATGGGATGTGTCTCTTTATTATTTATTTAAAGCATATCCGATCCACAATAGGATATATAGAAATCAATAAATATTTTTCTCTTGTAGATTGAATACCATTAAGGAAAAATTCAGACTTGTGAATTCATGATCAGTATTTCTCAAGTTAAATATTTTGATTATAATCTGAAAGAAATTTAATCATTTTAACAGAGAGAAATACATGTGGGAGCATCCCACATAGTTCTAGTTGAAAGGAAGGAAGAAAAGAAGAAAGGAATAAAGAAATAATGGAGGAAGAAAGAGGATAAAATGGTCACTATGGACCATAAAATTAATAGTAATTTTGATGATTGTGTTTTATCTAAAGATTTATTTTTTACAAGATTGGGCAAAGATAAATAAAGTGGTGAAAACAAGAAGGATACATCAGCAACAAAAGAGGTATCATTTAAATATGTTAATTAAGATTTACATGCAAGAGAAGTAAATGAAATTGTAGAAGAAGATGTAATAGAATGTCATGCATAAGGTGCTAAAGAAGAATAAAATAAAAGATTGCAACAAACAATGAAGAAGAAAAATTTGGGGCAGCAGTAGAGAAGTAAGAAAACACCCCTAATAGCATTGTTGTAGTGAGTAAAAATGAAGTTACAGAGGTAAAAATAAGTGAAGTTGTAGTAAAGATTGGTCTATTTAAGGACTTGGAAACACTGAAATGTTTAGGGCAATAGTTTGAAGAAGAAAACATAGAAATGAAGACAAATGAGAAAATTGAAGGAGAAACAACAAATGAAGAAGAAGACAACTCATTAATCCAAATTGCAACAGTTGAAAAGGAGTGGATAGCATTGATAGCAAGTGATATAGTTGACAAAGAGGTAAAGTTACAATTTTCAGAGTTCTTTGATGATAAAAATGAAATTGATTCACATGATAATAACATGGTTAATATGAATGGATATGGGAATACTAAAATGGATGTTACACTAGCAAGGAAAGAGGAGAAAATAAGGCTATTTGATGATTTTTCAAAATTTATTGATGTTGATGTTGAGGCTGATTTGTACTTTGCTGAAATGGTGAAAGAAAGTGAGATGGGATAGATGGTTATGTGCAAAAATAACAAGTTAAAGGATGAAGTACAAAGAGTTATGATGACTTTTATTGACATACAATAAGAAAAGGATGAAGGATAAATAATTAAGAAGGATGTGCATATGGGATTCATTGATTCCCATGAATTTTTAGTGTTGATTTGTATGTAGATGTTGAGGATGATAAATATCAAAATCTCTATAAGAAAATAAGAATATCAAAATTATGGAGCTATGATATCTATATCTTATTTTTGGTGTCTTGAGGTAGTTGTCTTTCATCAATTTGGGTTATTCAATAGAAGTCTTGGGATAACATACTAATACCAACAAATATTAGGATAATGAAGAGAGAGAATGAGTTAGTACTATTTACCTTGAACCCATTAATGTAGGATCCTCATTGCAACATAACTTATTCTATGTCTTTGATATATACCTCCCAAAAAAAATATTGTTTGGTTTACCATGAATCCATGCCATGTAATTTGTACCATCTACCTACCATCAATGTCTCAATTTCACATACAATGGTGTGGAAATTACTATTCTCGGTGATCTCCAACCTTATCAATATTACCAAATGTTGATAGGGAAATACGATAACCATTGTACATAATTTGATATTGTTTCCCAATCCCTTCTGAAAATCCTGATCATACATTGACCTTAGTGATTTACCTTCTAAATCCTTTTGTACATCTACTAAGAAACCATCCTTAAAATTCACATTCAAAATCCTTGATAAAGGATGTGTATAATACCAAATCTATGAATCCCTTCATATTTCCAAGTTACCCCTTTCACCATAATCCTATAGTCAATCTCGCCTAAGGGTTCAAAATCCCCTTCTCATGTTGCAATGGGACCCCACTATGTTTGTTTTTAGTGATTATCTTGTTGATGAGGACATAGAAGGCTTTGATCCCACATGAATTTACAAATGTGAATAATATGCTACTTTCCTTAAAGAACACACATATCCCATTCCCTAGTGTATCTGTAGTAAAATGAACTATAAAGGAAAAGGTCCTGGTTTAAGTGATAAATTAACCCTTGATCCTATTAATATACCCACCAATGATGGAACTATTGGTTTAGGATATGGTGCTTACAGTGAGAATTCTAATACCCTTGTAGATTTTCCTAATAATTCTAGGCACACTTCTTCTAGTCTTGATAATAGAAAAGGACTCATTCCTAGTACTTTTCAAGATCTTGCTACCACAAACCTATTCCATAATAATGTCATTCTTACCATCCACCTCAACCTAGCATACCCCAAAATCATTGAATAAGACCAACATAATCCTCCTAATTTGGACACATTTCAAAATGATGAGGTTATTTTATTACCTATACAATCTCATACCCATATTAAGTTAGGCAATTATAAGCAAAATTTACAAATCTTATTGAGTTCATCAACATAATTTGGAGAACAAGAAAGTATTTTAGAAGGACAATCAAAACCTATAGATATACCCTCTGATAGTTATTTTCACCTTCCATTGGATCCTAATCCACTTCAAGATGGTTCACCAATTCTTATTGAGGAAGCTATAGATATAAATTTGGGTACATAAGAGACACCTAAGTTAACACAAATTGTACTTTCTTTAGATCTCGAGTTAAATATAAACATATTTTCGGTACTTAGATATTATCCAAATATTTTTTCTTGGTCCTATGTTGGCATGCCTAGGTTAGTCCCATATTTTGTTGTCCATCACCTTGTGATAAACTCTTACGCTAAAAAAGTTCATCAAAAGCTAACAAAAATGCATCTTAAGGTGGCCCTTTTAGTCAAGGAAGAATTCCAAAATTTGCTAGATGTTGGATTCATTTAGTCTATTGATTATTCAAACTGGTTTCTAATATGGTACTTATAAACAATCCAACCAAAGGAATCAAGGTATGTATATATTTTAGAGACATCAACAAGTCTTGTCCCAAAGATGATTTTACACTTTCCAATATTCATATGATTTTTTATTTGATAGTTGGTCATGAGATGTTATCCATTATGGATGGATTTTCATGATATAACCAAATTTAGATAGCACCTGAAGACCAACATAAGATAACTTTTATCACCCCATGGGGAATATTTTGTTATCAATTCATGCCATTTGGCCTAAAAAATATTGGTACCACATATCAAAGTGCCATGACTCTCATATTCCATGATATGTTACATGATATTATTGAATATTACATGGATGACATCCTACGAAAGTCAAAATCCAAAATAGATCACCCAATCATATTGTGTTGTAACTGCCAAAGTCTCGAGGAGAATAAAGTTAGATTAAATCTCAAGAAATGTGTTTTTGGAGTCACATCAGGAAATCTTCTAAAGTTCATTGTTTCTAGATGTGGCACAAAGGTAGATCTAGCTAAAGTAAAATCAATAACATAAATGCCACCTCCTTGGAGCCTCACATAGTTACACAGTCTACAATGGAAACTCCAAGCTATAAAATTATTCATTGCCTAATTAGCAAATAAGTGATATCCATTTTCACATCTACTTTGGAATATTATCAACTTCAAGTGGGATCATTCATTCTAAAACTTATTTCATCAAATCAAGGAATACTTGTCTAATCCTCTAGTTTTAGTGGCACCCACTCTAGAAAAACCTTTATTTTTATACATCTCAATTAGACAACATGCCTTAGATACCCTTTTAGATCATCATAATGATCAAGGAAGAGACAATGTCATCTATTACCTTATCAAAACATTGTTTGTATGTGAGCTCAATTTTTCCTCCATGGAGAAATCTTTCCTTGTAGTAGTGTTTTCCACATAGAAACTTTAACATTATATTCTTAATTCTACCACTCATTTGATTGCAAAAATTGACCCATTTAAATATTTATTGTCTAAATCTTCCCTTACTGGTTGAATGAAAATTTGGTTCATACTCCTTAGATATTTTGATATTTATTATATCGACCATAAATAAATTCAAGGTCAAGTTATAGCAGTTATGTTAGTAGAGATTCCCATTTAGGACTTTCAAACTTTGAACATAGAATTTCTAGATGAATCCATCCTTCACAATAATGAATCCAAACTATGGATATTATACTTGATTATTCATTCACATCACATGGATCAAATTTTGGAATCCTTTTTATCACCCCAAGGTGATTTCATTCCTAAATAATTTCACATTGTGTTTCCTTGCATAAAAAACATAGTGGAATATGATGCATTTATATCTAGTTTGAAACTAGTAGCACAATGACACATTCAACACTTGCAATTATTTGGATATTCAAATTTGGTAGTCAAACATGTCAATGACTAGTTCCTTACTAAGGATGGCAAAAAATTTCCCTATAAACGCATGGTTGATAGTTTCAAGAAGTCATTTTTAGATATATCTTTTGATCAAGTTCCTTGTATCAATAAAAAAGATGATAATGAAATGGACACCATTGGATCTCTTCTAGATATTCCTAATGAATCTCATAAGTATCATTTAATTGTAGAAAAACTCCATATAACTACTTATGCTCTTCTAGATTCTTATATGATATATGAAATTAGTGGTCCCAACATTCCCTAGTATAGTGACATTTTTTCCTATCTCCAAAAATGAACCATCCTTTGCAACATATCATCCACCAAACATAAATCCCTTATCCAATGCACATATTTTTATACCATCCTTAGTGGCGCTCTATATTGTAGGAGTTATGATGACACTTTTCTTAGATGTGTAAAATTAGATGAGGCTAACCATACACTTCACCAATTCCATAATGGTATTTGTGGTGCTCATATGAATGGCATGATCCTAGCTAAGAAGCTCCTTCACACAATATATATTGGCCTACCATGGAATCAAATGCATGTCAATGTGTAAAGAAATTCCTTTCTTGTCAAAAATATGGAAACCTTATTCATGCACCCTCAAAAGCCCTCCACCCCATTACTACTCCATGGACCTTCTCTATATGGGGCCTCAATCTCATTAAAAATATTAATCCCACTTCATCCAATAGATAAAATTTATTATTACCGCTACTAAATATTTCACCAAGTGGGTTGAAGCTATTCCACACACTTTCACTACTAGCATCCAAATATCCAACTTCATCCTTAACCATCTCATTTATCATTTCAATATACCATATTTTATCATCACAAACAATGAAAAAATCCTTTCAAAACCATGAAGAGAAACCTATGTGAGAAATTCCATATTAAAAACAATTTTTCCACCCCTTATTACCCACAAGGAAATAGTCAAGCCAAGGCATACAACAAAAAATTATCAAAATCCTTAAGAAACCATCAATAATGTTAGTCGTGACTGGCACCTTCAGCTTAATCCCACCTGTTGGTCCTACCGCAAAAAAATTCACACTCCCACTGGTGCCACTCCATATTCACTTTTTTATGGTACTAAATCAATCTTCCAAATAGAGGTTGAGGTCCCCTCTTTACGTGTTTCTCTGTGTAACCTCGTATTAGAATAGGATTAATGAGAAACATACTTAAATGGGCTAGAACTCCTTGAGGATAATCATCTCTCTACTCTCACTCATCTTAAATCATACCAACATAGGTTGTGTCATGGATCTAACAAACACATTATTGCTAGATAGTTCGAGGTTGGAGACCTTTTCCTTAAGAAAAATCAAAATAATACCACCCAAGATAGAGAGAAGAAATGGAATTTTGAGCCTAACTAGTTGGATCCATATGTCAATACTGCCAAGTTTGGATCTAGAGCCTATAAGCTATCCACTCCTCAAGGTCATGATTTAGATGAGACTATGAAAAATTTCCATCTCGATAACTTCTATGTTTAATCCATTTAGCACCAATCTCTCAACAAATATAAAATAATATATCTAAAAGAAAAAGTCCAAAAGAAATCCTAAAAATAGTAAAGAAATAAATTCATCCATTGGTGAAAACCATTCCTTATGGTGCATTGGGAAAGTGACAATGAAAACCTAGTAAATATGAATCATGTGTAGCAATAAACCACTCTACTCTATGAGAATGTGTCCTTCCATATTATTCCCACCATCACATTTTATTCATCTCATTATATCCATTACCTTCTACGATTGTTCAATCAAGTCGCTTACCATCCATCACATTCCAACCCTTTTTTCTATCTCATTTGCATACACCCTCCTTCATTAGATTTGTTAACTAACCAAAAATTCACCTCATATTCATCCCTCCACCCTCCCCCAACCATTCATTCTCCTTCCCTCCATCCTTTCACTTTACTTTATTCCATATCCATTACATACCCTTTCCTTGATTTTGCACTTAATTGGGGGCATCCCCTTGTTGACATTTTCTAGGGAATGGTTGTCATGTATATATCCTCTAGGGCATGACCTTTTCATCACCATCTATCATCACATTTCTTCATGATTTAGTCCTCGTTTAAAATCTACCCATTAACCATCCATCCCCCATTCATCCCTCCCATCCACCCATGGCTTTGAAATTTTATTGAATACCAACTCATTTTTTTGCATACTCTTGATTGATTGATTTCTTGTATTTTCTTTGTTTGTGTCAGTCTGTATCTATTGTTTCTCTATTTTCATCTTTATTTTTTTATTTTTTTATTTTTTCTTGTTTGTTACAACTAGTCCTAGTGTTCATTATCCCACATTTTCATGGCTGCCTTCATAATTCATATGGTGGTGTGCCTATGACAACATGTTTCTTGGCTCACTACACTATTTTCCTCTTTCTTTTCTTTCTTTTCTCTTTCATTTTCAATTTGTGTTTGTTTCTTATAGTTTTCATGCTCCATTTGTCACACCATCATCCTTCTTATGATTGTATACATATTAAAACATGTCCATTTGATCTCTATACTATTTGTAAATTATTTATTTATGTCTCAGTCCATATGCACATGAAACATTTTCATCATGGTCCTTTATATCATGGTGCATAACTCTAAGTGCTACAATAAAATAAAAGGTTATCCTTGCATGTGAAGTTACTATGACAACATGTATTAATAATCTATTTATCATCATTTATCCATAATCCCAATCCTATCATTTAGTTACATTACATCCTTGTGATATTTCATCATCCAATATGTACATCCATGAAATCCAATCCAATCATCCTAGTGGCATAAATCAAAATGACTGATCCTTAATCCATCATTAGTCTTATATTCATGGAATTCACATAATCCCAACATGATTTCTCTCAAGTCATATTTTATCCTTTACGACACATCATCTTATTATATTTTCAAGAGACCTCTTGGACTCTATTTTTTCCAACAAATCTCTTGAGGGGGCATCACTTCCATCATCAACCCAAAGTGACCAAGGAAACTTTCCATTAAAGTTTAATTTCATCCCATCCTAATTTTTTATTTTTTGACACAATGCTACTTTCACAATATTGTATCAAAGAGGGGGAAAATGTAGACACCTAAATATTCCCTATTCTTCCATCACCTAACCCTAATCATTCAATTCCATCACCTAGGTGTAATCACCTTCACCTAGTCCTAATTAACTAGGTACCCTTCACTTAAGGTCTTCCAAAATTTATTAAATAATTATTATTTAATTGAAATCCTTTTTCTATCTCACCTCATAATAAACCAATAAATATTACATATTTTTCCTTATCCATCTCACACACGGAAAAATAATTAAATAATATTATTAATTATTCCTATATTCCCTCAAAACATTCCAAGAATAAATGACACCTAATAATACTTGTTATTATGGTCCCATTATTCTCTCAACCCATTCCAAGAATCTAGCCCCACTAGATGCACATGTCCCTTATTTACCTCACTTTGAAAACAACTTACTAAATTTAGTAAGTTCATCTTATCCATTCATAATATAATAACCTCCATATCCACCCTCCATCCACTCCTTGATCATAGAGAAATACTCTCAACCATCTTCCACTATTGATCTCACTATTAGAGATCTTGTCCATCTATTCCCTCTTCCAAAGGTCTATAAATTTAGGCACTCTTTCATTCATTCCACATGAATCATTTCTTTTACTAGGAACATGTTATCAAAATAGGTATCTCCAAGAAAAAAGAGCATCTACATATCAAACAATCAAGGAGAAAATAAAATCATAATTGGATTTTATGGTAATTTTTGAGTTTCTTTCTTATCTTATGATCTTATTTTGAATTCCATTTTGAGCTCTATAGAGGTTTTACTTGATTTGAAGTAGGAACTTGAATTCTTGTTTGTTTCTGTTTTAAATTTCAAATATTTAACATTACATTAATATATTATACTTTGCATACTATGAACATTTATTCACGCACCATTTTGCCTTCATGGATTTCTTTTCTTTTCGCGGCTTCGCCTTGTTCCGTATCGCTCACAGCTTCTCGGCGTTCGCCATGTAGCCTCCTATCGGAGCTTCGTGTTGTTCTATATCACTTTTCCTTTGTCGGGTTTCATGCGTTCGACATGTGGCCTTCGTGTGTTTCCTTCCGAGTCGGGCCCACTCTGCAGTTTCTTTGTCGGAGGTCTTTCCATGTTACTTCCCTTCGGAGCTTCTTGTTGGGCCGTCCCTCCTTTTTTCTGGGCTCCGTGTGTTTGATGCGTTGCACTTTTTTGTGCGTGTGTTATGTGGGATTTTTCGCTTGTGCTTTGGTTTCTTTTCTGTCGATGTGTGTTCTTCTCTGCTGCAATGTGTTCCCTACTAATGTTGCATGGCCCTGGTTTCTCAAAGGACATGTCTATTGGTGTACTGCTGGATGATCTTTCTATTTGGTGTTGGCTCGAGGGAATCTGGATCATTGATGTTTTTGTTGAAGCATCTTTCTCGTGGGGGCTTTCAGGCAGTGGGATGGCTTATTTAAGCAACCTCTTTCTCATTGTAATCGTTGTTGTTAGATAGATTAAAATTCTTGAGCACTGAGAATTATCCTTTGTAATATTTTCTATTAAACTTGAATTTCTAGACTATGTCAATCAATTTAGCCTATCTATTCTCATGCATTTAATAGAATATTAAAGCGTGCTTTCATTTCCTGAAGTATCTGAATGTCTATTTCAAGCTTTTGTAATCTTCATGCAGCTTAATAAAATGTAGATCATGTTATTACTCTTCTGCATTGGCCTGTGTTGTATAGGTTATGCTATGCAAATGAATTGATTTTCTTATGTTTGCAGTGTTCAGAAGCATCTATTTGATAAACGACAGTTACTATTCGAGCATTTGTCTCAACATTGTGCTTAGTTATTTTTCTTATGATTTAGTGCATCGCCTTAGTTTAGGTTTGATTATTACATGTTACTTCTCTCACCCTTTACCTCCCCCCCATAAAAACGAAGAGGCGACTTCGATAAACCCCGGAGGTCACTTAGCTATGTGCACAGGTCCCCCAATAGCTAAGTTTCCCATAAGGCTATTGCCCCTTCAAATTTTTGGGCCAATAGTTGTTTTTTTGACATGCTCGGTGGGATGCGAACTAGCACATTCGCCTAATCAATAGGAGTGTATGATCCATAGGCCCGTCACTAGGTCTCAAACTGCAAGATTTCTTGGCCTGCTTGTACCACCGTTAGTTTCAATCTAGGCGAGAGGTCAGAAAGCTAATACTTCACCTAGCTCTTCTCCTCCCTCTCATGCGCCAATGGCTACTAGAAATTATGTAGCCTCGGATGTGGATAGTCCTTTGGCAGTTCTTGTGCCTCCTATAGTATGGGCTCTAATCCCAAATTCCACTTTAAAGGCTATCCCTAAGTTCTCTAGGGATGATTCAAAAACTCTGGCGGAGAACTTGCAAGATGTAGTTGATGTATGTGGGTATGTGCAGGCTCATGATGGGCTAAAAAGTGGTGATATCTAAATGATATGATGACCCATGTGGCTGACGACTTTTTTTTTACCCAAAATTGATGAAACGAAAAGGGTTTTTAAAGGATATTCTCAGCTTTCCACCAATATAAATTATTCTTTACTTTGAATTTAATAAATAATTATTATTCATTTTCTATTTGAATTACGACTAAATTCTTGATTGATAGGCTGATTGAAAAACATCTATAACTGTCAAATGGTATCACATTTTTTGAATCCGAAATATGCCTCACATTCTACACTTCACATACTATAGGATTAAAAAAAAAAATTGAATTTCATGAAATCTGACCAAGTTAAGGTGGTTAGACATACGATTTTTATATTTTTTAATATTTGTACTAAAAAAATCATAATTAATTATTTACTTGGAAAAAAAATACGAAAAAATATGCATCACATCTAGACATGAGTCCCCTACTTATATCTAAAATATTATAAAAAAATATTATCATTTTATTGTGGTTAGGGTGGTCAGATAGAAACCTACTTCTTATTTTTTCCCTGAAATTTAAGTACTACTGCATTGAAATTTCAAAATTTCACCAAATAGATTTAAAAATAAATAAAATAAACCTAGTAGTTTAGAAACTAAATTCAATTTTCTACAAGTTCTATTCTTACATATTTTTCAAATAATATAGATAACTTATTCAAAAAAATTACATCAAGTTGCCTAACTCTGATTTTCTTAATTTTATTGCCACTTAAGGGCTTGTTTTTTCCATGATGATCATGCACATACCCATGTCTGGTACATGGAATTTCTAATGAGAATGTGACTTTAATATTACTCACCACCTCTTTCAAAGGCAAGGCGTTGAACTGGTAACGTACCCTTCCGGCTAATACAGTTGTCACTCGGGATGATCTCGAAGATCCTTTTTATGAACGCTTCTCAAATGTTGGTGACAAGTCTTTGCTATATCACCAACTGGCTCATATAAAGTGAGCTCTGCATGAAGCTCTGGCTATTTTCAATGCTTGATTTCTTTCGACTTGGCAGAGAGTTCCTGTTGGTAGTCGTCTGCCTCTAGACCTAGCATTCATGTTTTATTTAAATTCTATAAATGTTGATATTTCTATGATGTTACAAGCTCTCGGTGGAAACACTCTACCCGATGCATACAACCTTACCGTCACTGCAAAGAATAATCTTATTGCTACTGTAAAATTGGCGCCGAGACCCATCATGCCATTATTCTCGGAATTCAATGCTGTAAAATTAGAGGTAGCTTCAACTAGCACTCCTACAACTCCTCCCCAGTCTATGTATGTGTACCCGAGAACAACACCGAGTATGGCTCCAGTGCCTAACCCCCTGATAGCTAAAATGAATGAGATGAAGGAGCAAATGTGAACCATAACAAATGAGTTAACCACTATGAAGCAGCAACAGTGTAACTACCACAAGCCTTCTTACCAAAACTACCAAGGCGGGAAGGCTCCTTTCTAGTCAAACCACTGGCAGGATAGATCGTGTGGCAATACCCAAGCTCAATAGAACAACCAGATTGTCCTTGTGCCTATGTCGATGTAGACCATCTATCCTAGTTCAAGCAAGGAACTAGTAGCAGGACAAAACAATCTTGCCGAAGAAACTAATTCATGGTGCTTCTCGTGTAATGACACACATATTCCCCAAAATTGTCCGCGAGGTAATTTGCAATAGAAGATAGCAGAGCAATGTACCCAAGGCAGCATGCTTGATTCCGGAGGCCATACGTATGGCTCTCAGCAATTGGATAATGCAATTCTCACTACTCAAATGCAAAGAATGTCTATAGAGAAATAGCTAGAAATAGCTCTGGACCAGGCGCTCTTTTCTTGGATGGAAGGAGAGGAGTTGGCATTCCCAAATGATATTCGATTAGACCAAGTGCCGCAAGTACAGTCATATTAAAATAATCATTCCAAGCAGAGGCTCACTAGAGAATTCACATCTTTGCCAACTAAAGGTTCACCTAATTCAACGACCAGTCCGTTTGCAAATTTTTCATCAATTCCACAACAGTCCAAGACGGCCATTCTAAATCTGCCTCCTCTGAAAGAAAAAGCTCCCATGGTCACCCCAGCAGTTGCCAAATAGCCAGATGCACTGGCTAAAAAGCAGAAGGAGCAAGCTACCATGACTCATCAGTCACAAATGCCATTCAATGTGGTGGAGCAACTAAAGAAATCCTCTGCTAATGTTTCTTTGTGGGATATCTCGGCCATCCCGAAGAAAAAGCTACTATTTCAGAAAGCATTATCGGGAGAAGAATACATGAAGATGTTGGAGCAAACCTAGGAGGATAAGACATCCACTCCAGACTTGGATAGAGTTTTAGCAAATCAACAAGAAGAAAAGAAAGCTAAAAAAGAGAGTAAGCCTAAACCCAAGCCTTTCTTTCTAACACTTATCATTGGTAATAAGTTGTTGCATAATTGTATGATCGACTCTGGTGCTAGCACCAACGTCATGCCTAAGCGGGTAGTTGATGCTCTGGGGCTCAAATATGAGACTCTTATTAAGGATTCATGCAATTCGACGGGAACAAGGTTGAAACCATCGGGGTAATCAAAGGATTGTCGATGACATTATTTTCCTGCCCCAGCATTACTATGAATCAATATACTATACTCATCAACGTCCCTCCTTTGTTCAAGATATTTTTTTCACAAGAATTCACTACAAATGTTGGAGGCTACTTTGCACTAGACTAGTCGCACTTGATTCTAAGAACAAAGCATGGAGCCAAGATGAAGTAATTGTCAGAATCCTTGCATTCTGAACATGTGGCTGATGAAGCCATGATCAATTTTGAGCCAGCACATACCTCAATCACTTCCAGAGAGATGCTCAATGTCGAACTCCTTGAGGAAGAAGAAGTAAATAGCTCCTGGTCAGAGGTAGAGGAGGCTCTTTTAAATGAGTTTATAGATACAGACCCTTTCGTAAAATAGAATACAACTGGGCTAAGAATGTATGTCATACACGAAGAGGACCCAATTATGCCCAGAGTAACTCAAGAATCTGAAGGTGAATCATCCTCTGAGCTATGGACCTTGCATTTTGATGGAGCAAGATGTAGAGTAGGAGCTAGAGCAAGAATATGTTTGATATCTTCGTCCGAGGATAAGACATTGAGATCTTACCACTTCCAGTTTGTATGCTCGAACAATGAAGCAAAATATGAAGGCCTTTTCCACAGTTTGTGCTGGGCAGAACAAATGGGTGCAACGAAAATAAGGGTGTTTGGAGATTTGGAATTGGTGGTCAACCAAATCCGAGGGCTATTTGCTGCAAATAATGTCTGTATGCAATAATATCGACATACGATATGGGATCTGATTGAAGGCTTTGAGGCATTTAACATCCAAGCTATACCTAGAGAGCAGAGCTCCAAAGTTGATTGAATGGAAACTATCAGAGCTCAATTTGAGCTAGCTTCTGAGTTGATTAAAAACAAACATTCAATGCAAGTGATCCTATGGCCTGTAGTCCCAAACAATTATCAAGACTGGAAATTTTTTGATAGTGATGCTCATATTACGTCATTTCTCTAGTTATCTGGAGAATTTTCTAACCAATTACAACCATAGATTGCCGAGGCCTATGGAGATCAAGTAATCTAGCTTAAATCAAATAAGGTCCCTAGAGTTATAGTTACTCTAGAGAGTCTTTTTGATTCTGATGATGCAAGGAAAGATAAAAGAAAGCTTGTAGCTAATAAAGATGACTATACTGGTTAGCTTTATAATTTTTTTCTTTGAGACGCCAATGTCCAACAAAGAAGCTACGAAGTGAGAACAGATGTTGGTGTTTACTTTATACTGGTCCTCATACTCTACACAATCCTTTCCTAACACCGATTTAATGGCTTTCACATATAAAAGGTTTTTCACACTTGTTATGCATTTTAAACGCCTACACCTAATCTTTCCTAGAAAAGCGGCCTGAGTCTTCTTGCAGACAAGTCTAATTGGCTTTTCCATATCTATTGCTACTCTAGCCAAATAATAGATTACTAAAGATGTACAAGGGCCTAATTGCTAAGAATGTTGAATGTAAATATGGATTACCAAGGTTGCTAAGGGTCCTATGTATAGATGGTTAGGGTTATCCTTAATGAAGCAAGGTATGATTACGTTAGATGAAAATGGTGCTAAGGAGCCTTGATAATCAATATTGCGGCATGCGAAATAACATAGATAATCAGATACGATTGCAACTTGCTCAATTCAATTTTTTGAAATAGGGAAGAGAATGAGCCAGTTGTCAACATGATAATGTTATTGTCCTGATTAAATCAAAGCGAATATTTTTAGATGAGGTTGTTGGTTGATGCACCCGATTACAATCAAGTAATCAATAAATGCAAAGGCTCGTGAAAGATATGGCGTTGTTGATTCAGTGCTTTTTCCAAGAAAAATGAGGAGTTGTCGTATGTGAGGACATATCTCTTAAATGTGTAGAGTCCTTTGGCAGGTTGGTGATCTCTTCGCATGCTCAAAAAAGGGTTAGTGGTGCATGGCATAACTAATGTGAAAAGATGGCACGTATCCTTGCTAAACCAATTTTCTCGAAAATAAAAAAGATAGGTGGGAGCGCGCGGAAGGAATTTATTGTGTAAGCTTGACAAAGTGTGTAACCATATAAATAATTTGCAAAGAAGACAAACACTTCCAAAATCTAAATTGCAGAGTTTGCAAAGTCTTTCAAAAATACAAGAAAATGGTTGAAATTGCACAGATTTCAACACAGGCAGTGGGCACTAAGAGTATTGAAGAGCGAAGAATGCTTGCACCTTGCATAAATATATATGCCTAGGATTCCTATGCTACCCCAGCTATTCCAAAAAAGGCATCCTGGCCCTTTACTAAGCTAGAAGAACAAAAAATATTAGGTGTGGTTTCTACTAGAAACCAGGCCTTGATATCAAAAGATTGGGACAATGTTCGTGATCCTGAATTATCTCAGAACCCCAAGAGCTTAAGGGAGGATGCATGTGAGAAAATGAAGAAGATTACAGATCCTTTTCATGGATGTTTGTGGAACTGTGGGCTTCCCCAATACATGGTTCCTCTGGTGCATCATTTTCCAGAGATTGTGGCAGCCTACGCGAAATGTTTTGACCCCCAAATGGGAATCATAAGTGGCCAAAATTTTACGGTGGTAATTTGTCCCTAGGCCCTTCAGGATATGCTATGCATTCCTTTTAACTCTCTTCATAATGTTGAATATTTTGATATTTCAAGGCCCTTTAGGTAATCTATCCCTCCTAGCTTCCCACTTGGTCTAGTTGCTTTAAAACCAGGTTTTTCCTCCATCTTCTCCATGTTGACGTTGGTATGTGGATTAGATACAGATAGGGAATTTTTTGACTTCCAGATGAGCCTCAACTATATGCTAAAAAAGAATGCCATGCCTCTGCTGATGGACTTTGAAAAATTCATAATTGATGGGATGTGTTGGCAACTAAGGGACTTTGAACCTGGTTCCAAGTTTAGGTATCCCTCTTTCTTAGTCTACATGATTTTGCATCAAAATCCTGACTATTTCCAGCAATATATGGCCCTGGCGGCATTTGATGAGCATGGCGTGAGAAATCCAATTTCGACCTAGACTCCTGTCCTATCAAAAAAATTTGATTACTATGCATTTTTGAATGCTTTTCTAGAGCCAACTTTGCGAGCTTTGGATTAGGATGGAGGTTGTATGTTTGCTCACTTGACACAGAGACAAAAATAGTGGATGAGGGGGCTTGTGCCACCTTGCGATAAGTTCTTCATAATAGATTTCACGATGCTCGCTATGCAAGGTTTCATCTGGGAGCCTTTCTAGCTCCCACGTTTTGTTTCTAATAGGGTACTGGCCCTCAAATTTTTCAAGTAGCTATGCAACATTGAAAATTATTACTAGGGAGGGAAACATCTAACTTCCCATTTGACACTGCCAGCCATGTTCGGCTCTGTATCATTGCTAAAGAAGAAGAGATTAAGGGTAAATAGCTTTGAGTTATTATACTCTAAATTGGGTTACCTTGGGCTAATGGTCATCAGTGACACCTGGCGGTATAATCTAGAGAGAAATCTGTCAGAGATTGGCATAAAGATTCCACACCAGCCTTGGCCGTTTTGGGACCCTCAAAGAAATGCAGATGAGGGGAATGTGAGATTATACGTCGACCTGGAGTATATTCCTTCAAGATCGGTCCTACCATCATGGCTAAAATTTTATCATATAGTGGTGAGGCCCAACCCTAATCACAAAATAAATCAATTTTTATGCAGCCAATTGCACAAGCTCGGGTGGAAGCCTGGCAAAATTGAAGATTTTTGGATGTATAGGCAGGAGATAAAAATTACCAATGGACTCTTCCTAAAGGTGGACTTAGATGACGTGTTTGATGATATCTAGTTTCATGAGCATCTGGGCAGTGAAGACTCTCCTAACCCTTCGGGTTCCGAGAAGTTTTGTGAAGTGGAAAGTGCAACCTCAGAGCGTGGAGAAGAGGTACCCTACACGGCTCCCATAGTTGAAAAAGATCTTGCACAACAAGTGAGAGTTGGTGGACAACAATCACAGTAGTAGGAATCTTCAAGTACACAGATGTCAGAGCCCACTAGCTCCCCTAGTCATGGCATCCAGAGGCCGAGAAGTTTCAGATGCCACCGAAAGGTTATTTTGGATCTAGATAGTTCTCTTGAGCAGAAAAGGCCATGAATAATGGAAGCTAGAAAAGGAGAGGAGTCACTACATGAGGAAGTGGTGGTACCTGTTGTTCGTCTTCGGGAAACCCAAGTATTTTTTTCCCCTTCTTCCCTCTCTTCTACATCTTTGGTCTCCTCTATGTCTGCCCCTACTACGTCCTTCACACTGATTGTTCCTATCACTGGTTCTCCAGGGCAGACCAATATTATTTCTCCTAGGGGTCCCTTTCCATCTCCTTCTTTTTCTCCCACCCTTGAAACTCAAATGGTTGCACGTCCTGACCCTCATAGTTAGTAATTTTTATCCCCAAAACCCAGCATGTCTGTAAGTGCTTCCCCTGCCTTTCTTTCCTCCATGTCTTCACCATCTTTGAGCAGTCAATTTATCCCACCTTCCTCTCTGACAATTATTACAAGGCCTACCAAATCCACTGATACGTTGAGCACACTGTCTTTCCCACTAGCAGTTCCCTAGGAGTTCCTTTTTGTTGGTGGGATAGGTATTTCACCCCAAGAGTATTTTTTGTAGGTGGATGCAAACAAAAGTGCCCAGGTGAGACGAATACAAAAAAGTAGGGAAATGGATGCAGGCAGGCAGGCAAAGCCTCTCTTGCAAACTGTATTCAATCAAAGTTAGAATTCGTTGATGTTTGTGAAAGTCACCCCCAATGTGATCAAGCCAGTCGGGGATATGTAGCCAAGCGACTATTATGTCAATGCCATAGGGCTTGACTTACAACAGGCTTGTCTGCAAGATAAAGTTGAGCTAATGGAGGAAACCCAAAGGGTGGTGACTACCGACTTCCTCAAGCTCAGTCGCCAGATGAAGAAAAAGGATGAGCAAATGAAAGTGCTAAGGGGTAAAGTGGACATATGCGAAAATAAGCATGAGGCCGAGGAGGTCGAAATCAATCATCTGCAGAATGAAAATAATGTTTTTGAAAACAAAGTCAATGAGCTTCAGGCTAATTGCGTGAAGGTTTTTCCAGCCCTACAAAAAGAGATTAAGCAATGTTGAGTGACTGAAGCAACCCTCCGTGATGAATTGAAGTTGGTGAATGATGGCTTGAAACATCTCCAACAAAGCACTAATGAGGAAGTAAATGAGATGAATGTCGTGTTGGAGTAGTAAATTGATAAGCAGAGGTAGGTCGGATTGGCCTTGCGAGAGAAGGAGAGAGAGGTCTTTGCTTCAAGGGATCGATTGTCCATCCTGGAGGGAAGCTTATCGGAGCTGAAGGTGGACCTCAGCAACAAAACTATGGAATTGGATCTTTTGAGAGCCCAACCTCATGCACCCCAAATGAACTCGCTGGAAATTTCCAAGGAACTACATACATCATACTAGGATAAGGTCAAAGCATTATGCCTTACATTGCAGCCCACTCTAAAATTTATGGCCCAGGCAACCAGTTTATGCAGGGTGGTTAGCAAAATGATGCAGAAGGTGTAGGAGGTGACTTTTGATCAAGTTTCAGAGGCCAGGCGATTGTTGTGAAAATTATATACAGCCTCCAATGAAGCATTGAGCAATGTGGGGATTGAAGATCAAACAATGGTGGCCATGGGCATAAATATTCTCATATCTATGCACGAAGTTGTCCAACTTGTGGGAGAGTGCAGGGCCAAGCTTACCCAGATTACTAGTGATATGTGTGCAGAATTTTCCCACTTAACTCAGCAAGGGCTTCCATCACCCTTCATCACGGATCAAATGGTGGCAGGTATCGACACATCATTACAAAGATTGAGGAGAAGAATAAGGATCTGTCTATTTTCCAATATTTTGATCAATCTCCTTTGACTGCCAAAAATATTGAAAACATAGTGCATCAGCTAGCACAACTCTTTTTCCAGCTTGAGTTGGAGGTGAAGGTATCTAGCGGATTACCTTTTAAGGCAATAATTGATCTTAACATGGAACATGAAAATTTTCGCACCCTCTCTGCACCATCTGATGAAGTTTAAACTAGCCTTCAAGCTGCCCTCTCTCACTTGTGAGCAATAATATGCAGTTGGAACAAATTTTCTGAGGTTCTTCATTCCGTGGGTGAAATGTCCCTGGGAGTCACCAAACTGTAAACATTCATTCATGCACTGCTTTTCCTTCGTGGTTTTATTTTCTCTTTGCAACTTCACCTCGTTTCGTATCGCTCGCAGCTTCTCGGCATCCGTCGTGTGGCCTCCTATCAGAGCTTCTTGTTGTTTTGTATCGCTTTTCCTTTGTCGGGTTTTGTGTGTTCGACACGTGACCTTCCCTTGTTTCCTTCCGAGTCAGGCCCACTCTGTAGTTTCTTTTATCGAAGGTCTTTCCATGTGGCTTCCCTTTGAAGCTTCTTTTTGGGCCATCCCTCCTTTTTTTTGGGCTTCGTGTGTTTGATGTGTGGTGCTTTTCTGTGCGTTCATTATCTGGGATTTTTCACTTGTGCTTTGGTTTCTTTTTTTCTAACGTGTGTTCTTCTCTGATGTTGTGTGTTCCCTATTGATGGTACATGGCCCTGGTTTCTCAAAGGACATGTCTGTTGGCACATTGTTGGATGATCTTTTTGTTCGGTGTCGGCTCGAGGAAATCTGGATCGTCGATGTTTTGGTTGAAGCATCTTTCTCGTGGGGACTTGCAAGCGGTGGGCTAGCTTATTTAAGCAGCCTATTTCTCATTGTAATGTTTTTTTTTAGAGAGATTAAATTTCTCGAGCACTGGGAGCTAGCCTTTGTAATATTTTATATTGAACATGAATTTGCAGACTGTTCCAATCAATTCGGCCTCTATGTTTTCATGCACTTAATAGTATATTAAACTATGCTTTCATTTCCTAAAGTATCTGAATGTCTATTTCAATCTTTTGTAATCTTCATGCAACTTAATAAAATGTAGATCATGTTATTACTCTTCTCCATTTGCATGTGCTTTATTGGTTATGTTATGCAAATGAATTGATGTTCTTATGTTTGCAGTGTTCAGAAGCATCTATTTGATAAACGACAGTTACTATCTGAGTCTTTGTCTCAGCATTGTGCTTAGTTATTTCTCTTATGATTTGGCGCATTGCCTTAGTTTAGGTTTGTTTATTACATGTTACTTCTCTCACCCTTTACCCCTCCCCCCCATAAAAATGAAGAGTCGACTTCAATATACCCCGAAGTTCACTTAGCTACGTGCACAGGTCTCCCAATAGCTAAGTTTCCCATAAGAATGTTGTCCCTACAAATTTTTGTGTCAACAGTTCCTTTTCTGGCACACCCAGTGGAATGTGAACTAGAACGTTTGCTTGATCAATAGGAGTGTATGAACCAAAGGCCCTTCACTAGTTCTCAAACTAAAATATTTCCTAGCTTGCTTGTACCACTGTTAGTTTCAGTCCAAGCGAGAGGTCAGCAAGCTAATACTTCACCTCCATCTTCTCCTTTGTCTCATGTGCCAATGGATGTTACAAATTATGTAGCCTAGGATGTTGGTAGTCCTTTGGTAGTGCTTGTGCCTCCTCTAGTATGGGCTCCAATCTCGACTTCCACTTTAAAGGCTATCCCTAAGTTCTCTCGGGATGATTCAAAAACTTTGATGGAGCACTTGCAAGATGTAGTTGATGTATGTCTAGTACTTGGCATTTCTAATGACAATGTGGCTTTAAGATTACTTGCCACATCTTTCAAAGGCAAGGCGTTGAAATGGTATCGTACTCTTCCAGCTAATATGGTTGCCACTTGGAAAGATCTTGGAGATCCTTTTTACGAACACTTCTCAAATGCTGCGACAAGTCTTTGTTATATCATCAAATGACTCATATAAAGCGAGCTCTCCATAAAGATTTGGCTCTTTTTAATGCTCAGTTTCATTCAACTTGGTAGAGAGTTCCTATTGGTAGTCAACCACCTCTAGACCTAGAGTTCATATTTTATTTAAAGTCTATAAATGTTGATATTTCTATGATGCTACAAGCTCTCAATGGAAACACTCTACCCGATGCATGCAGCCTTGTCGTCACTACAGAGAATAATATTATTGCTGATGGAAAATTGGAGTCAAGAACCATCATGCCATTATTCCTAGAGTTCAACGTTGCAGAATCAGATGTAGCTTCAACTAGTGCTCCAACAACTCCTCCCCAGTCTATGTATGTGTAGCTGAGAATGACGCTGAGTGTGGCTCTGGTGCCTAACCCCCTGACGGTTGAAATGAACGAGATGAAGGAGCAAATGCGAACCATGAAAAATGAGTTAACCACTATGAAGCGGCGATAGTGTAATTACCAGAAGCCTACATACCAAAACTACCAAGGTGGGAAGGCTCCTTTCCAATCAAACCAGTGGAAGGATAGATCATGCAGCAATACCCAAGCTCAACAGAACAACCAGGTCATCCCTGTGACTATGCCGATGTAGACTATCTATCCTAGTTCAAGCAAGGAACTAGTAGCAGGACAAAACAATCTTAGTGAAGAAACTAATTCATGGTGCTTCCCTTGTAATGATGCACATATGCCCCGAAATCGTCCACAAGGGAATTCACAACAGAAGATAGTAGAGCAAAATAGCCAAGGCAGCATGCCTGATTTTGGAGGCCATATGTATGGCTCTGAACAAATGGATAATGCAGTTCTCACTGCTCAAATGCAAAGAATGTCTATAGAGAAAGAGCTAGAAATAGCTCTGAACCAGGTGCTCTTTTCTTGGATGGAAGGAGAGGAGTCGGCATTCCCAAATGATATTCCAGTAGCCCAAGTGCCGCAAGTACAATCAGATTACAATACTCATTCCAAGTGGAGGCTCACTGAAGAATTCACATCTTTTCCGACTAAAGGTTCACCTAATTTAATGCTCAGTCTGTCAGAAAATCTATCATCAGTTCCACAACAATCCAAGGTGGCCATTCCAAATCCACGTCCTCTAAAAGAAAAATCTCCCATGGTCACCCTGACAGTTTCCAAATAGTCGGATGCGTCGGCTAAAAATTAGAAGGAGCAAGCTACCATGACTCATCAGTCACGAATTCCATTCAACGTGGTGGAGAAACTAAATAAATCCTCTGATAATGTTTCTTTGTGGGATATCCTGGCCATCCCGGAGAAAAATCTACTATTGCAGAAAGCATTATCGGGAGAAGAAGACATGAAGATGTTGGAGCAGCCCTTGGAGGATAAGACATCCAAGCCAGACTTGGATAGATTTTTAGCAAATCAACAAGAAGAAAAGAAAGTTGAAAAATAGAGTAAGCCTAAACCCAATCCCTTCTTTCTAACACTTATCATTGGTAATAATTTTTTGCATAATTGTATGATTGACTCTGGTGCTAGCATCACCGTCATCCCTAAGCAAGTATTTGATGCTTTGGGGCTCAAATACAAGCCTCTTAATAAAGGAGTCACACGATTCAACGAGAACAAGGTTGAAACCATCGGGGTAATCAAAGGATTGTCGAAGACATTATTTGCCT